>CM018036.1:8277576-8877576 GCA_008638375.1 Nyssa sinensis
AAGAAGAAAGCCGATTTGTTGGATAAAACTTATGAAAAACATCAAAAGGTGTCTCAAAGCTTAAAAGCCTTATTAGGCATTCTATTTATGAGATGTGTAGCAGTAAGAACGGCTTCACCCCAAAGATATTTAGGTACCCGATTGGTAAAAAACAATGCCCGAGCTACTTCCAATACGTGTTTGTTTTTTCTTTCAGCCAAACCATTTTGTTGCGGAGTGTCGACACAAGAGCTTTGATGAACAATACCTTTTTCAAGAAAAAATTGGCCCAAAAAGTTTTAGAAATATTCTCGACCATTATCACTCCGCAATATTTGAATATTTTTTTGAAATTGTGTTTGTACCATGGTGTAAAAAGTTTTGAAAATTGTTTCTACTTCAGATTTTTCCTTCGTCAAATAAACCCAACTTAATCTCGTGTGATCATCATCAATAAAAGTCACAAACCATTTTTTGCTAGAATATGTAGATGTTCTAAATGGGCCCTAGATATCACTATGAATCACAAGTAAATGGTGTAGTTGGTTTGTAAGGGTGGGTGAGAAAGGATGTACGATGATGTTTAACAAACTGACAAACTTCACATTGAAAAGAAGATGGACTTTTATTCCGAAATTAATTTGGGAAACAAGTATTTTAGATACTGAAAACTAGGATGGCCTAACCTATAATGACATAACATAATATCATTATCTTTGGAAAACAAAAACAGAATTTAAGCGAGTACTTTGACATTTTCTACTCGAGTTAGGTCCATCGTTAAAATAATAGAGTCCATCTTTTGCCTTAGCACTTGCCAATCATCCTCCCCGTGGTTAATTCCTGAAACTCACAATAAGAAGAGAAGAAACTAGCTTGGCATTGATGATCAGAGGTAATTTTACTGATGGACAACAATTGCAAGACAAATTGGGAACGTGGAGCACATCATGGAAGGGTTAACAATGAAGTGAGTTTGATAGTTTCTATCCCGGCAATTACCGAGAGTGAACCATCTGCAATTTTGACCTTTTTATTGCCTGCACACGGACTATAGGATGAGAACAATTTGGAACAACCAGTCATATGATCAGTTGCGCCAGAATCAATTATCCAAGAATGAACAGAGTTAGGAATAACACCTAAAAATGCAGTAGCAAGAGAGTTACCCTTCTGTATCAAAGAACAAGACGGAGTTAAGGACAGTTTTGGAGATTGAAACAATTTGTACAGGTGCTCTAATTTCTCCTTGGTAAAAGGGACTGCATCTGAGTGGGTAGAAGGCTCCTGAGTCTCTTCTGCAGTGGCTTGGTAGGCGCGACTGTCACGTTTGGATTTTGGCATCCAATTTGTTGGTTTACCATGAAGCTTCCAGCACGTCTCCTTTGTATGCCACGGTTTTTTGCAATGCTCGCACCACGGTTTCTTACGCCCGTCGTTGTCAGAATCAACACCTCTTGACACAAGAGTAGAGCTCTTAGGTTCCAGGTTGAAACCAGGTTTGGTGTTGCGCAACATGATTTTTCTCCTCGACTCCTCACGTCTAACTTCAGAAAAAACTTCCCGAATAGAGGGCAATCGCTTCTTGCCGAGAATGCGGCCTCGAACCTCGTCCAAACTCTGATTAAGGCTGGCTAAAAACATGTAAACCCTGTCGTTTTCCTCTCTCTTCTTGTGGTGAGCGTGGTTGTTCGAATTCTCCCAAACATCATCATTACACTGATCAAGTTCCTGCCTATAACGTTACCAATTCGTTGTAATAAGTAGTAACACCACGATCATTCTGCTTGGATTTCCTAGAGTCGAGTTTTCAACTCAAAAATTTGGAGAAGAATTCTCCAGGTCTGAATAAAGATCTCGAACGGCCTCCCAGACATCTTTAGCAGTGGGAAGAAATAGGTGAGGTTTTCCAATGGCAGGTTCCATGGAATTGACGAGCCAAGCAATAACAAGAGAATTTTCAGACTGCCATTTTTTTAGATTAGGGTCACCAGTAGCAGGTTTCGATATTTCGCCAGTCAAATGTCTCATTTTGCTTACTACCATGGATCGCCAATTTTACGAATTGAGCCCACTCGAGATAGTTGTGCCGATTGAGTTTTGTAACCGTGAGATAAAGGGCTGAATTCTAGGAATAGTAATCGACAGATACAGGCGTGGAAGGAATAGTGGGATCGGGCAAAATGGTTTCGGAAGTGCTGGAAGAGACGGTAGGATTTCCTTGGGCGCCGGTCATCGCCTGACTTATACGACATCATCAGAAGAAAGAACAAAATAGAAAAAAAGCACGAGGCTTTGATACCATGAAGGTTTTTTTGAGAAGAAGAATGATCATTCTTATTGAATTTCAAGAGAGACTGAATACAAGATAAATAAGAGAGGAAGGCCACCAAACCAGCAACTCAAATCAGATCAGATCAAATCAAATCAGATCAACAGGTCTCTAGGCTAGAAAACAGAAACTACGAAAATCTAAAATAGTAATTTAAGATTTATTTGCAAAAAATAGAATTTTCCTGATTTATTCCCTAGAAATTCCGACAGAAACAATGATATTTTTGATTGAGGATGAGTATATATACGATGCAAACCCAAAGTTTGTTGCTGTATCCTCCTTTCCCATCCTCTCCTTTCCGTTCTCTTTTCTTGCTTTTTTTTTTTTACCATCAACATTTAATATAAAGTTGAGTTTGCCTTCTGTTTGAATGTCTCTGCAATAAAACCTTTCACCCATCCTCAAATAGAAGGACCCTGCTGTTACTTCAACTTAGAGGAATTGAGAATGGGGCTCCATTTAATAATATTCATAGGAACTGTTCAAAGATGGTATTATCATAACTTGAATAACTTTTACCCCTTTTCTTTTGTGATGTAAATCCTTCTTCTTCCAATATCTATCAACTCCTTTCGTATCTGTATTTGAATTTTGAATAAGAAATGATAGAATCTCCTGTCTGTATGTCACATAAATGCAGAAGTCTTTGTTTGTAATTCAACTCCTCTTGCATGCAAGGATCAAAATTTTCTTTTGTTTCTATCTAATGGCCAAAAGGTTTCTGTTTTCTAATGAACCAAATGAAATATGGGCGGAAACTGCAACTGACCTGTTTCTATTGAAACTTATCAAAAAATGGTTGAAACATACCGTGATATCGAAATGGTGGAAAATTTTCCTTTATGTCAACAACAATCATAGAAATGGGTAAACAATAGTATCCTTTTAATTCTTTTTCAAATGAAAGGGAAATTAAAGGTTTAGAACCCAAAATACTATAAGATATCTTTTACTTTTTTAAGAAATAGCATGTGAGGAGAAGTAGTGGAAATAGAGTATAAAAGAAGAGTTTATTGTGATACTCAGCTGCTAATGATAATAGCCTAAAAAGTTATTTGATGACTTACATTTTTTTTCAAATCCTTATCTTAGTTTCCTCTTATGTAGATCGATGTATAGGCTTTAAACATTTTATTTGGTTAATTATTTTGCTTATCTTTATGCATTCATGTATTTTATTTTATGTTTCCATGCATTTTCAATTTTTTCTCCCAGTGTTTACGTTACGTTTTGAAATGTTTCCTTAACATTTTTTGTTTCTTGGTTGACCGAAACAAATCTTCGATTCGAAATTTTAATCCTTGCTCACAAGGGGTAAGATAACACATGAATTCATGTTGTTATGATATAGTTCTTTTAGGAACCTTTGACGCAGTTGGTAGATGCTGATTTTTTGTCAAAGGGGCAGCCACATTGGAGTATGTACATGCAAAACAATTGGAACCATCCATGACTCCATGCTATCCTTTAACTTACTCTGTTTATTTGTGAGAGGGAGATGTTGAGAAGTATAGGAGGCATTGATTTTTTTTTTTTGATAAGTAAACTTTCATTGGAATGCACAAAGGGGGTGCAACCATGTGCAAAAATATATACAGGACTCACAGAATGCAAAGGGAACAAAAACTTATCAATGGCTGTGGAAGAGGCCCCCAACAACCAAAAAAAGAGGGAGCTCAAAACTGAAGCTTTTACAACCCATAAAGGGGCCTCAAGGTCCTCAACACCCTAAAAAACCCCATTGTTCCTCTCCCTCCATTATAAACCACCGAATGCAAACAAGATCATGTTTATGCCTTTCTAACCCTCCTAGAGGGTGACATCCCCCTCCAAGAGGCAAGAACGGCCTGATGTAGACTGGCATTACCCAAAGCATCTCGAACAAACCGATCAAGAGACTCCAAATGGCCCAAGTAAACAGATAACATATGAGAAGATGATTCACCGTTTCCTCTTGGCACTTGCAAAGGCAACATCAGTTACCACTATTTGCCCTCTTCTACTTCAATTATCCATAGTGAGAATCCTTCTCATTAGGGGTGCAACTCTACCGGGCCGGGCTCGGATTGATGTCTGTCCAAGGCCAGCTTGTACCTTAAAAACACTTGGCCATGCCCATCTTGAACCTGACAACTAACCCTGAATGACACAGCCCAAGCCCACAAAAGGCTCAACTTGAGGTTTGCTCAAGTTTCCCGAGGCCCGAAAAAATACAAAATTTTAATTCTTTTGTCTTGATTAAAATATTTTAGACTTCTGTCATTTGTCCAGCTGTCAAGAGTTGGCCAATGAAACGACTTAAATTTGAGATGAGGGGAAGGGTTTTTTTATAGAGTGAAAGAACCATTTCATATGGTCCTTTCTCGATGTGGGGCTGAATAAAAATTCCTAGATATCCTTACACCGTAGTTGATTATTTCTCATCATGCCTTGCGCTCAATTTTGACACCAGATCCATTGCATTCACCATCTCTGCCATCTCATTGAATAAAAGTGGAGATCCAACTACCGATCGATGATTAGGCTGAAGTTATGGATGATTGGGAACACGATTGATGGTTGGCATTCCTGAACCAAAGTTTTCTTGTAGAAATGTGGAACTAGATGGACGCCATGATCAACATGAGCTTGAAAACGAAAGATGTATCGGTTCAGGAAAATGGTAGTGAGACTCATACAACGATATCAACAAGGTGAAAGTGTGGAAAGGAAAAATGATGATCAGTTTGGATTAGAGGAAAGAGGAGGTAAATATAGCCCCAAGGAAGTTGGAGAAGACGTTCCCACTGATGTTATTAAATTGCTAAAGCCTCAAAACTTTGAAGATGCTGAAAAAGCAGGCATCAAGGTTGGAAACTCTGACATAAATCAACAAATTGAAAATGGGTAAGAAATGGATGTTGAATAGGAAAAACTATTGAGCCTTTCTTATGTCTCTGAAGTCCCATTTGTGATTGTTGATCCATTAAATTTTTAATTGATCATTGCTGATGCTGGAAAGTGGATTGCATGGGTTCTATTTGGTGCAACTAGTGGTGAACTTTATTATCGAATTGCTAAGAAAGTAGAACTCTTGCCTTTTCCGACAGGTGGTTGCGCCTTTGCGGTTTGCCCAACTGTAGGTGTTAGAGCAGTTCAATGGAGGAGGGAATGGCATGTTGTTGGTAAATATGGTATTGCTGGTGATAATATCATTGATGCTCTATAGTCGATGTTAATGGACAATTCTTGACAGAAAATCCATGGCGGAAGTCCTCTTTTGGGTAATTAGAAACTTGAATGCTTGGTGGAGTTGATAAGTTCATTTCATTCATAGCCTTGTTCATCAGAACCATTGAATATTGTCTCACATTGGCCTTTTTAGTAGAACTTTCAGCGTCCTTATAAACCTCACTCTGTATCACTTGCGTAAAATAAAATACTTAAAATGTGTTTTATATATAAAGAAGGTCGGGCTCAGGCCAAGTTTGAAAGAGCCCAAGCCCTGCCTGAATTGTGGTCAGGCTTTAATTTTACTGCCCAAGCGTGTCCGGAAATATAAAAGTTAGCCCATGCTGCAGTCCAAGCAAAAAAAGCCACTTTCAAAGGGACTTTTGATCTCCAAATAGCTTTCTACGGGAATTGCCGACCCCTGTCTCACAGCAAAAGCATATAATATGACTTCACAGAAAAATTACCCCTTGTACACCCAATAAAGAATATACTCCTCCGAATAAGAAAGGGTTACAAAAAGAATGAAACTCCACAACCTCAATCTCCCAATCTTGGAAGGGCCTGATAAAACTAATATCCCACACCATGGAACTCTCAGATCTCCTACGATGATCTCCAACATTGACCCTTTTATTTACATGCAACCTGTAAAGGCTTGGAAACGCTATGCAAAAAGGACCATGATCACTCCAAGCATCAATCCAGAAATTGATTCTGCTGCCATCACCCACCTTCCACCCAATTTGCTTAGAAAATTCACTCCAACCTTTTGTAATACTTCTCCACACACTTGGTCCTTAAGAGGATCTCACCTCTTTGGTGCACCAATTCCCTTCCTCAGTCCCATATTTTTGAGCCACAACCCTTGTCCGGTCTCTCTGTGCCAAACTTCTACAACTACTTGCCCAACAGGGTCTCATTAAAAAGCTGAAATCTTTCGAATACCCAACCCCCATCTTTCAATGGGCTGCATATTGTCCTCCCAATCAACCAAATGGTACTTAAATTCATCTCCCATTTCCTCCTATAAGAAGTCTCTCTAAAGCTTCTCCAACTTCTTCACCACTGACACAGGGATAGGAAAGAGGGACATAAAATATGTTGGTAGGCTGGATAGAGTACTCTTTTTGTTTTTGATTGATAGATAGAGTACTCTTCAAAAGGGTGAGGCGGCCTCCTTAGAGAAGTATTGCTTCTTTTAGCCCTGTTAATTCTCTTAACTATCACATCCTATATCTATTTTTTTTTCCCCCGGATAAGATATCTCATCCTATATCTTCAAGGATCTCTCTAATGCTCCAAGAGGATGCCCCAAGTAAGCAATCGGAAGAGTCCCAATGCGACATCCTAAAATGCCCGCAAGAGTTTCACAGCCCTCTACATTGCCAATCTCCACTATTTTACTCTTGCTTATGTTGATCTTTAGG
This sequence comes from Nyssa sinensis, assembly GCA_008638375.1. NCBI lineage: Eukaryota > Viridiplantae > Streptophyta > Magnoliopsida > Cornales > Nyssaceae > Nyssa > Nyssa sinensis. The sequence goes on from CM018036.1 coordinate 8,284,531, forward strand.
CCCGAAAATGCTTGAAGGCACACCAAAACGCATCTTAAATACCCCAACCGAGATGGCTTCACGTCATAGAACACAATGGTATCATTGGCGTAAAGAAGATGAGAGACTTCTATAGGGGGAACCTCTCCCATCGCCAACCATGAACCCAACGAACCCGAATCATGCCCATTTCCATCGCTCTAGTCATCAATCCACTGAAGGCATCCATCACCATAATAAAAATATACAGATATAGCAGAACCACTTTGTCTTAACCCCCTTGAGCTACTAAAAAACCCTTCAGCTGTACTGTTAATTAGAATTGTGAATTTCATTGAAGAAATACAATATCTAATCCATTTCCTCCATTTATCCCCAAATCCCATACTCCATCATATACATTAAGAAGTCCCAATTGACATGGTCATATGCCTTCTCAACATCAAGTTTGCAAATCAGCTCCTTTTTTTCCCTACTTTTTAACCTTGAGTCAAGACTTTCGTTGGCAATGAAAACTGCATCCTTAATTTGTCTACCACTCACAGAAGCATTTTGGGCCTCCAATATGATGCTAGTCCATCAGTTTTTTTTTGCCTTAAGGCGAAAGTCTTAGATAGAAGTTTATAGAGACTCCGAACTAGACTAATGGGGCAAAAGTCCTTCAAATCCATGGCTCCCACCTTCATAGGAATAGGGACGATAAAAGTGGCATTCATACTTCTTTCAAAGACTCCTGAAGAATAGAACTCGTGGAACATTTCCATTACATCACTACTAATTGTATGTCAACACTTTTGGAAAAAGGCCATTGTCATGCCATCCGGACTTGCTGGTTTTTTCCCCATTGCAACGGTCCAAGGGCACCACCACTTCCTCTTCCGAAAAAGGCCTTTCCAGCCAATCTCTCTCCTCGAACAAGATTTGTTTAAATTCCAGCCCATCCACTCCAGGCCTCCACTGACCTGTATCTGAATACAACTCCTTATAAAAATTAACAATGCCTTCTTTAATTTCTTCTTCCTTCGATAATTCCGGCCCTCTAATGGAGATTTTCCTGATAAAATCATTTATCCTGTGGGAGTTTGCAAGCCAATGAAAACAATTGGTATTGTTATCCCCTTCCTTGAGGCAGAAAACCCTCGACTTTTGTCTCCAACTGGTTTCTTCCTATCTGACCAGCTACTCAAATTCAGTTTTACATCTTTCTCACAGCTACTAATCTGCATCCACAAGGCCCTCCGCTTCCTATTTAGCATCCAACCTTTTAAACTCTTTCATTGCCACAGACTTCTTCCAACTCAGATTGCCTAAAACTCTCATTATTCCAATTTTTTCAATTCTTCTCTTAGAAAAACACTTTTTCACCAGAATGTGGCTCGCAGAACCTTCAACAGAAAAATCCCGCCTCCAACCATCTACTTGTTACTGAAAATCATCAACCCTCTGCCACATATTTTCGAACCGAAAAAGAGTTCTTCCGTTTCTGATTCCCCTACTGTCCAACATCGATGGGATATGATCAGAGGCTACTCGAGGGAGAGCGTCGACCTGACTAACATCTGCAAACTTTCTTCCCAGCTTCCAGAAATTTAAAAAATGATCAATGCAGGATAAGGTTGGAGGCTGCCTGCTATTAGTCTAGCTAAACCAAGCCAGCGACATTTGGAAGATATGGGTACTTTCATGTTTAAGAGCATAGGCTACATATGTAGAGCAGCACTGTAGCAAGTATTGTGTTGCATAAACCTAGATCTCATTAAATGCAGATTATTATCAAGTAAATGATCATATTGAATTATGCACATGCAAATCTACTGGACAGTCCATACTACCCTTTAAACTTTCTTGGGCTAATTTTTGAGAAGATGACAATTGAGAAGTTTGGGAGGCTCCGATGTAGGTGACCACAATTGGAAGTTGATGGGTGCACATGTCAAAGAGTATGGGATGCCTTATCTAGAGAAGCTTTGGATCTATAATGGGGTCACTTAAACCAGAATCTTGATGTATATCCCAAACCGAAACAAACCTTTTATAATTAATATTATTTAGGAACTTTATGATTTTATTTGGATATTTATTCTTAGGAAACATGTAATTAATTTAATAGCTGTTTTAGGTAGGAAGTTCTTTAAGTGTCTTCTCGGTTTTTGGAAATATAAGAAGTTGGAGGGCTTAAAAGTAAAGTTATTGCGCAATTGACACAAAATAGGGCTATGAGAGGTCAGTGAGCTGATCGGTCAATTTTTGAGCCAATTGGTCATTAGGACTCTTTTTTCATTTGTCTGATAGGTGTCTGGGATGGTCCGTGCCATTAAGGAGTCCGAAACTGATACGAGCCAAAATAGAATATCTGTGCTTCATTGTGGTCTCAAGAGAATCAACACTTTTTTTTTCATCTTTAAATCTTATTCCATTGAGGCAAACTATGTTCAAATTTTGGAACGCCTTACATCTTTAACATCCTGTTGAAGTTTAAAACTTTAGTCAAGATGGTTAACTTCTTGTTTAGCTGCCATTATAATTTTACATTCTATTTGGTTTCGTTCAGGCAGATGCTGCTTTGATGCTTCTTAGAGACATAATTTTGAATGTGAGTACCCTATTCGTTTCCTTTGCTTGCTCCTTATGGTTCTCATGCACTAATTAGCTTGTTATCTGTTAAGCATTTCTTCCTTGCTAGCATCCATTAGTTTTGGAATCAGTGACCTCAGATTATAACAGTTAATATATTGAATTCTTTCTGACAGGACCAAATGAATATATTTATTGTACCTCAAGATGTATGGGACATTCGGTTGTTCAAGCGCTTGCCATCAATGTAAGTGTACTCCAACTAGGTGCAGATGTGCTCACACGGGCATAGGGATACATGAATGCACACACGTGTTTATCATTATACAAATTAACGATCATTGATATCTTTGCTTTTAGCATCAATGTTGTACATCAATGTAGTCAACTTGAATGTTCACATGTAATTAATGGGTTTAGCTGATTGTAGGCTTAATTTTGCAGCAAAATAAGTGGCAAACATGATGTTAGGTGTGGTTTTCAAGGAAATGATAAATGTTGGCTTGTTTGGTTTTTGGATATGATGGTAATCTTGGGCTTCTTTGAGTTGGAGAATTGTAGGATTCAGTGAATCCTGTCGTCGAGAATTTTATGCAAAGGTTTTTACAGCACTTTGATCTTTCTTTGTAGAAGGTTGCATAGGATCTGAAGAATTTTCTTCCCATTGTTTGGTGTAATTTTAGAACCTTGGGTTGCGAGGCATGAAAATGGGGCCAGCCAATTTGTGCCATAGAGATAAAGTAATGCATTCTTAAACTTCAGTTGTAGCACGTGTTAGGTATGATAGTCCATTGTCCATTGAAACAAGGGATTTAATAATGCTTCTTGCATTATTCCTTACCTTCATTCCTCTGGTTTCCTTATTTGTCAAGGCATCTGTTCTGGAAGGTATCCATTTTGCTTTATTGTCCATCACATAAGTCTTTGTCAAGATGAAAGGAAAAGCCCCAAAAATTGTCCACCTGTCCATGACATCCATGGTACATTCAACAACATTGATATTTGTTGAGAGCTTGATATATATTGTTGGCCCATTCTCTAACAACTTAAGCTTTTGGAGCAATTGGTGATTTAACTTGGTATCAGAGCCTTGGTTATGAGAGGTCTTAGGTTCAAGTCTCTCCATTTGCATTTATTCCCCATTTAGTTTGTTTGTACAAAAAATTCACTTTGTTTAGTTTCGTGTGTGTGTGGTTTGTGTCTCTCTATGTGTGAGTTCGGGGTTGCTCGTGAGGGGGAGTGTTGAGAGCTTGATATACATTGTTGACCCATTCTCTAACAGCCTAAGCTTTTGGAGCAATTAATAATTTAACTAGCTTGATACATGTTATTGACCTATTTTCTAACAACTTAAGCTTTTAGATGAGTTAGTGGTTTAATATGGTATCAGAGCCTTGATTATGAGAGGTCTTGGTTTAAAGTCTTTCCATTTGCATTTATTTCCCATTTAGTTTGTTCGTGCAAAATTGCACTTTGCTCTATCTCGTGTTTGTTTGTGGTTTGTGTCTCTCCACGTGCGAGTTCGGGATCACACGTGAGGGGGAGTGTTGAGAGCTTGATATATATTGTTGACCCATTCTCCAACAACTTAAGCTTTTAAATGAATTGGTGGTTTAACAATATTTACATTTATGTAGAAGTGACAATTTCAGAGAAGGTAAAACACTGAAATTTAATGGCGATTTCAGAGAAGATAGTAGACTGAAACTTAATTGGACTAGGCTAGGCATCTTAATGGATTAGGATTTTGATTTGAATCTGATGGAAGTAGCTCGGATTTGATAACTGATAAGAAGTTGCTGATTTGCTAACCGATGATAATTTGAATTTGATAGGTTCATTTAACTGATAAATCAGTCTTGGATTAGGTGTAATCCTATCTGACTAACTATATCTATCATGTTGTATACTTAAAATCCTCTTTCGTCTTTATCTTTAGGCCTTTAGTGATCTAATGGTGCATGAAACAGAAATAATAGCAGGCATCTAGGCTTTTCTCATTCAAACAGGGGAGCCCCCCTTCCTCCTTTCTCTCATTATATGCTGAGTTGGGGTATTAGGTATAATCCAATCTGGCTAACTATAGCTATCATTTTGTATACTTTAAATCCTCTTTTGTCTTTATCTTTAGGCCTTTAGCTATCTAATGGTGCATGAAACAGAAATAATAGGCAGGCACCTAGGGTTTTCTCATTCAAACAGGGAGCCTCCCTTCTTCCCTTCTTTCTCTCATTACCTATGCTGAGTTGGGGTCTCAACGACATTGCTTGGCTCTTCAACGGCATTACTTGACCTTTCCTACGCTCTCTTTGTGATATATGTTTGAGAAATATGATCCTACTTTACAACAAAAAAGATTTGGATGACACTTTGCTAATATTATTCACCCTCCTATGCGCATTAGTCCCCCGATGAAAGAACCGAGTGTTCCTATCCCCTTCTTTAACCATAACACGTTACTACCTTGATTTTTGCCTCCAATTAATATTCTTCTGCCTGCTAAAGTCTCCAGCTCAACCTTCAATTCACTCCTATTCCTGCGATCCTCAGAAAGGGATTAATTTGATCCTCCACATTCAAATCTCGAATATCCTGCAAAATCCTTGCCTTCCTCACACTCAGATTCCCAAATTTTTCCTTGGTCCATTTTTTGACTTTCTGGCCAGAACATATCGAGGAGTTTCATTGATCTCATAGCTCCCCCACTAATTATCCACCATCTCCTTGAAGCCTGGCTCCTTAAGCCACTTGATTTGGCTCCTTTTCCCTTCTCACTCTTCCAGAGTCCAGTAAAAGAGGAGTGTGGTCTAATGCAGAACGAGGGAGGCAAGACTGGGAAATTGCTGGAAAAATCTCCTCTCAATCTATTGAAACCAAGAACCTGTCCAGCCGAGACATTGAGGGCTGCTCCCTTCCATTCGACCATGTGAACCGCCCCCCTTCCAATGGAAGATCCAGTAACTCCATAGAGTTGGTGAAGTCAGAAAAGTCCATTGCACAGGTTAATTTGCCACCTCACATCTTTTCAGCTGGAGAACGCACCACATTGAAATCTCTACACACACCAGGGATAATTCCAGCTAACTCTGGTCTGCTGCAGCTCATTGCATAATTCACATCTGTCAAAGTCCAGTACTGGACTGCAGACTCCAGAAAAATACCAAACCAATCCTCCCTCTATCTGCTTCAAAAGATAAGATATAAAGTAAGACCCTGTCCATCCATCCTCACAAGAAAACACTTTGGAGTCCCATAAAATTAGGATCCTCCTGCTGTACCCCTTGCTCCTTATGAAGCACGGACACTCTATTTTGGCTCACGTGTCTGTGTTGAACATGTGTCGGACACCGACACTCTCGGAGACTTCCCGGACACGTGTAAGACAAACCAAAAAAGAGTTTCTAATTTTTTAATATTTTTTTCCGAATTTTGGGCACGTTCTGGACACATTATAGACATTTTTTTACCCTTTTTTTCTTCTTATTTTCTGGAATCTTTTCTCTTTTATCCTATTCACCTTGATTTTTTTTTTTGGTTATATATGTCTGCATATATATGTTCTATGTAATAATTATTAATTTTTTTTTTGGAACTTGAATCATGGATGTTAGTGTTTAAATGAAGAAATTCTTGAAGTTTTAGTTAATGGTTTTGTTATTTTAATAATATTTTTGTGATTTGTGTGTTTTTATGCCAATTTTAATTGAAATAATGTTAGATTTTTATTATATGGTCATATAAAATATATAAAAAATTTATACATATTCAATGTATCCCTGACATGCCCTGTGTTCGACGTTTTTAAGAAATAACGTGTCTGTCTATCCGTGTCCGTATCCGTGCTTCTTCGCTTGCTCTCAACTGTCGCCATCTGCCCAACCGATCCCTCATAAAATTAGGATCCCCCTGCTGTATCCCTCGCTCCCCACTATTGCCATCTCCCCCGCTGACCACCCCACCCAATTTACTCTTGATCATTTGCTCACACAATTGCTGCCTTCCACTCCTTCAGAAAACTGTTCACTACAAGAGGCAAAAGACAAATTAACCCTTAATGAAGCTAACTAATAAAATACAATGCTACTCTTAACACCCCCCCTCTCAAACTCACAATGTGATAGCAAAAAACATCAACAGTTTGTCATGTAGGAAACAAAAGCACATACTTATGCGAGACTTCGTGAAGAAGTAAGTTAGCTGCAAAGTAGAAGGAAGAAAAGGAAGAGACAGAGTTGTTTGCAATCTGAATAACACTCTTGTTATCACAATATATAGGAGTAGAGGCAGACAATGAAATGCCAAGATCAACAAGCAACCATCTTAATCACACGATCTCGGTCGTAGTAGTAGCCATGGCACGATACTCGGATTTAGCAGAAGGACGAGCAACAACCGTTTGCTTCTTTCTTTTCCAAAGAAATAAGAGAATCAAAAAAAAAAAAAAAAAAACACTAGATGGCAGTAGTAGACTTTCTATTCACAGAATCACCAGTCTAGTCATCGTCAGGAATAGGCTAGAAGCTCCAAGTAAGAGGAAGGAAGAAAATAGTGAACTATGTTGCAAAGTAACTCAGAGATAGTAGAGAATGCATAGAACAATAGCCTAGTGAACTCTGGTACGATAAGAAACAAACTGATTGACAACATGAACAATGTATGCAATACCTGGTCGTGTGACAATGAGATAAAGCAAGCTTCCAATAGTGCGATATAAGGTAGGGTCAGAAAATGGAACTCCATCAGAAGAAGAAAAACAAACATTGAGCTCTAATGATGTCTCAAGTCTCAACTGTCCAAGTGTCTGTTAGATGAGCTTGCTGAATGACATTAGAGGCATATTTGGACTGCAGGAGTAGATAATCCTTAGGAAAAGAGGCAAACACAATACCTAAGAAATAACGAAGAGAGTCCAGATCCTTCATCTCAAAGTGATCTTGTCATTGTGATTTCAACAATTCTATCCTGGTGGTATCGTCACCAGGAAGAATTATATGATCAACATAGCTTATGAGAATAATGTTGCTAGCAGGAGTAGATCAGAGAAAGAGAGCTGAATCATGACTACTAGCATGAAACCTGAAGTCTAGGGCTGGTTTGTGCTTTAATTGAATGGCTTCAAGGGTTAAGCATTTTGGGCTTGTAAAAAGGGTTAATTCAGGTGGTCATGTGGGTTTTAGTGATGGAAAAGTGCAGAGAGTTAGAATAGGAGAAGCAGCAAATGATAATGATGAAGAAGGGAAATAAGAATCTTATGCTTCACCCTTGCAAGAGCTAAGCTGCATCACTTAAGTACAATCTCAAATTCTTATAAACTTAGTTCTATTGAATAGAAAAATTACATAACTATTTTTAGGCCGTTGGGATTTCCTACTCTTGGATGAATCTAAAAATAAGAAGCTGGAAAACTTTTACTAATAAAGAATATTTTAGACTAATTAGGGTTTCAGGTAAAACTCAAATAACATGACTCAAACTAAGACCTGTAGACCACAATTGAAGCCCATGTTCACAAATCTAGAAATTACCAAAATACATCTGACTCATAAAGTTAGTAAAATACAACTAAATATGTCCAATAGCGTATTTACATGAAATAAGCATTAATAAGGACTCTAAACACTATCATGGATACTTCCCTATGTTTTAGGCTTCCAAAGGACTCATATTTATGCTGCCATTCAGTTGACACGACATCATTTGGTTTAGTTGGGAGGAGAGGGCTGTGGGAATATATAGCAGCAAAGTCAATGTTTTGGAGATAATTTCCTTCTTTGCTTACTTATATAGACATGAGTATGTGGTTCTTTTTTTTTTTCTTTTCAGGTTCACCCTATTGATACAATCAGTTGCAAAGATTATTGACGCATAAACCGAGTTGAACTTCTAAGGATGAGAGAGATGAGAACAAGTTTAAATTTCTTTAGTAACTGTAAACCTGGGAGAAGCATGCAAAGGAATACCTATCCTTCTTGTACTTGCTATTTGTTGTAGCCTCTAATTAAACTGAATTTCTGAATAGAGAACATTTCCCTGAGATCCTACTTCGTTGGAATGATATATTTCATTACAACCATTAAGCCCCATTTGGATGGCAGGATGTAAAATAGGAAGGAATTCCTTCACTAGGTGTGAGAGTTTGATATGCATTATTTTGCTCATTTCTCAGTAGCCTAAGTTTTTGGGATAAGTGATGAAAATGGTATAAGATCTTTGATTCTAGGAGGCTTTGCAGTTCTCTGCATTTTTGCTAACCTATTGCAATCTTGGGAAAAATTAAGGAGCTGTTCATAAACACCGAGAATTGCGGGCATGCTTTTATTCAATTTGGTTACTTTGTGTAGTTTCTTTTTTATTATTTTATTTGTATAATTCTATCTTCCCTTTGTTTTAGCTGGGACCAATGTTGCAAAGCAAAACCATTTTAGATTTTATTAATCATGGTAGATTGACATGTTTATATATAATGTTTTTAACAATTCATTCTGCTGTATCTGATGGTGACTGATTTTGCGTAAGCTGGGCACCTCATGGGACCTTATAATTGTGAAAGAGTAGATTGATTTTTTAATTTTTTTGTCATTGTAATTGTAGTTTTTTTTTTTTGTAGGGTAAATTACATTGACCTCGCATGAGGTTTATCAATATTACACACGCTTCTCCTATGGTTTGAGAAATTACACTGACCTCCCCTCTACTTTAATGGCGGTAACAAAAACCTCCCCTCCGTAGTAACTGTTAGCTGACAAAACGTGTTATGCTGATGTCATCAATTATATTTTACTAAATACCAACTTTACCCCTATTAAACTCAGCTTCAAACACATTTAATTTAAATCTCGTGGCCAAACACTTGAGTAAGCTATTTCTTTTTTAAAAAATACACTTTTTTTCATCTTCTTCTTACCCGCTCTCCTCTTATACATGTATGTGTGTGTGTATATATATATAGACACACACATATATATGTATATAATTCTCAATTTTAGTAAAGACGATGGTAGTTTATGCAACTACCTGCTAAACACGAGCGGATTATAAGATTGGGACTTGGGAAGCTTGGCATCTGAACTTGCAAAATGGGTGCACACACATATATATATATATATATATATAATTTGTCAAGTTTTATGCTAAACCGTTTGAATTTGTTTTGTTTTTAAAAGACAATTGCTGAAACTAGGAAAACCAAAAGGAAGAGATAATATTTTTTTGTTTCAAACAATGAATATATATATACAAAAAATTGTTTGGTATACTTATTCAAACATATATATTTAAGTTTTGATTACTAGTTTGATTGGGTTGGGCATCTATGGCCTCTGTGATTTGAAAACTTTGATTTGTTGGCATGGGAACTTTATCTCTGGCTTCTTCTTACATTGATCATGTAGCTTTCGATACTGCACTCTAGTTGTTCGAAGAAATGTTTGAATCAAAATCCGACGAATTTTTGTTTTTGATCTCTTTAGAAGAAGAAGAAGAAGTTGAAGGCCCACTTTTGATACAGATTAATCAAGCTCTGTAATAGAGCTTTAATGGTGGACAAAGAGTTGAGACTTGAGAGAGAAATCATGGTCAACCATGTAGGAACTCTGTTCATGGTCAACCACTGTCGCAAACATATGTTTGCTGTTCACCGTCAACCATGTAGAAAAATCTTCAGACATATGTTCAAGACTTCTGTTTGGTTGCTGAGAAAATGCGAAGAAAATAAAGTTTAGAATTTTTATATTTTTTCTTATGCTTATATGTGTATAATCCTTGGTTCCAACTAACTCTAATGTAATATGGGTTTGTGGTGGTCAATGGTTACCAGAAAAAGCCCACCGAGCCTTTGCAAAATTTGGGACAAAGATCTACGGTACTAGTGTTTGATTTTAGAGAGAAGAAAGTAGAAAAGATATGAATTTTTTATTTAATTTTAACTGTAAAAAAATAATATAAAATATAAGGGTAAAAAAGTAATTTTATTTTATTGTTTAACACCGTGAAGAGACAAACACTAATAGGAGAGGTCAGTGTAATTTCTCAAACCACAAGGGTCCATGTGTAATATTGATAAACTTCAAGGGAGGTCAGTGTTATTTACCTTTTTTTTATTAAAACATTTGATTCTTTATCTCTTCCACATTGCGAGTTTTGTTTGCTTTTTATATTAAGCTTTGAGGTTTTTGGTTATGTCTTCACAAAGTGAATTGTCTACTTGATTTCGATACTTCTACTGTCATTTTAATATTCTCTATAATTATGTGGTTATGATTCCTATCCAGGTCTGTTTTGCGCTTCAGCTCATGTTATTTCTCAAGGAGAGGATCTCAAGTAAGTGCCTCAGATTAGCTTTCTTTTGCATTTCTTTTTACCTGTTGTCTCATATTGTAGCTTTTGTTTCTTTAGAGCCATTTCTGTTCTTTGTGCAGTTCAAACTTCAAATAATAAAAATAAAAGCATGATATAATTTTTTTGAAATAATTTTTTTTTAAAAGCATGATATAATTATCAGCACTTCAATTAAATTTTTTTAATATTTGATTTTACTGAGGTTACAGCGATAAATTTTGTGTGTGGAACCTTGAAGCTTTGGTTTGATCTCATAAATTTCACATATTTGATGCGGTGTTTTTCCTTTTGGTGGCATCATGTGTTGGATCTGTTTTTAACTCAGGGTGAAATGATGAGTTAATATGCATTTCCGACTCGGATAACTTAGAGAATGCATGTTATCTTAATCAATTGGTAGTGCCTTACCTGAACAAGTTGATGCTGGTAACGTGCATTTAACTTTGTTCTACCATTGGTCTCATTCACTGTTTGATTGGAATTACTTATGACCTGTTATCTGCAGCAACTTGGTATGAGATGAGAGGTTGTGACTCACAAACACAATTGAAAAATCTAAAAATATTGAAAAGAGTACAGATTAAAGCAATGAAATAGGTGATACAAACAGCTACTACATATGATATGACCTAAAAGGTAATTATCTGTTATAGTCTTGATCTATCAAGTTAAGAGTATATACTTAGATGTGAAATACCAAGTATCATTGTTTTCCGTTGCATGCATTTGGTTCCTAAATCAATTTATAATGTTGCAAAGATCTGACTGTGCTACAAACATCAGCTTATTTATTCTGTCTTTTCTTTAAGAAACTTGATGTTTGAAAGAGAAAATATAACAATGGGTCCAACCAAATCCAAATCTAACTTATTTGAATATTTATGTGTTGAATTTGCTGACTAAAAAATAATGAGTAAAAAGTGTCAATAAGAAAAAGGAACTTGATATTTTCTACTTATGTACATTTTCAAACAACCTCATATTATGATTTTAAATTTTTCCATGATTTTCCAAACTCTCTCTTTTTGATAGGAACAAATCTTTCCTTGCATTCTTACTCTTTATTCTTATCATTGATTGTCGTTAAACTTTTAGAGGAATCTACTATTTTTTTTCCCTTTGAAAAGAGCATTTATAATTGAGTTTGAGTGGGAAGTGACAATTGCATGATGCCCCAAAGAACATTTCTGTTATTGTTATCCAACTCCAACTCTATGGGTCATATCCTCATTTCTTTGCAATTCCTTTTGGATATTTGAGGCATTTTAAGTAGTTGATATGAGTTTTTGTGGCAGAAGTTTGAAAATGTGATTAGGGTGGCTTGAGACAATTTGAGTCCTAAAGCAAGAATATTAAATGAGGCTTTTTTATTTTTCAATATTAATGCAACATTTTTTTATTTAAAATTATTTTTTCTCGCTTTTGGAGACGCAAAAACACTAATTAAATTTTTGTATTTAGGTTTTGCTAACCTATCCTTTTCAATTGAGAATTATGTGATAAGTCGAGTCTCTCTTACTGAAAACTTAGAACCTTTTTTAAGCATTAACTAATATGAGAGCTAAAGAACAATGAAGAGATGAGGACGTCGGGGATGCAATATGCTCATTTGGGTGGCAAATCATTTGACATCGAGGAGATTGAAAGTTGGAAACCTAAGCGTTTCCACATTATTGAGCGCGGTCATGGATATGTTAGGAGGTTACGCGTGGAGCAAGATGGGCTTCATTGGATATGCGAAGAGTAGGAAGAAATGGAAAATCAAGGGACGGAGGAGCTCGGAGAGGGTTCTCCATGGTAGATGAATAAGAAATCCACACAATTAGTTATAATAATTCCACATATTTATAAAAAGATGACCACAATTTCATATTACATAAAATATTAACTTTAAATTTTTGTATATTTTCTTTTAATTAGTAAATAATTATTTGGTATTAATAATTAGTTTATATCTTCGTTTATTTCTCAATTTCACCCTAGTATCCTCTTGTGTAGATGGATGTTTATCCAAAAACATTTTTAGTTCGGTAATTATAATTTATAATATTTATACTCCACATTCATATATTTTACTATATGTTTTCTTGTGTTTCTCTGTGTTTATTTTTTCCATCATTCCCACTATATTTCCGAAATGTTTTCGTTTCCAAGGTGACCAAAACAACACTCTGAAATGAAATTTTGATCTTTGTTACTCTTAGTGCATTCCTTTCATCGGGCATGGTTTTCCACTCAATAATTATCTTAACTTGCTTCCCAAACCAAAGAGTCTTCCGCATGTATCCTTCTGAAGAAATCCGCAACGTCAATCTTAATTTCCTCCACTATATCATTTCAGTGCTTGTACCAATCTCTCTTCCAATCTACCACCATGTTCAGAGTCCTCACTAACTGCTTCTCTGAGGAATGGATTTTTCTTCCTCTTTGAGTTCGGTTTCTTCTTCATCTTTAATGCTAGCCTTTCGGTATGCCTAAGGGATTGTTTTTACTCTCTGGTAGAATCATTTGGTCATGTTCCACCCGCTGGAGAGTGGAGAGTTTGCTTAGCCCGTGACAAATCCTCGTTGTCTCATCTTTGTCCTCATTGTGATTTGGGCATGCTGTCCTCTTCCTCCATGTCCTCCTTGAACATGGGCAGCCAATGGGGCCGGATTGAAATATGCTCTGGTACCAAAACTGATGCAGCGAATAATTTTGTTCCTGCAGCAGATTGCTAGAACCTAGAAGGAATTCTAACAGTAGAATAAATCAATAAGAAATTTCATAGATTATATTAAGAATGTAAAAGACTTGAGGAAGGAACAAAATTTGAGATTTAGGGTTTTAGAAAGACCCAACAATGTCTGTAATTCTGAATTTCTAATTAAGATAAGAAATGACTGCCCTTTGCATCTTTTAGGGCAGTGTTTATAAGAGAACCATAGACTAGCATTGCTTTAACTGCAGAAAAGACAACATTAACCTTACTTAAGTTAGTCACATGATAGACAAATGATTAATAAATTAAAAAGATCAGATAAGTAGATAATCCGAAGCATAATGATTTTGTTGTAGTTTTAGGTGAGGACATTTGTTTTTGGCATGAAAGATGGTGTGAAGGGGAGGTTCTAAAGATGTTCCTCAACCTTTTTGGGATTTCAGTTAATACGGATGCTTCGGTGGCTGATTTTGTTTCCATTTCAGGGAATAGGAATGCTTGGGAGCCTAACTTCAGGAGAAATTTCCAAGATTGGGAGTTCCAACTCGGTTTTGGTATTGCTTCGGATATTGGATGGATATAGGATTAGGATGGGGGAGGAGGATAGCATAAAATGGAGTTCAGGTGAGAGCATTTTTTAGTCAGTTCTTTTTACGAGCTATTGATGCAGGAAAGGGAGGCTTTATTTCCTTTGTTGGGTATATGGAAATCAAAGGCTCCTTTGAAGGTGAGATTTTTCGTGTTTGCGGTTGCATTGGAAGCTGTCTTAACCATTGATAATCTAAAAAGAAGAGGCTTCAGTTTTTTTAACGGGTTTTGCATGTGTTGTGCTGAAGAGTAGATAGTGGACCATCTTCTTTTTTTTAGGCATTGCTTGATGGTGAGGGTGCTGTGGTCCTTGGTGTTCTCTTTGTTTGATTTGTTATGGGTCGTGCCGGGAAGGGTAACAAAGACTTGTTCAAATGTTGGAAAGGTCGATGGAGGCATAGAAGAGGAGTGCAATTATGAATCACAACGCCACTTTGTCTTATGTGGTGTGTTTAGTGGAAAAAGAATATCAGGATTTTTGAAGGAAAGGAAAGAAGTGTAAATGAATTGAAAGGGATACTTGTACATATGTTGTATTTTTGGATTGTACAAACTTTTACAAAACTATAGATTATTTTTTAGATTTTTTGAGTGGCATGCTTTTGTAGTGAGGTGTGTGTCTTTGTATTCTCCTTGTGTACATGGGCACACCCCCTATTTTTGGACACTTTTTTTTTTTTAGATTACCGTTATTTATAAAAAAAAGTAGGTAACTGAAGTAGATAACTGACACATGACTAAGATATTGAGTCACTGCAATTAAAGATTCATGTGTCACAGGTGCGCCTGCATCAATTACCATCAAGTTGAAAACTATCATAAAAAGGTCAGTTTCCTGGAATATGACATACACTGTACACTCAACTCGTGAACCGATATAGCAAATGATTCAATCATTAAGAAGCTCAAGAAAATGAAAATCCAAATAAAAGAGGAATATGGTAAATTGATTCAATTTCAATGCAAATCTGGCCCCTTTGGGACCTTGCAAAATCAATGTTTGGATCTGATTGTTCTATACAATGTTGTTTTAGTTTAATATGTTGTTGATTCTGTTTTATCTACTTTTTCTCATGTTGTTAGGGTTAGTTTGGGAATTTCTTATTTTGTGGGCCTCGCCTATAGCAGGGACCCATGAATGTTTTTTTTCCTTAGCAGATGGGCTTAAGGTATGTGGACTTAAGTAGGTTTAGATTCGTTTAGGTGGTCAATTTTTTTATTTCAGAAGTCAATAATTTTGTTAATGAGGATCCTACACTTCAAGCAGAAGAGAGATCATTTTGGAGCATTTTCTGACATCTGTTGAAGCTGTTGGAGGAGTTTATGATGTGAACACCCCAAGTGTGATGGCTAGGGGATTGTAGATGCGATTTTTAGAACAGTCTTCTTTGTCTCTCCCTTTAATTCTACGTGACTTATTATTTGTTGTTTTATTTTGAACCACTCTATTTTCTTTAATTTTGAAAGAAGATCCTGCTTTTAAATTCTAACCCTCCGTGTATCGTTTTGACTTTCGACTATCTAAACACGAATTTCCAGTCTCTTGTCAGCTTGTCGCCGTCAAATTGACAGCTGTTTTAACCCTTTTTCATTTATAAAGCATTTCACTTTTCCTCTTAACTTTTTAAACCCTAAACTCATCACCTATTGATTGTAGACAACATTGTTCTAGCTTTTAGTGAAGTTTTCAATTTTTAAGCATAAATCATTCTTCAATTGAACTGATGGAAATTCATTGAAGTTCAAACTTTTGCTAATGCCATGTCCCATGGGAAACTGATAATTTTTTTTTTCTATCCTTGGATGCCAATCATTTTTTGTGAACATTGTTAAATCACCAATTCATCTAAAAGCTTAAGCAATTAGAGAGGGTGTAACTTTATTATTATATTCTCTAACACGCCCCCTTCACATATGGCCAGTCTGATCCTACATGTGTATCAAGTCATCTTATCTGGGTGGCGGTGAGGTTTGAACACAGGACTCTTGGCCTGCTCTGATACCATGTAAAATCACCTAATTTATCCAAAAGCTTAAGCTATTAGAGTGGGATGTAACTTTATTATTATATTATCTAAGCATGTATTTGAATCCTACGTCTTCTAAGTGGATAACTTTACTCTCTGTGCTTCTTAACTGGCATACTCTTCTTTATAAAATCTGTATCCATTTTATACCTACTTGCTTCCATTTAACTCCTTCAGCGTGTACAGAAGTTACACATATAATTTACACCAGCATTTCACTATGCCTGCCAGGAAGTGCCCAAAATTTTTTTAGTTAAATAAATTAGTTCTAATCAGGAAAATGAAATCTGCAGATGAAAAATGTTGGTTGCCACCTTTCCTGATCTGAGTTGAATCGAACTGGATCTGCTGGTTGATCCATTGATGTGAGCTTGAGCCAGAATATTCTGAACTTGTTCCTCACCTTTCCTGCTTTTTTGTTTTGTTTTTTGTTTTGGCTAAGTTTTAAATAATCTGTGATTGAATGGCAATGTACTTGCCTCATCCTTGTTTGTTTGTACCACTGGGCATAATTCTGGTGAAGATTATCTTGGCCTCTATCCTAAAAGAATTTCAAATGGACTTGAATGTTTAATGCAACTTATATCTGATAGTGTCTTTACATTCCCTGTGAACCTTTTGTTCAAGGAATATGTGCCATTATGTTTCATGTTTCACATGTGCCATCTTTCTGTTTGTGTAGGGTGACTTGCGTGACATTTTACATCTCAGACGGAATATCTTAAGAGCAGTTCTGGCTTTACTTAACTCGAAGGTTTGTGTGTGTTTGTTTGTTTTTAATTTTAATGTGATATAGTTTTTTCTCGATTATTTAAGGTTTTCTTCAGCTATCTATAATTTTTTATTTGACTTAAGAATAGACTTTGTTGGTAAGGCGAAGCTTGTTATTGTATTGTATGTCATTCTGGAGTTGTATTGGTACGACTCGGAGTCATGTCACTATTGAATCCCAATATGAAAGAGTTGGTGCGTGGATCTGCAGAGCCAAACATATTTTTTGGGATGTGTGAAATGATATTGGGGTCTTTGAGCTGATTTAGTTCTGTCTGGATTGATTAGACTCCGCTGATTCTTTGAACCCTGCTTGTGAGATCAAGGAATTTCTTTGAAAGACTTCCCAAAATTGCTGCAACACTAGCAGGGATCCTGAACTTTGATGGGTATCGAATAGATAATCTCACATAAAATCTAAATGTGTGTTTGTGTAATAGGTGCATATTTTATTTATATGTTATTTGTATATATATGTAACTATGAATTTGTAATTTTAATAATATTAGTGGATTAGTTTTAATTTCAAACAAATAAAAAAATAAATTTTTAGACGGGGTGGGGGACATAATAAACGGGGCGGGGTGAGGTGGGGGAGGCTATTTTTTAACGGAGCGGGGATGGGGGAGGGCCTTGAACCTACCCCATTGCCATTCCTAGTTGTGGGGCCTTCTTTTCTCCTTGTTTGGATGTTTGGACCATAGCAGGGGCTGTGGTGGGTTTGTTTAGGTTTTTTTTTTTTCTTTTGTTGGTGTATTGGAAAAAGGCTGAGTTCAGAAGTGGTGGGGGCAAGTCCCTTTGCTTGATGTGATGCATTTGGAAAGAAAGAAATAGGAGGATTCTTGAAATAGAGGAGTTTCTTTCGTATATATTGTAACGACGGATACTTTTCAGAACACTAACAGTTTCTAGTTGTAGAGTCTTACACTATCTGTGGATTTTCTTTTGCTAGTTTTTGGAAGATATGAGGTTTTTTTTTTCCTCCTGAAAGTTGTATTCCTTGTGTGTACATGGTTTGTACGCTGATGCCTCCTTATGTAGGAGCGTTCCACGTTGGATGAGCACATGGTTGTACTGTTACCAGCAGCTGTTTATGCTCTTTGTGTTGGTTGTGTTCCTTTCCCACAAAATCACAAAGGATTTTTCTCGTCCTACTCCTTTGTATACATTCCTGAAGCCGTAGACGGCTGGGTTAAGGTACGTGGGATGTTGATATTTTCTTACTGTTATTGAACTGTTGGATCTCATATATAGATCTTAGTTTTGGCTCATTTTGGTTATGGTTGTTGTAGGCAGAAGAATATGACCATGAAAGTTTGCATGAACTTTTTGAATGCTATGTGGAAGTCCTTGCAAAAATTGATCTTGGTTCTGGTGCTGGGGTACTAATTTTTTTCCTTTTTTTTTTCAGAAGTACTTCTCTTTGGACTTTGTTCAATTTTCAAAATTGGTTATTGTTTTCAAAATTTTGCAGGCTTCCCAATCCCATTGCTATGACAGTGTACGCCTTCCTCATCAATTAAGAGATCCGCTACTTCATGAAATGGAAAACAATATTCTTGAAGCTCTAGTGGATAGGGAAATTGAGAAGATGCTTCTGTCTGAGATCTTCTTTATGTGCGCTCTCATATCTAATTTCATGTTCAGTTCCTATATAACAAGGTTTGTCTTAGCTTCATATCTACATTTGGTTAGAAACTAAGATCAAATTTTAAATTATTATCCTTCTCTGCCATTTTGGTGAGGTAAAGTTTGTGCATCACTGTATTTTCTCCTATGCTTCTTGAGACAAGTTATATTTATGTAGTATTTGGTTTTGTGCACATGATGATTTCATCTAACAAGAATGCTTTGTGATCTGGTGGTATACTGAATGCTTCAATTAGAAAATGCTTTTTGCTCTGGTCAGTTTGCTAAATGCTTCTACATGCTCATTCACTTAATTGAAGCATTGGCTGAATTTATTTGGTGCAGTGTTCAATTCTATTGATCTTTTATTTGGTGCAGTTTAAAAATTGATTGTAGACATGTTATCTTTACGCTGAGACAATATTTCATGCTTAACATACACTAAAATTGGATAAGGGGTACTATTGTTTCCAGAAAATGACCCTAGCTTGTACGTGCGTTCCAAAACAGGGAACACTTCATTAGCAATCCAAGAAATTTCTTCTTGCTTCTTTCTTTTATTTTCGTTCAAGAAAAGGATAATAGAAATGGACTAACGCAAATAAGGAGATCAACATAAATAAGTATGCTTAATTCAATGTTTTTACATGTTTCATTTCAATATAATAAATTTCAGTAACTATATGGACAACTTGTACACTTCAATGATATTAATTCTCATTATTAATCATTAGGTGAAAATAATGAAATTCTTATTGGACTTACCAATCATTTTTACCTATGTCATCTATATAAGCCTAACCCCTATAATATCGTATTTAGAATATGTAACGTTCTGCATTCCCATTTCTGTTGTGTATACCATAAAGAACCACCTTCCAGGTAACATTGAGATTTGAGAGGCACTATTAGACATTGAATGTGGCATTTCTTGTGATTCACAAGATTTAGCTTCTGCCGAGTTTTGAAACTAAACAGATGAAGACTCTTTCCACCTACTATTTTAGTTCTTAAATTGAAGTCAATATGGTGTTCTCACAATCATCAGATTTCCTGTTCCTTATATTTTTTTATGCTTTTATGCATCCTTTTGCATGCTTTGCTCTTTCAGGTTAAGAGAAGGAGTTTCATCATTCCTCACTGAAATGGGCCAGTTCTTGTTAAAGTTACTGAATTGTGCTCTATCTGGCTTTGAAAAAAGTTACAATGACATGAGAAGTCATTGTTTGGGCTCTGGATCTATTTTTGACGGCATGGGCTCCATCATAGCTTCTTTTGAGTGTTTTGTTTGCTCTCCTCTTTTCAACAAATGGGGGGGTCAAAATGGTACCAATGCTGTTCTCTACACTGCAATAATTCAATCCATTGAAAGGCTTTTGAAGGCTCTGACTAAACTATATGAAGAATGTTCTGATTGCACAAGGACTCATCAGCTTGGGATAGACCTACCAGACTTGCCTTCTTCTGACACTTCAGTTCGAAGTTCTGGTCCATCCAATAGCAGTAAAATTATGATTATGGACATGGAGTTGGATGTGAATGAGGATTCTAAAGACGTTGATATTTTATCTGCCAGCGGGAACATTGCCACTGGCATTTCTGTTTCTGCTGTGAAATGGAAGCTTGACATTATATCACTAATTTCAAGTTTCTTCTCAGTTTTACCAGTCGTTACATGGGAAATTTTGTTCAGCCTCATGGAAAAAGAAACTGATTCAAGGGTATGTGAAGGTGCTGGTTTATGCTTGTTATACATTTTGAAATTTGTTAGCTGATGTTCTCACGTATATTTGTCTATGTATACACAAATACTTCTAACATTTATATTCTTGATCAGGTTTTGGAAAATATTCTATTCAATCTTTGTCAACATCCTTACTGGCCCTCTTCAAGAAAATTCACAGACTTGGTAATGTTATCAAATGGATAATGATTACATAATTTTATGTGAATGATTTGCAACTATGAGCTACTTGTTGATTGAAGCCTTTGTTGATTACTGTTTGTTTTTTAATCGTACATTTCTTCTGTTTTTAGCAGGTTACATCAATGAATAATATGGTAGATATACGAGTAGGTCTTAAACTCCAGTGTTTTAATATACTAGCTGCTATCAGTGGTTTGCTAGGGACCTTAATATCATTGGACAATGTTGGAAAGGAGAACAATGTTGCTCTATCTTTAAGGGAAAGAGTATCTGAACAGGTATTTCCAGTATCTTTGTTTTCTTTTGTTAGATGATATAATATTAAAGTTACACTCTTTCTATCAACTTATGCTTTTAGATGAGTTGGTGGTTTAACATAACATCAGAGCAGGCAAAAGGTCGTGTGTTCGAAGCTCACTGTCACCCTGATAATATAAATTGTGCATGTGTTGGCTCCATGCCACACATGAGGGGCGTGTTAGAGGATATAATATTAAAGTTACACCCTCTCTAACAACTTAAGCTTTTAGATGAGTTGGTGGTTTAACATCTTTTATATTAGGATCTCTTTGCTAGATATTGTGAAGGATGTTTAATTTTCTCCTTGTTCATCAGTTGCTTGTATCTTGTTCCTTGGTCTTGTTAAATCACTTGTTTCTTTAAAAGCTTAAGCTGTTAGAGAATGGGCCATCTCAACACTCCCACTCACAGTGCGACCCCATGCTCGCACATGGAGAGGTAAAGAAATCACAAACAAATGCAAAGTAGAAGAGAGTGCAAATGCATAACGGGGAATAAATGCAAATGGGGAGACTTGAACCCAAGACTTCCCATAACCAAGACTGTGCTACCATGTTAAATCAACCAATTGCTCCAAAATCTTAAGCTGTTAGAGAATGGGCCAACAATGTATATCAAGCTCTCAACAGATCTTTCTAGTACTTGTATTTTGTCCTTTGATCTTTGTAGCAAACCTTTTCTTGCAAATCCTTTTTTTCTCTATCTTCTGTGCGACAATTTTCTATCCTTTTCGAAGCGGCTAATGTCATCTAGTACCAAAGGTGTCTCTCAGGTTTAAAGCTTTTGCTTAGCTTGATATTCCCAACGAGGTCAACAGAATTGACATGCTTCAAAGGAGAAGAGCTAGAAAAGCCCTTTGCTCCATGGTTTTTAATTTTCAGTTTCAGGTTATGTAACAGTAATAGTTGTAAGTACAGTGCAAGTGGTATAGAAGTATCAGTCAAAATGTAATGGGAATTGGATATTCGATGCTGCAACTTTTTTAATCACTAGTAAACTCCTAAGAACTCATTAATACACATGTCCTCGCCCAAGTTTGTCGCATTTTAATAGTTCTAAATTATTTTTGGTCAATTTTATGATACCTATAAAGATGTTTTACTCATTATGTTGGGCTTTATGCCTGTTTTAAGTCAAAGTAGGAAGGAAGGACCATGTATTGTGAGGAATTTGAAATAACTAATGTAAGTAATAACTTGAAATGCAACTACACACTAATAAATCACAAAAAAAGTTCTAATGGTCGTTGGTAGAATGGAAGTATAATACTACAACTAAAACGACAATATTACTAAATAATAATCTAGTCCAGTATTACATTAGTGCATTAGAAATTAATCTTAATACCTGCATTGAAACATGACTTTACTAATTAGTAATAGCAAGTTTGTTCAATGGAAAACACTGGACAGTGAACAAACTATAAGTTTTGAGTGTTAATTAGTGGGCCTAAAGCCAAAAAAAACCAAATAACTTCAGCAAAAATAAAAGAGAACAAAGAAAAATTGAAAAAAAGTCTTAAAGGCAACAAAATATTCCGAAAAAAAAAAATGTCAAAATGGTGAATCTATTCTCAACTTACAAGATTCTTGTTTTCTACACAAAAATAAAAATAAAAATGGTCAAGCATAAATCTAATATATAATTTTTAAGCAGTTGCGCCAAAGATAGATCTCAGGGTCCAAGGTTGCACTTGCACATGCTCCATGAGGTGTTGGATATCAGTTAGACCACCGTTTTTCTATGGGTCTTAGAAGGCTGATTTCTTAGCTAAGCAGGGCAGGGATTATTCTTGACTAAGTGTACAAACATTATTATCCTTAGTTTTCTGGTATATTTGTTATTCTGTTTTATCATTATTTTCAATTTTGATGGACCCCTTTCCTCTTTTATTCTCTTTTCTATTACCTTTATCTATAAATTTTTGCTTCTTATGAAAAAGAAAAGGGGGCTTGGATGGAAAATTATATTGTATGGCCAAATGATAGTATGGCTTGGGGTCCTGTTTTTTGGAGGAGATTTTTTGATTGGGAGCTTGAAGGGATTTCAAAAGCGCTCAAGTGTTTTATTCTCTGTAAAATCTTACTACTAACCATTAGAGGTTTTAGGGTTTATTTATTTTATTTATTTTGGCAAAGGGGAGAGGAGATTCTAGGGTTCTTCAGTGGAGTTCTTGATGGGATGTTGGCTTAAGAAAATTTTTTGATCATGAACTGTTTAATTAGTAGAGTTTGGACAATTTCTATATACATTGTGTGTAAGAGTGATGTTGATGCAGTAGAACTTATAAAAAATAATAGTAGTAGGTTATCTCTCTTGACTTTTTGCCGTAGCTTTGTCCCTTTGGAGTATATCTTTTTCTCATTTCTAAAGGGTGTAGGTGGGTGGTACCTTGTTCTACGGTGAATATGCTTTTGGTGGTGGTTTAATAGGAAATGATGGAGGGAACAAGATCACATCAGGAGAGGCCTCATGCTCGGCGTCCCCCTTCGGCGTATGCAGGAGTGGGACAACGGAATTTTAAATATTAGGTTGCCTATTTGACGCATTAGTAGGTTTTCATTGAGATATATACATTGGAGCTTCATTTTTTAGGCCTTCTTTCGGACATGTTCTTGATTCCTGCATGCTTAGTTGATTTGTTTGTGTTGTTTCGTACCTTATTTGTACTGGCAT
The DNA here is from genome assembly GCA_008638375.1 of Nyssa sinensis. NCBI lineage: Eukaryota > Viridiplantae > Streptophyta > Magnoliopsida > Cornales > Nyssaceae > Nyssa > Nyssa sinensis. The sequence goes on from CM018036.1 coordinate 8,308,040, forward strand.
TGTAATGCCCCACATTTTGCTTAAGCTTAAATTTCCACACATTTGAATGAGAATTATTTTTTGGTCAATCATTAAAATTTTGGAGATTTATTGGAAGTTATATTAGAAAGTTTGGAGTGTTACAATTTAATAAAGATAAGAAATAAGGTTGTTTTTAGATTAAATAGTAATGTATGGGTTAATTTTTAATATTGATAAAATGTGATATCCCATATTGGTTGGGTGAGAAGAGTTTGGCACAGAGGACATCACAAGCTTGCTATTAATAACTTGGTTTAAGCATTTTGGGCCATGTCGTTGGACTTGGGTTAGTAGGATTGGGGCCTATGAAGCACTGACGCTCTATTTTACTTCACGTGTCCATGTCGGACATCGACAGTCACGGATACTTCCCGAACACGTTTTGGACACTCAAAAAAAGAATGTCCAATTATTATTTTTTCTTAATTTCGGACATTTTCCTGCCATCTTATGTATACATTTTGGACACGTTTGAGACACTTTCTATTTTTTTTTACAGATCTTACCTCGTTTTCTCTTCTTTTCCTTAGTTCTTATTTTGGTTATATATACATATATATTTTTTATGTAATAGTCAGTAAATTTGTTTTGGAGCTTGAATCATGGATGTTGATGATTAAATGAAGAAATTCTTGAATTTTTATTTAATGGCTTTGTTATTTTAATATCTTATTAACATTTTTAAGATTTGTGTGTTTTTATACCAATTTTAATTGAAATAACATTAGGTTTTATTATATGGTCCTATAAAAAAGATAAATTTTTTACATATATTCAACGTGTCCTTGACATGTTCATGTCCGTGTCCTACTTTTTGAGAAATGACGTGTCTGCGTGTCAGTGTTGTGTCGTATCCGTCCTTTTTAGATTGGGGTTTTAAACACACTATGTTCCTTATCTTTTCGACTGTAAGTTTTTTTGCTTTGTTGACCAATTTTTTCTTATGCTACTGCGGATATTTATTTGCTGCTTTCTTGATAATTTTAAATTCCAGATGACAATTGTTTCTTTTTTTTTAAACTAAATTATCTATGCAATGTAACAAAATTTGATATCATTTTCTTACCAATTGTTTGTGCTCTTCTCCACTTCTTTCCTCTTACCTGTATGTAATCGCTGATTCTTGTTTTTAGCTTCAACTTGATATCATTTTCTTACCAATTGTTTGTCCTCTTTCTCTCAAATCCACTGTTATGAAAGTAATTTATTGTCTTAAGAATAATTTAAATGAGGACCACATTATGCTTCAACTTAATAACTGTTTGAAACTGATTTGCAGAGCTTGACATCTCTTGGGGATCTGGTGAATAGAGTTTCAGAAAATGATCTTTTTGATTGGTTTGGTCGCATTAAGCTGATTCGATTGCATATGCAATTTCATATTACTCAGACCTCACATTGGTCAGGTGATTGTTGTCATGAAGATAGATATTCCTTGTCTTAACATCGAACATGCATGCAATTTTGGAAGTTGGTGGCCCCTTGTCTAGTTTCTTTTGCATTTGCATATTTTTTTGACTTCATTTTTTTGTAATTTTATAATTTGGTGGTAATTTCCAGATTTAGAAGGGAAAAGAAGGGAGTATTTGTTTTTGTTCATGTTTATATGACTTTGTTTAAATTACTGCAACTGATTTCTGATCTAGTACCTTCCGATCATCGTGTCTCATGATTTCTGTGATGTGCCTCTAAATAGAACATGATTGAGAAGCTGCTCACGATGCTCCGTGATCCTGACTATCGAGTTAGGTTTGCCCTGGCTAGACGGATTGGCGTTCTTTTCCAGACATGGGATGGCCATGGTGAGCTCTTCCAGGACATATGGTAAGGTGTTAAGAATCCATTTTTGTTGTATGTATTATCAATTTTGTTGGACTTGTTTCGTACCTATGAGACACTATATTCTTGTGACTGATGTTTTTGTGAGTCATGGTTTTGCTTTTGTTTCTGTTTCTACTTACTTTCTCGGTTTCAATCTTCTGCTGCTCATTCTATGGCCCTGGTGGGACATTGATAGCTCTTTTTATGTTATTTTGTTTTGTTTGTAAGTCAACTGAAGTTGAATTTTACCAGTCTGGCTTTCCTACCCTTGGCTTAGTGTTTGCTGCAGTTGGTAATATTCCCAATGCTAGAACTTATGGTCACTATTAATTTTTTTTTATATCATCTCGATTTTGATTCTGTATGGGTCTCTTGTGCATCTAGCTTCAATTTTTATTTTTTAAATTCTAAGTTGATTCTTATTTCTAATTTGCTTCTATGTTGGTTGAACTTCATATGTTACCCCACTTTTGTCTTACAACCTCAATATCTACAATTTTATTCTGTTTCTGTAGTCTATCAATGGCCAAATTATCCACAATGTTGGAGATTTATTGTTTTAAATTTTTTGTTCTTGGTACCAATTATTTTTTGGTCTTGGTACTTTCTGTTTCACCTTCTTGTTGATGCTTACTCATTTTTTCCAAGTTCAATAATCGGTGTTCATCCTATACCTTGACTTCTCTCTATTTTTAAGAGTTAGTGTTGATGCACTATTTTTGGATGCTAATTCATTTATAAAATTTTGCTATAGTTCTTCTCTGGTTCAAGTTATATTTTAGGGTGTAGGTTTTGCTTTACCAACAGTGGAAATGCTTTAGAAACACAAACAAAATGGCAATCCTTTGGGAATGTTCAAACTGGTGTGTAAATATTGGAAAAATAACATGAAACTTGTTTTTATTTTCATATAAGCTTAAAGTGATGAATTGAGGATGTTTCCTATAGTACATAATACTATAAGGTAACACAGAGTCGTCGATCAAGAAAGGGTTCTGACATCCATGAACTTGTGGAAACATTGTGAACGCTTCTTAAATTTAATTGAATAATGATATATAGAAGGAAATGACAATACTAATATAAAACATAATTGCTCATGAATGTTGAATTGTATCTTAATCAGGCCTTGATATGGGCTGCAATTCTTTTTTGGCTTGACCCCAGGCCCAAGCCTTTGGACAGGCTCAGGTTTGGCTTGGGTTGGGAACCTGAAACTGACCTCAATTTGAATGAGGCTAGGGCAGAGGAGTAATTAACCACATTCCAGCACAAACCCTGCCTCAAATATATTTGTGTACATTTAATGCATATATAACATAAAATATGTAAGTGGCTGGTTGTGAAATTACATAAATTCTTCTTCACAACCTAATCTGTTCTACCAATCTGTTCAAACCTGTCTAGCCTTGAAGCTGAACTAACCCAAGATTGAAAAAATCGTGGTAGGGTTTGTTGAGCTTCTGTTGGCAATTTGGGCTGATGGTTGGATTGAGTTGGGCTTTAGGGCTAGTGTTAGACCCTTTTCTACTTGACACTGGCGGCATGGGCATGGGGAGGCATGCCATGCCTTGATAGCTTGACATGGGGGAGGCATGCTATCCACTGGAATAACATTCAAGAGTTGGAATGGGATTCAGGAGTGGAATGACATTCAGGGTTGGAATGACATTCCAAAGTTGGCTAAGTTGGTGAGCCTCAACCAATGCCAAGGCCAAGATAAGGGTGGCCTGCCATGGGCAGTCCTTGTGGATATGTTGAAGATGTTCTAAGTATTGGAAGGATACTTAGACAATTCAGAGTTGGTGCAGCTGATGTGCATATGCCTTTGACAACAAGGGTCAAGGCAATGCCTTTGTGAACAATTTGGCGCATGGATTGCCTTTGGCAAGGCAAATTCGCACAGAGGGAAGAACTGGTTCTGCAAGCTGTTGTATCCACTCCTGTCAGGTAGACAAATCTTCATAAGACATATAGGGGGGAGCACCTCCTTGAGGCGCCCATGGGCGAGTGTCCTATGCTGGCTAAGGAAGACAAAGACATGTGGGGGCATGGCTTGGCATTGAGACTTGTTGGTCAGTGCAGACTTTGGTGCTGCAAGTGTGGACTTAGCTTGTGGCAGACACACAGGTGGGGCTGTAGCAAAGACAAGGCAGTTGCGGGTCTGGCACAAGACAAACTTGTCTAAGGGCAGACAAGGGGAACTGTCATGCTGTGCTGGCGCGTTGATCCAAGGGCTAGCATTGAGTGCAACAGTGTGATGAACTGCTTGCACATATGTGGCGCAGATCGGTGGCTTCAGACAACCCTAGCAGTTGGGGGTGTCAACTGCTAGGACAGGTGGCTGTGTGCTCTTGTTTCTGACAAACCCTAACAGTTGGGGGTGTCAACTGCAATGTCACGTGCGTGTCATAGACACCATGACACTTCATTACATTCTGTCAATATATATGTGTGTGTGTATGTATTGCAGGGTGAGTGTGGCAATGGCCTGGTTGGTGCCAGCAAGCCCTTTGGCAGTTGGGGGTGTCAACTGCCAGGCAGTTGTGTATGGCTGCCTATATAATGCATGCACATGCTAGGGTTGCGAGATAGAGAGAAGCACAGAAGTGTATACACAAAGGGGAAAATACACAGAAGTGTGGAAGACGAATCTGAGTGAGAGAGAGTCTGTTTTTGTAATCGTTGGCCGGGTGTCCTTTGTATTCATGTGAGAGAGTATTGAATAAAACGGTTAGGGAGAGTGTTTCCTGTAATGGCTGTGTTCTATGTGTGTGCCTTAGTTTCTGTTTGTAATTGAATTGTGCAGACCCTACTGTGTTGGAATCCTATTCTAGGGCTTCAGCCTTTCTGTGGGTTGTGTGGTTGGCTTGTCAAGGCAACGGCCTTGACGCCGCACTAGGCGAAAAAAATTTGCTTCAAATTTTGACCCTGTGATAGCTAGCTAGGTTTGAACAATTTTGGGTGGAGCTAAAGTTAACATCCAATCATATCCAACCTACTTGAGTTGCAGCCCTCTTTTGATACAATGTACAATTTAACAATTAATATCAGTTGTATGTTCGTATTATAATAATATCATCAAGTTGAAGCAAAAGCACTTTGATTTAGAGGAACAAATTTCAGTTTGTTTTACAGTAGTACAAAATAAAAGAACATATGTAAAAATTATCCTCTGGTTCAAATTGTATCTTCCAAAAAACGTATAAAATTCTTCTGGTTGTTAATTGGTTGATATCCATATAAATGGATGCAAAATCTCCCTGTTAACCTCAAAACCTGATTATTTTAATTTTGCATAAGTTGGAAGTATATTTTGAGGATGAAAATTTTATGATATACATATGTTTTAAAATATAAAATCAGAAAATACCTCTTGGGTCATCTGGTCGTTGTTGGTTCATATTAATGTGAATCAATATTCTTTTGCTTTGAGGTTGTTATCTTGCCATGGGATAATAATTATGAGTTCTATGAAATAATTGGCAGATTCTTTATTGGAGAAATAGGATGCCATCATCATTGTTTGTCTCCCTCCTCAAACACCCGAACTCTCTCCCAGCTCCATAGTAGCTATACCATTTCTCTCGGGATGTGTTTGTGGAAGAGCATTAAAAGGTGTATGGGGTGGGGATTTCTTGAAACACAACTTTTGAGGCGAGCTCAGGGAAGATATAAGTTTTGGAGTGATGTTTGGCAGGGAAGCTTGGTTTTAAGGAGAGGTTCCCCAACTTTTTTGAATCACCTCTCATAAAGAAGCTAGGGTGGCACATTTTTTTGCATCAGTCTGGAGGTGAGGTAGTTTGGACTCCTTAGTTTAGGAGAGATTTCCAAGGCTGGGAGATAGATGAACATGCAAGGATGGTGGATATTACACCCCAAACCTCGCTTTAGGCTACACTTCCGCAATTAAACAAAATAAAACTCACTTTTTGGTTATATTACGCCTTCGTTCCCAGTCTAAGGCCTTTTGGCAGGTCATGTCCCACATTCCTTCTAAAGCGGGGTTTGGGGTTGTGACAATGGGCATGATTGAGATGATTTGATTAGGTGGTTTCTAGGGAAGGGAAGGAGCCTTAGCATCAAGTCCTTTTATAAGGTGCTTTCGAGGAGAGGGGTTAAAGATTTTCGCCCCGAAAAGTATTTGGAGACCCATAGTATTGGTGATAGTGGCTTTTGTTCGGATGGGTGGCTGCATGAGAGAAATTTTAAATAAAAGAGGCTTTATCTTAGCTAATTGGTGTATAATGTGCAAAAGGGGGAGGAAACAGTGGAACACTTCCTTTTGTTAGAGGGAAGCTTGAGAATGATCCAATGGGATTTCTTGTGGGAAAGGCAAGGAGGAAGGAAAGAAGATTCACTTAGTCAGATGGGACAAAGTGAAGGCCCCAATTGAAGGAGGATTGGAGATAATGGATTTGAAACTATTCAACCAAGCCCTGTTAGGCAAGTGAATTTAGAGATTTTCCACAGAGGATAATGCTTTGTGGAAGGATGTTGCCTCTATTAAATATGGGTGTGAGGAAGGGGGGTGGTACTCACGGTATGTTTTGGAGGCGTTCGGTTGTGAGGCGTGGAAAACTATCAGTAGGAAGGAAAGAAGGTTTGTTCCATGTGTAAAATTTTACATTGGGATGGCTTGAGAGTGAAATTTTGGGGAGATTCATGACATGGGAAAGGTTTCCTGAAAGATAAGTTCCCCAATCTTTTCAACATAGTGTTGATAAAGGAGTGTTTAGTGGCGGATTGCATCTTGGAGTCCAAAATTTTGGAGACATTTTTATGATTGGGAACCCGCGCGGGGGGGAGGGGGGTGTTAGATGAGCTTATGGATTTTTTGTGCAAGGTGGCCTTGACTGATGGTGGGTCGGATGGGATTAATTGCAAGGTAATTGGAGATGGAAAATTAACGGTTTGCTCCTTTTATAGGAAATTGGTGGGTGGGATGGAAAACTCCTTTCCTTGGAGATTGATTTGAGAATCTAGAGTTCCATTGAAAGCCATTTTTTTTTTGCTTGGGAAGCAACTGGAGGTGCAATCTTAAAGGAGGAGAAGCTAAAAGGGAGAGTATAACATCTTCCAAGTTGACGCCCTTTGTGCAAAGAGGCAGAAGAGATGGTGGATCATGTCCTCTTACATTGTAAGATGGCTCGGGATGCGTGGAACTCACTCTTCTCCATTTTTGGTTGTGCATGGATAATGCCGGCGAAGGACAAGCAGGTTTTTTTGGGATGGGGGTGCAAAATAATTAGGAAGGAGTTGAGAATCGCTTGAAGAATGGCCCCCGATTGCCTTGTTTGGTGCCTTTGGCGAGAGAGAAATAGAATAATTTTTTTATGGGGTGGAATGTCCTTGGAAGTTAAAAGACACTTATTGAAAACTTTTTCCTTTTGGATTAAAGAATACCCTATGTATTTAGAGAGTTTCATTGATTTTTTGAGGGGTCTTAGGCTTTAATTTTTGTAGCTAGTCCTTTTCATTTCTTGCATTTTTGTGATTCCCCTCCTTGGGCTCCTTGTGATTAATACATCTTACTTTTACTGATAAAAAAAATAAAAATGATTTTGTCTAGCATTGAATGGAAGAGTATTTATGTTTAGCCAAAGTAATATCTGCCGCTTTTTTTTTTTCTAGTCGTTTTTGCCATGGTCTTAGCAACTGTTAATTCAACTGTTTCCACGTGCTGTAGGCTTTACATACGTAGAATTCCTTGTATAAGTTGCACTTATCAATGCAAACAATCATAAACTATTGCTGACATCATATCCTTCTGACGATGTTCCTTTTAGTGTACACCAAAGATTACTTTTCATTTTATTTTATTTTTGTTTAAATAAGCAAAAAATAAAAAAAAAAACTTGTTTGGAGAACCTGGCAAACTGCATTAGAGTAACCTGATAATCTGACTGTGGTAAGCAGTTACCCCAGTCAATGTCGGTTCACGTGACCCCCTACTTAATCCCCTCGTCTGCCCCAACAATCTAACTGCCAGTCTCCTTCCAAACCCAACACTTGCTGCTTAGATCTGACTGCCCATCCCCGACTTCACACAAACTGAGACATTTTGAAACATAGATCATACTAACTAGTATACATCTTTCTGCCACATTGATCCCTTGGATACCTCTGGAGTCTGATCTTTGGTTTAGGATAATGCATTGTAATTTGAGTTTTGACTAGAGTTAGAAGCAGGTCTTTTTATCCAGAAGGTTGTGGTAGTAGAAAAGGTGCCTATAGGTAATAGATTTCTTCTGATGCTGAAACCTTTTCTTTTTAGTTTTGTGCCCCTTATTTTGAGCTTGTGATGGAATAATTTCTTATAAATCGCTTTCTGTTAGTTTGAGCATGAGTGATACTTTGATGATTGACTTTCGTGCATTGATTGTTGAAAAGAGTTCCTTTATAGTGTGTTTGCATTGTTGTAAAAACTTTTGCTGTTATTCCAGTTCAAATTTTAGCGCAAAGTTGGTTATTTCTTCAAAAGAAAAAGTTGTTACAGCAAAGGAGGTCTTAGCTGCTGGTCCTCAGCCTCATCCAACAATGGAAACCATTATTATTACTCTCATGCATCTTGCATTGTTCAGTGAGAAGATTGAGCTGGAGGTATGTCTATTGCTATTGAGGGTTAATATCAAAATACTCTATTTGTTTTTCCTCTTCTTTTTACAAATTTTTTTAATGAGAAATCTAAACATCTTTAAGAAGTAGGATTGCATACAAGATGATGATGGCTAGGTCCATTGAAAAGTACCAAAGCATACTGCGCTGAAAATGAAACCAAACCTAATTAATAAGTAGACTGTTGAACTGTAGCAAAACGCAATGTATAACTTTAGAGGATATGTATATTATTAGACCCGACCCCATCCTCCTCACACTGATAATGTTGAACTCCAGAACCACCAGGGACAGTCTCTGAAGCTCCCCATAAAACCCTGTTATTCCCTTTGTTGCATCTGCATCTCTAATCAACTCCTCTCCTCCAATAGTGATGTGAAAAATATGATTCACTCATCTATGGGCATGAGCAACCCTATGGAAAAAATTTATATCATGATACCCCTTCTTTAACCTAAGTGCTCTGGACTTCTTGCCTCCAGCTAATGATGGGGATCCCCCTACATCAGCTAAGGTTGAGTAGTTCCTTATAGAACAACAGAAGAGGATGGTTTAAGGAAAGGTTTATAGAGTGGAGAAAGAGTTAAGGTTGATTAGGACTTGATTAGAACAATGGAAGACTATGGTTTTGGGGGCTAATTTGTTGCTGTGAACAGTAATCATGGTGTTATGGTTGAATGATTGAAGAGAGGAGTAGGATTCGTTGTGTAGGATTTTTAAGGGTTATAGAGGATGTTAACAAGGTCTGCTTCTTTTTTAACTTAATTTCTTTGCCACGGTATTATTTAAGAGCTGTCAAATTTGGATGGTTTAATTACTCGGAATCTTTTTTATTCATGTTTTGCTGTTTGAGAAATGAATTATTAGCTTGTTGGTAATGTTGCTGGCATTGGCCTGTTTTGGTTGGTTTTTTTATAAAGCTTCTTTTAGCAATATCTATTTTCTTTATTTTTATTTTTATATAATTTCATTTTAATGTTTGAAGGAGTTATATAATTGTATTCACATGGTGATATCTGATGGCACATGCAGGCTGTTTTTATGATGTGTGTGGTTTCTGCAATTGATCCTTGTCAGAGGTACAACATTTCACCTGGGCCTGCTATTGTTCTGTTTGCCATGGTTTGTTTGTTGAAAATAGCTGTATTTCTTCTCCAGGGAATTGGTCAGTGCAGTACTTGATAATCTGTCAAGACAGCTCCATTATACTTCTAGGTCAAAGGTGACAATTTGGCTCCTCTCTTTCAATACTTTGATTCAGTGAATGAAATGACTGTGATTAGCTTGAAAGGATTATGACTCTATGAGCGTGTTGTTGGAGTACATACACCTGAAAGCAGTCTAATCATATTTCTTGAATTTTGTTGGCTTTTATTTTCTCAATTTCATTTGTGTGAACTTTCTTTAATTTTTGCAGTACCTGGAGGAACTTATGGGATCAATTCTCTTCTCTTGGGTTGTTTGTGGTGTAAGCTTACCTTCACTTGTTGAGGTATTGTGGTTGTATCTATACGGTAGGAATTCTCTGAATATGACCAATGGTGTGTATACAATGGACTCCAATTCATACTTTTATTCTCGTCCTTTGCAGATTAGGAATCTTTTTGTTTCAAGCATGGAGCCTAATAATTTTATGCAGTATTGTTGTCACTGGCTTCTTCCAGCTCTTGTTTTGCATGGGGACACCTCCAACCTAAACTGGGTTGCTAAGGTAGGAAGCTATACTTCTCTGTTTCTTTTCTATACAGGTCGGTGGAATCTTGAAAACTTGCGTTGAGCTTATTACTTTTAGTATTGTGCTTGACTCAGTTAATTTCGGGGGCCTAGATAGCGAAGGACTTCCATTCAAAATTTTATTTTCTTTTACTTTCCCTGTAGTTTCCCTGCAACCAACAAAATTTAAATTGATGATATTTAAGATAGCTCTGGTAACTGCTTAAATTGTTGATTTTATACATATTTTCCTATTCAATATGAAAAGGATTTTGCATCAATGGATATTATATTTAGTTGCCTTGTTACTCATATTATCATTTATGAATATGTAATTTTGTTTATTTGATTTCAGGTTGCAGGTCAACCGTTGGCAGTTCTAGTTAAAAATCACTTTGTGCCAATCTTTTCAGTTTGCATGGCATTGCACTGCAGTAAAAAATCTGGGTGGGAAAAAGGAGCAGTGGTACTTCAGAGTTCAATTCTGAGTATTGCTCGGATATCTGAGAATGAAAGAGACAAACTCATAAAGAAACAAATGGTTTGTTCCTCTTTTATTTAAAATTAATTGCAGAGATTTAGTTTTATGATGAAATGAGCTGCGTTAATTGTCAGCAGTTTTTTTATGTTATGCCACGTTGTAGCATGTTAAATCAAAACATCCTTGTTGGAACTGAAGTATGTTTGTACATTTATATGGCAACCCAGCTATAGGCGCTTACATGTTGATATATATAATTAGAGTCACATATATCTGTAGTCAGAACATATTTTGCTGTCTTAGAAAGAAAAAAACATTTATGTTCTAAAGTAGTATGAAGGTTGTTTTTTTTTGCTTGGATTGAGGCTTGGGGAAAGATTTTGACGATGGATAATTTGTGGAAAAGGGGACAAATTTTGGTGAATCGGTGTTGGCTGGGCATATGTCACGAGGAGACGGTGAATCATATACTCATTCATTGTCCGGTTAATTGGGGAATATGGATGCTTTTGACTGGCTTGCTTGGGGTTTTTTTGGGTGAGTCTGCAGTCTACTTTGGAGTTATTAGCTTCGTGAAGAGGGAGATATTTTGGTAGGACTTAGGGGGGTTAGAAGATCTTGGCATATGACGCCCCTTTGTATTTGGTGGACCATTTAGTGGGAAAGAAACAATAGAATTGTTGAAGGCGTTGAGTCCCCTATACAGGTTGTTAAACCATTGGTGTTGAGTACCCTTTATTTTTGGTTGTTGGGGGCTTTTCCATTTCTATAGATAGTTCTGTTTCATTTTTGCATTCCATGGGTATTGAGGCATAGTGTCTTGTATATACTGTTTGTATATGGGTGTACCCCTTGGTGCTTCTAACAAGATTATTACTAGTACTTATCCAAAAAAACAAAAAGAGTACGATCAACAAAGTGATATCATTTCTGGTAATGTGTATCTGTTTACCGTGATTTTGTAGAAACAAAAATTTGTAGACACAGATGCAGGTGTTGAGTGTTGACAGGGAAACAACCAGAAATTTAGATACGGGAACCGGCCATACATGCGTGTGGTTTTTTCATTTGAATAAAAGGAAATTATTTCCCTCCAAAGAGAGCAGATTAGGGCTCCCAAGTCTCATTGTCGAAGGGCCTCCTCTCATCTCAAGTTGGCTAAGTCTAAGATTGAAGGTGAGGTTTTAGAGGAAATGAAAAGGAAAAATAAAATCAAGAGGAAGAGAGTGCAGATTAGGGCTTTACAGCTAAGCAATAAGGCTAAACATTGTTGTCATAGAATTCCACCCCCCCAAAAATAACACAATGGAGATGATCTTCTTGGGGATAGAGGAAATGTGGTCAAAGGATGGGATTTTGTCTTCACAAAGGAAATATGGAACTGACGTTCTAATAGTGACATGTATCATAACTACTAAACCAGTTGATACTCTCATAAATTCCTAGGTAAAATTAGATAGAGATGAAGGGAAGACATTTAATGGCCCAGGACGACATAGAAGATTGGTAATTGATACACTGATTGTTAACATGTCAATGCATTGGATTTGCAGTCAGGTTTATTGGTTCATATGAAGTTGAAGACAACAGCATTCTGATGCCGTATGTTGTATTTTAATTTATCTTAAAGGGTATCCAGGGAAAAGTTTAATGCCCTGTTTATCTAATTTTCTGACTTGGGAAGGAGATCATTTGGATAGAAGGTCATCTGAACATGTGTTGGTGTCAATTTGGTTACATGAAAGAGTAAGAATCAAAATGTTGTAGCGGAATGCAGAGATCTGGCCCATACTACAGGTGGGATGGCCTGGGCAAAGACTGTTTTAGTCAAGATGGGGTTTAGAATTGATGAAGCCAATGAGCATATTTTCTAATAAACTGTCTGCTATTTCTTGCAATCAACCTAGTGTTTTATTAGAGAACCAAGCACATTGAAATAGATTGTCTTTTTTGTTAAAAGTATACTAATGAGGAATAGCAGATTGCTACTGCTTATGTTAAGGCTGAAGATCATTGGTTGGATGCATTTAATATGGCTTTGAAGAGGTTAATTTAAGAAGTTAGGCAGGAGTCTTAAAATCTTACAGGGCGCTCTATGTACTATTAATGATAAGGTTAAAGGGTAAGCTGCCCAAGTTAGGGTTCTCTCTTGTCCTCTTCAATTTGTCTTTTTCTCCCCTTCTCTTGGCCTGCGTATTTGATATACAAGGGAAACACCTTTTTGATATCAGATTCGTGCTTCCCTTGTAGATGATATTTGAATCACAAAATTTTGCCAAGTAAAAAACACCAAAGTCCAATTAACATCAGTTCCAATAAACTTCCCTCTGTGAGTCAATCGTTAGTTGACCAAACATGTTATGCTAATGTTGTCACCATAGTTATCAAAATCAGACAAGACCAGGAACCGGACCTCCGGCCGGTTCGGTTTCTTAATTAGATCATTTTTGATAACAAACTGGCCTAAATTGGACATATTTGCAATGAATCGGGATGAAACCGATGAAACTGTCGCATGTATTTATCTCATGTAGTATGAATGTTGAGCATTTATTGTTGTTATATGTAAAAAGCGAGGTGCAGGAGAGTCAAACACTGGTCTCTCACTCAAATGTAAGATAACACCATCAACCACTCCGCTAATGTTCAGTTGTTGTTTTGTAATACCAAATTTAATATCTCTATATCTAAATACAGTGGTAACTACCTAATGAACTTTTATGTTAACAAACCAACGGTTTGGCCAATTCACCCACCAGTGAAATGTGAACTGTCTCCCTTACCAAGATATTCTGTGGTTTGGTTCCGATAACTATGGTTATCACACATTTTTCTAAATACCAACCTTACTGTTATTCACCAAACACACTAATTATCTTAACCCTTGTTGATCACTCCCACTGAATTAACTCAAGCATTCTCAATTAACTAAAAACACACTACCGTGGCCTATTATAGGAGCTTTAGTGATGAAAACACACCAAGTTTAGACACCATTGTTTCTGAATCACTGAAAAAAAAATGATATCTCAATTGAATCAAACCCACAATTTTGTGTTAAGCCGAATGAATGAAACCCACCATAGCATAAAGAGGATATAGAGAGATTGACGGCAACCCACGTTTCTCTCTCTCTAGCTTTCTCTTTACACACACACATGCGCGTATATGAATCATTGCTCCTCAAATTCGTAAAATGAACAATTACATCAGGGAAAATTTGAGAGATAAAAGCATAACATCTCATATTAGACCATCAAACGTTAGCTTGGATGGTATCACCTCCCCCTCCCAAAGAGGAGGTTGATTCAAGTCTCATTTGGGACATGGTGTTTGTGTCTTACCTATAAAAAATAGAAATAAAAAATCAGCTTATATCGGGAAATCCGAATTTTAAAATAAAAAGGAATAAGAGCATTAACAAGGTGCAAAGTTGGTGCCATTAACTTTGACTTCATTCATATATACACATATATGTAGAAATAAAAAAAGCATCTTATATCGGGAAATCTGAATTTTAAAACAAAAAGGAAAAAGAGCATTAACAAGGTGCAAAGTTGGTGCCATTAACTTTTGACTTCATTCATATATACACATATTTATACATGGCGATATATATGTGCTATAACGCAGCCATATGCATATATATATATACATACACACACATATTAAACAACTAATTGCTCTAAAAGGTTAAGCTAATAGAGAATATGCCAACAATGTACATCAAAATCTCACTCCCCCTCAATTGCGATGAGAAGCAAACAAATCAAACGGGAAATAAATGCAAATAAAGAGACTTGAATCCAAGACCTCTCATAAACAAGGCTAGGACACCATGTTAAGCAACCAATTTCTCTAAAAGCTTTAGTTATTAGAGAATGAGCCAACAATGAATATCAAGCTCTCACAATCTCACCACTATGGACTTTGGTATATTTACATTAATTTATCCAGCAATTGCGAGCAATATATACATTGATGTGGGTCTTTAGAATAGAGCATGTGTGTGTATACATACACATTGTAGAAATTCCCAATTTGTGGAGTAATTAGAGGCAGAAATTACAGAGAAATTGTAGGAGGATTTTATTCTTTATAGAGAAATTGTAGGAAGATTTTATTCTTTCCTTTTTTGTTTCCCAATTGTATTATAAATATCTATAGTGGGTATATGAAAAATATATAGAAATACAGAAGAAATTCTTTCTGATTGCATGGTATCAAAGCTAGAGAAGCTCACCGTCGCAGAGAGTCTGTCAAATTAGTCTTCATTGTTGGAAGCAGCTTTTCCTTTCCTACACAAAAGAAAGCTCTCGCTCCCTCACCGTCTTTGAGGGAATTGTTGCCCATCATTGCACGCCTGGTCGATCATTCATCGTCGATCGCAGCATCTGCTCCTTCGGTACCAGCTTCATCTCAGATCGAGCCTCTGTTCATCATTGTGTATTCTTGATCGGCACTAAATCACCATCGCAGAACACCTTCGAGTCGTTCCATCTCCAGATCGAGCCTCTGTTCATCATCGTGTATGCTTGATCGTCATTAAATCACCATCGCAGAACACATTCGTGTCGTTCCCAAACCAAGTGGGATCGATTGAAGCCCTTCTGAAACTCTTCCCACTTGGCGTATTTTATCCAGACGTTCTCGTTCCATCGAGCTCGGCAGATTAGGACTTCGAACTCTTTGCGCCTTCGGAGACGGCCATCGACGAGTTCTGCTTGGGTGGTTGAATCTCGACTTGGATTTGGATTTGGATTGGTTGAATCTCAGCTGCTTGGGGTTTTGGTTTCACCCCAGTAGGTCGCGGACGCTTCATTTCCTATTCCAGTAACCCAATTTCCTTTTAAACCCCGCGGACGCCTCATTTTCTCGTCCAGTACGTAATTTTCGTGGACGCCTCATTTTCTCGTTGAGTAACCCAATTTCCTTTTAAACCCAATTTTCTTTAAAAAAAAAAAAAAAAAAACCCACATCTGTCCAGCCTATATAATTACCTAGAACCTTAGACCCAATCCATGATCGAAGCTCCCAGCAGCAAGTCCGAAGCTCTCTCCACCATGGGTTCCTGTGGCCTTTCTCTCTCGCCTCTTCAACTCACGGTGGAGAAGCTGAATGGAAAAAACTTTTGTAAATGGGCTCAGTCTATCCGACTCGTGCTTGACGGCAATGGAAAACTTGGCAATCTTACTGGCGCGACACCCAAGCTGGCCTCAACCGAACCAGCTGCTTCTCTGCAGAAATGGACGTCTGAGAACTCCATGGTGACTGCTTGGCTAGTGAATTCCATGCAACCTGCCATCGGAAAGACCTACCTTTTCTTGTCGATGGTGAAAGATGTTTGGGATGCCGTTCGAGAGACGTATTCTAATGTTGGCGATTCCTTTCAGATTTTTGACATCAGGACTCGACTATGGCAGCTGAAGCAAGGAGAGAAGGACGTCACCGATTATTTCATGGAGATGACGGCTCTCTGGCAGGAACTCGATCTCAGCTTCGGTGATGAATGAGAGTGCTCTGGCGATAGTGTGCTTGCTACAAGAAAAAACTCGAAACTGAGAGAGTCTTCGAGTTTCTTGCTGGGCTTAACCGCGACTTGGATGATGTTCATGGCCATATTCTTGGTCGATGACCTTTGCCTTCCACACGTGTAGTCTTCTCAGAAGTGAGGCGTGAAGAGCAGCGGCATCGAGTGATGCTGAAGGATTCTCTTCTTGCTGGGCTTGAAGTGATTGCCTTGGTAACAAAAGGCCATCTGGCAGGGTCTGGGCCAAGACAAAACAGAGGCCGACCTTGGTGTGATCATTGCCATAAGCTTGGTCATACTAAGGCTACCTGTTGGGAGCTCCATGGGAAGCCTACTGACTGGAAACCACGACAGAATCATCGCACTCGTGGCTATCAAGCTACTGCTGACCCTCAGGCTGAGCCCCCTCCTGCAGTCAACCCCACTCCGAACGCTGCCTTTACCTCTGACCAGTTGGATCAGCTCTACAAACTTTTTTCTAGCCTCCAACCCTTTGGTCAGTCTTCCACGCTTACTCCTTCTAGTTCATTAGCACACCGAGGTAATTTTTTACACGCCCTCATTACTGCCTCTCACTCAAAAACTCCTTGGATTATTGACTCTGGTGCTTTTGATCACATGACTGGCTCTTACCACCTCTTTTCTTCATACTCACCTTGTGCCGGTAATCTTAAGGTTAAAATTGCTGATGGTTCCCTCTCTTCTGTAGCTGGCAAAGGGAGTTTTCATCTCTCTGACTCTATTACACTCGAGTCTGTTTTTCATGTTCCAAAGTTATCATGCAATTTGTTATCCATTAGCCAGTTGACAAAAATTTTCAATTGCTTTGCTAAGTTTCTTTCCTCTCATTGTCTTTTTCAGGACCTATCATCGGGGACGATGATTGGCAGTGCTAAGGAGTGTGCTGGTCTCTACTACCTTGAGGACGCTGATGTGAGAAAACAGGGTCCGATCTCCATTTGTGATTCTGCATCTGTCTCTAAGGATAGTGAACTTTTGTTATGGCATTTTCGAATGGGTCATCTCCATTTTCAATATTTGAAACGTTTATTTCCGAATAAAGGCTTTTCTAATTTTCAATGTGAAATATGTGAACTTGCAAAACATCACCGTACTTCTTTTCTGCCATCCACATATAAACCATCCAAGCCGTTCACTCTGATTCACTGTGACTTGTGGGCTCCTTCTTGTATAATTAATCATACTCATACCCAATGGCTTGTTACCTTTATTGATGACCATACTAGAGTTTGTTGGGTTTACTTATTAAAGGATAAAACGGATGTTCGTTCTGTGTTTATCAATTTTCACTCCATGATCCAAACACAATTCTGCGCATTGATAATGGCACAAAATATTTAAATATTACTCTGCTTGATTATTTTCAGCAGCATGGGATGATTTATCAAAGTTCTTGTGTCAACAGTCTCCAACAAATTGGGGTTGCTGAAAGAAGAAATAGATACATTCTCAATGTTGCTCATGCCTTGATGTTCACTATGCATATGCCCAAAATGTTTTGGGGTGATGCTGTTTTGACATCTACCTACCTCATCAATAGAATGCCTAGCCATGTTCTCTCTTTTGCTACACCCCTCCGAACATTTCATCAATTCTTCCCTCACTCTCGCCTCTCCTCTAGTCTATCTCTCAGAGTGTTTGGTTGTATTGCCTTTGTTCATGTCCATTCCCACCATCAGTATAAATTCGACCCTCGAGCTATTAAGTGTGTTTTCATTGGGTATTCTCTTACTCAAAAAGGTTACAAGTGCTATGATCCATCCACCAAATAGGTCTTTGTTAGCCTTGATGTTACATTTTTTAAAACACTTCTTACTTCCGAAAGCCCGCCCTGCAGAGGGAGCATTTGAGTGAAGGTCGGGTATTAGATTTTGAACTCTCCTTTTTTGAACCTGCCACACCATCCTGTTCTAATGTGCCATTTATAGGAGGAAACTTGAACTCAGGAGGCGATGTAGGAAAACAACAGGACAAGGAGATACTTGTTTATTCACGGAGGCCACAATCAAGGTACAAGGAACATCTTACACCTGATGCACGAAGAGAGTTGGCTCTAGTGATAGTTCCAAGTAATCAAGAGTCTTCCTCCAAGTCTAATGATGAAACTGAGTCTCCTGATACTAATTTACCCATTGCTCTTAGAAAATCAACTAGATCATGTAGTCTCCACCCTATCTCGAAATTCATATCTCGTAATGCTTTGTCTACAGAGTTTCGTGCTTTTACCTCTAACCTTGACAATACAGGAATTCCGAAAAATATTCAGGAGGCCTTGGAGGTCCCTAATTGGAGGGATGCAGTACTAGAAGAGATGCGGGCGTTGGAAAGAAATGAGACTTGGGTTATGATGGATTTACTAAGAGGGAAGAAACCGGTAGGTTGCAAATGGTTTTTTACTTTGAAATACAACCCTGATGGGACAATCGAGCGTTACAAAGCCCGCCTTGTTGCAAAAGGGTTTACACAAACCTATGGTATTGACTACACAGAGACGTTTGCACCTGTGGCAAAGTTGAATGCAGTTCGAGTCCTCTTGTCATTGGCAGTCAACTTGGATTGGCCTCTTCAACAACTTGACATTAATAATGCCTTTCTGAATGGTGAGTTAGAAGAATAAGTCTTCATGACAACACCACTGGGATTTTGTAAGAAGGGAGAAGAAAATTGGGTATGTAAACTCAAAAAGTCTCTGTACGGTCTCAAGTAATCACCTAGAGCATGGTTCGTTAGGTTTGCAAAGGTGATAAAGGGTCAAGGATATCAGTAGGGGCAGTCAGATCACACTATGTTCTTCCAGCAATCTGAAGATGGAATGAAAACAATTCTAATTGTTTATGTTGATGATATAATACTAACTGGGGATAATTTAGTGGAGATGGAGAGACTGAAGAAAATCCTAGCCACTGAATTTGAAGTAAAAGACTTGGGACAATTGCTATACTTCTTGGGAATGGAAGTTGCCAGATCAAAAAAGGGTATTAGTGTCTCTTAACGAAAGTATGTTATTGACCTTCTAACCGAGATTGGCATGCTTGGATGTAAACCAAGTGACACACCTATGGAAGCAGGAAGGAATCCAAAGGATGAGAGAAATCTAGTAGAAAAGGACAGATATCAGAGAGTAGTTGGCAAGCTAATCTATCTATTGCACTGGACTTGACATTGCATTTGCGGTTAGTGTGGTGAGCCAACGCATGCATTCACCAAAAGAAACTCACCTAGAAGCTGTGTACAAGATTCTCAGATATCTCAAATGCTCCTCGGGTAGACGACTATTCTTCAAGAAATCAGAACGCAAGGAAGTCGAAGTCGAAGTCTTCACAGATGCTGACTGGGCAGGTTCAATAGAATATAGAAAGTCCACTACCGGGTATTGCACCTATGTATGGGGAAACTTGGTTATGTGGAGAAGCAAGAAACAAAGTGTAGTGGCCAGAAGCAGTGCTGAAGCCGAATTTAGAGCTGCTGCACATGGGATATGTGAAGGATTGTGGCTAAAGAAACTCTTGAAAGAACTATAGGTCACAATAAAACTCCTAATCAAACTTTACTGTGACAACAAAGCAACCATCAACATTTCTCTCAACCCAGTTCAGCATGACCGAACCAAGCATGTAAAAGTGGATAGACATTTTATCAAGGAAAAAGTTGAGAACGGAGTTATCTGCATAACCTATGTTCCTACAAAAGAACAAACTGCGGATATCTTCACCAAAGGGTTATTTCGGCCTAGTTTTGATAAGATTATCTGCAAGTTGGATATGATTAACATTTACGATCCAACTTGAGGGGGAGTGTAGAAATTTCCAATTTGTGGAGTAATTAAAGGCAGAAATTACAGAGAAATTGTTGGAGGATTTTATTCTTTATAGTGAAGTTGTAGGAAGATTTTATTCTTTCCTTTTTTGTTTCCCAATTGTATTATAAATATCTATAGTGTGTATATGAAAAATATATAGAAATACAGAAGAAATTCTTTCTGATTACACACATCTACACACTTATATACAAAACATAGTATGAAATTTTGAATCTTTTATATATATGTACATATATATATATATATACACACGGGTTTTCACCACTGTAGGTAACAAATATGGGTTGCTATATAGACTTGTTGCCATCTCTCCTAGTTAAGTTTTGATTTTTTGTTTTTTTTTTTCCCCATTTTTCTCTGATCAAATTGGTTTTTGTGTGTATATACACACACACACACACACATATATAGACACGCACACATATACAAATAGATATATACATGCAAATGGATCGATGGCACGATGCATAGGTTTCACAGCAGAGTCCACGATGATCAGAGATGCTGCGTGTTGGTTTGGTCATGGTGATGCACGCTACCTACGATGATGATGACAATGATCGTGGCCTACTAAAATGCTGTGGGTGGCGAAGCGTTCTAAGGTATCTCAAGAGCTTGTTTTGCTGATGGGTCTTGGGGGCTAGGTTGTCGAAGTCATGCGATCTTTGTAGATTTCTAGTGCTCTAAACCAATTTTTTTCACTCATCTCTCTCTATTCTAATCCCTATCTACCTTTTCTCTCTGTATCCATCTCTTTTCTCTCGCTTGAGTGATGATTTTCTCTCTTCTAGGGGTTTTAGATTTTGATTTTGTTGTTCTATTGGGATTCCTAAGAATTGGGGGATATGAGTGATGGAGGTGTGGCGAGGGTTTTAATAATGGTGGGGTTGGGATTGCAAAACAATGGTTTGTCGAGTTTTCTTGATGGCAAGGGCTCGACAGTAAGGGATGATGATGAGGGCTTCATAGAGAGAAAAAAATACCCTCTAAAATAAAAGGGTAATAACATAATTTGATATCTTCTATTAACAATATTAGGGGTAGCTTTGAATGAGGAGGTTAGGGTAATTTCTAAAAACACAGGGTGTGTGTAATTATGCCCAACTTATAATATGGAGATCTCTATTTAAAAGCTCAATAGTTTTACTTCTTTAATGTCCCTGCAAAAGAACGTAAAAGACAAAATACTCATGTCTATTATAAAAACACAAGAAATCTGACAAATTAAAATTTAGAAAAGATTATCCTTCTGTTTGCATTACCTAACTGGAAAAGCAAGAACACATAGTCACCTGAGAGGAAGTGCTTTTTATGGCATATGTAGGAAACTTGGGGTGTTGAGACCTAGGAATGTCATTGAGTCAAAGATGAGAAAGCAAAGAGACCTGCACTTGAAGATTAGGAAGAAGAAGAAGAATGGTGCGTCTCTTAAGAGGAAAAAAAAACTGAATAGAGGACTGGCTTGTAGGCCGGATGCTGCTTGGGGAAAGCCAAAAGTGCTAAAGGCATTGTAATCTAAAGTTGAGAGAGCATAAGGATGAAATAATTCCTTTTGTCCAAATTGTACTTGAAAATAATGGGGACACGAAGGTTTCTATTTCTGAATAACACTATATTTTCTAAGATGTTATCATACACTACCTAGTTTGAGGATTTTTAATTGAACAATTTTTTGAAAGGATTTTTTAGTATATTTTCCAAAATGAAAAGTTAATCAGTTTTACTTTTACTTGTTTTCCTTAAAATCAATTATCTTCATAAGAAATGAGAAAATATATTAATAATAGAGCAGGAAAATGCAACAAGAAGGGTGGGGAATTCTTATAAATGAAACAAAACAAAAGGAATACAATAACACAAAGGTTTGACTTAACATGAAAGAAATCAAGAGAAACCAACACCTACAGATCTCTCATTGG
Organism: Nyssa sinensis; assembly: GCA_008638375.1. Classification (NCBI taxonomy): domain Eukaryota; kingdom Viridiplantae; phylum Streptophyta; class Magnoliopsida; order Cornales; family Nyssaceae; genus Nyssa; species Nyssa sinensis. The sequence goes on from CM018036.1 coordinate 8,329,984, forward strand.
CCCTAAGGGGGGTAAAAATGAGTTGTACATAAAAGAAATCAAGAGAAACCCACACCTACAATCCCTCACTGACCTTCTAGGGGAGTAAGAATGAGTCATAACAAGATCAATCAAAGATATCCCGTGCTCGGCCAATGAATTTGCACTCTCAATGGCTGATCTAGGAATCTTCATTACCAGTGCCTTTAGATTAAGCTCACAAATCCAAAAGCTCTCTCACAATTTGACTATAGCACCAAAGCCAGTGTTTGCTGATCTAACTCAACCACCATCTTCTAATGCCCTTTAAGCAAGCACCTTAAAATTCACTGTTCATTTAATTATCTTTGTTTCTTTTCTTTCAGTCCATAATCCTCTCCTCACTTGTGTTCAAGTTCCATTATTCAACTGCCCACTATGACGGTGGCATGCTTCGGAGACAAGTCCTTGGAGATCTCGACAGATTTGGAGAAGGGAGTAATTCGGGTTCTGATCGTCGAATGAGGAGTTGGGGTGGTGACGCGGATAGGGTTGACAGACTGGGAGTTTGAGTGGTTGTGTGAAGCCATGGTCGAGGCCTCCAAAGGGGGTAAGAAGGGTTGTTTACCCCAGAACTCTTTATGGAAAAAACTGATCACTGAGGCTGCGGAAGAGTTAACACGGCAAGGGAATATTTGAAGGTGGAGTCAACATCGGAGTGGGACGCAAGATGTCTGTACCTGCCTGAGATTGATTGAGGAGGGGTATGGATACCGGAGGCAAAGGTAACGAGGGACTTAGTTGCCCAGGCCCTTAGCCAGACGAAGAAGTATACGAAAAAGCCGAATTCCTATCTTGAGGCAGCAAGGGTTGAGGGGTGGCCAAAATCAGAGGTGGTGGTTGAATGTTCTTCAAAGGAGGCATGTGAGGACCTAAGGGTGGAGATTGGGTCATGCGACGATAGATTATAGTATATGAGTAGGTCTCTCATGGGGAGGCTCCAGTTGCTTTCCAGTTCAGTGCCGGAAAGGGAACGAGTTCAAGGATGGGTGGATAGAAGGTGGAAAGTTGTGTCGGGAGTCAAAGTGGTGGATATGCATGGGAGTTGGTTCCTGTTTGAGTTTGTCTGGTGAAGTGGCTGGTAGGATCATGAATGAAAGGGACTGGCTGATCGACGGAGAGCAACTCATGCTCTGTCCGTGGAAAATTGAGACGTGTTGTTTGACGGATACGGTAGTAAAGGAATTTTAGGGTCGATTCATGGGACTACTAGCATTCCCATGTTGCTTGGAGGTGTTCCGTGCAATGGGGAACCACTATGGTGCATTAATGTGTACAGACGAAAAGACGGTGATGAGAAGTCATATGAGATGGGCAAGGGTGTTGGTGCGAGGTCCCATATTGGATGTGCCGATGAGGATTAGAATGAGGGTGGGTTAATGGCGGTTAGAAGTTCCGGTGTGGATTGAGGCTTGACCGCAGATTTCTGTGGAAGAAAGGGTGGCAGGAAGTAACAGAGGCCCGGCGATGGAGAAGGGTTGTGGGAAAGAGGGATGTATTTTCACTCGCTAAAGGAGCATGGACGGAAAGGGGTAAGTAATAGAAGACGGTGGCCACGTGATGGGAGAAGAAGGGAGGCTGATGTCAGCCGTAATTTGAATTTCAAAAAGCATGAGGGAGGGAGGTTCTGGAAGGGAGACTTGGGCTTGTATGGGCCAAGAAAGAATGCACAGTGGGGGCTTGTCAGGCCTGCTGCGGTAAAAAGAAGGGCTAGGTTTCAAAAAGGGGCCCAAGGCCCAGTTAGGAGGGACATAGGAAGGGGAACGTTGGGCTTGGCGACCAAAAACATGGATAGGGAGGTGGGCTGCTCCACAATAGGTGAGGTGGTTAGTGGGCCCAGTTGCCCTGGTTTAGGGCCCAGATTGGGGTGTGGAAGTGTGAAGGAGGGTGTGGGTGTAAATGGGGAACAATCAGAAGAGGGTGGGTCTCATGGAGGGGAGCCAAGGGGAGGGCCTGTGCTACGGCTCGATCCAGAGGAAATTAGAGGGGGAAAAGCTGGGGAAGGAGTGAGCGACTCAGTTCTAGAAAAAGGGTGATATGGAGGAGATGCAAGAGGTAGAGATCCTCAGGGGAAACTTAGCAAGGAACCTCGAAGAAGACATCCTAGAGCAAGAAGTAGAGAAGAGGCAGAGTCTAGAAGAGGACGACGAGGCAGATGGAATAGATTCCATGGGGTCAAACAAACAGCAGCTGCGAACAGAAATGGACTTTCCACTGTGGGGACAGATGGATAGCAACAGCGAGATGGTGAGGCGCTGTTGCGGTGACGCTACTAGTGAAGGGGAGGATAGTTTTGCACTATGCTTGGTAGAGGAAGAGATGGAACCTCTGGAGTGCCTTGCTCTCACGGTAATTGGCCCGGAAGACATTCAGTGGAGGCAGATTACTAAATGGAAACAGGAAGCTTTGTCCCTTCAAACCTCTGCTTGGGTGTTGAGAAGGGCAAGAACAGTGTGCAAGTACCTTGGGGTGTCAGAAACCGAGGATGAAGATCGATTGATTGCTGAGCTTGAAGGGAGAAATCGACTAATGGCAAGCCCTAGAATCCGTGAAGGGGGTGAGAGTTCCCGAAAGAGGTCAGCCACAAAACAACAATGTGAACTGAAGAAGTTGGAATTTGCAGTGAACTATGAAGGCAGGAGGGAGGCAGCAGAGGGGGCAAGGGGAGAAGTAAAAGGGGGGGGGGGGGGGGGTGAGGTTATTGACAGGTTAATGGAGCTAAAAATCATTTCTTGGAATGTGAGAAAAGCTTAAATGACCCCGATAAGAGGATCGTGGTAAAATGGCTTCTCAAGAAGTGGAATCCAGTGATAGTGTGCTTGCAGGAAACCAAAATCAGTGAGGCTTCAAGGAGCCTCATTCGCAGCATATGGGGTTCTAGATTTGTGGTCTGGAGGCCCAAGGAAGCTAGAGGGGCTGCAGGAGGTATTGTGGTTTTTTGGGATTCAATGGTGGTGGGTTGTACTGACCATAAAGTGGGGGAGTTTTCAGTCACCTGCAAGTTTCGGATGGGTCAAGGCGACTTCGATTGGCAGTTCTCTGGGGTATATGGTCCTCAGACTGAGGCAGAGAGAAGAAGAATGTGGGAAGAGCTGAAGGCTGTGGGGGGAGGGGATAGCATCCCCTGGTGCATAGCTGGGGATTTAACACTGTTAGATTCCCAGGCGAGAGATGGGGTGGCAATAGACTTGCTAGAGGTATGCAAGATTTTTCTGAATTTTTGGATTCCTTGCACCAGCTGGATATTCCCCTGGAAGGGGGATGCTACACTTGGTACAGGGAAGGTGATCAAGAGACTGCCAAATCAAGATTGGATGGAGAATATGTGGCTGCATGACCCTGGGTTTAAGGAGCAGGTGGCAGGTTGGTGGCAGTCCTTCGCTTGTACAGGATCTCCAAGATATGTCCTGGCTAAGAAGCTGAAGATGCTTAAGGAGAGATTGAGAAATTTGAACAAGGAGATGTTTGGCAATGTGGAAACCAAGAAAAAGCATGCGTTGGAGGAAATCAATTTACTGGACCGGCAGGAGCAGCTTGCTCCTTTATCCAATGAGAGGATTAAGAGGGAAGGCTTTCAAGGTGAGTTAAGCATTCTGTTGAAAAAAAGAGGAGATATCTTGGAGGCAGAAGTCTAGGATGCGATGGCTGAATGAAGGGGATCTCAACACAAGATTCTTTCATCGGGTGGCTAATTCTTGCGGAGGGAGAAACAATATGGGCAAAGTGAGAATGGATGGGAGTACTTTGACTGAGGATCAGGATGTTAAGGAGGGAGTTTCAGAGTATTACAAGAAGCTCTACAAAGAGGAATACGAGTGGAGGCCAGGGGTGGAAAATCTCAATTTTGAGAGGCTGGATAGAGAAACTGCAATCCAGTTGGAAAGGCCGTTTGAGGAAGAGGTGATTACAGCAGCTTTGCTTTCCTGTGAAGGGGATAGCTCCAGGTCTGGACAGTTTCTTGATGACATTCATGAGGAATTGTTGGGATATTATTAGAGATGATGTGGTGGTAGTTTTCAATCACTTCTTTCAGCATGGCACCTTTGAGAAGAGCCTAAATGCTTCTTTCATTACGTTGATTCGAAAGAAGGAAGGGGCCGAAGATATTAAGGACTTTAGGCCAATTAGCTTGGTGGGATGCGTGTGCAAGTTAATGGCCAAAGTCTTATTCAGGAGGTTGAAAAATGTGGTAGTTAGCCTAATCTCCATAAACCAGAATGCCTTTATTGGAAGTCGACAGATTCTGGATGCTTCCTTGATTGCTAATGAGCTCGTGGATGATATGAGGAAAAAGAGGAAGAAAGGGCTTGTATACAAGTAAGATATTGAAAAGGCGTATGACCATGTCAATTGGAATTGCCTGTTGGGAATCATGAGAAGGATGGGGATCGGTGAGAAGTGGAAGGGTTCGGTGAAGACTTGCATTTCTATGATATCTCTTTTGGTTTTGGTAAATGGTACTCCTACGGGATTTTTAGTACTTTTAGGGGGTTGAGGCAGGGGAATCCTTTGTCCCCCATTCCTTTTTGTTATCATGATGGAAGTCTTTAGTTAGTTTATGAGAAGAGTTGAGGAAGGAGGTCTTATAAAGGGTTTTGAGGTGAGGGATCAAGATGGGAGTGGGGTTGGAGTTTCCCACTTACTGTTTGCGGATGATACTTTTTTTTTTTTTGTGAAGTGAAGGTGAGGGATTTGAAGTTTTTGAGATGCATTTTGCTTAGTCTAGAGGCGGTCACAGGGCTTCGGGTCAATCTAGCAAAGAGTGAAATTATTCCCATTGGTGACATTGACAGGGTGGATGACATGGCTGCTTTGGTGGGGTGTTGGGTTGGTGCTTTCCCAAGCATGTACTTGAGTCTGCCTTTGGGTGCTTCCCCGAGGACCATTGCTAGCTGGGATCCGAATATTGAAAAGTTCCAGAGGAAGCTCACAGGTTGGAAGTGTCAGTACTTATCTAAGGGTGGTCAAGCGGTTGCAGAAGCTGCAGTGGGATTTCTTGTGGGGTGGTAATGATGGTGAAAAAAAGATTCATTTGGTGGGGTGGGAAAGAGTTACTCGGCCAATAAAGAGGGGTGGGTTGGGGGGTCAAAGATCACAAGTTTCAACAAGGCTCTGTTGTCAACTGGAGATTCGGGGTAGAACATGATTTCTTATGGAGAAAGGTCATAGCTATTAAGTACGGGATGGAGGATAATGGCTGGTTTTCTAAATGGGGGGAGAGGCCCTTATGGTAGTGGTCTGTGGAAAGCGATTTGGAAAGGTATGGGGCTTTTTGTTCGCTTTGTTAGGTTGGAGGTAGGCGGGGGGAGGAGGGTTAAGTTTTGGGAGGATAGGTGGTGTGGGGAGGTCCCCTTAATGGAAAGCTTTCCTCTTTTGTATAGTTTAGCTATCCAGAAGGGCTCTTCTGTGGCCGTATGTTTTTCAAGGGAAAGGGGAAGGGTGGTGTGGAATTCTCAGCTTAGAAGCAATCTTTTTGATTGGGAGTTTGATGAGGTGTTGGGTTTTTTTGAAGCTTTAAGTGGGTGTATAGTGGCCAAAGATAGAGAGGATTCTTTGGTGTGGAGCCTGGATTCCTCAAAAAAGTTATCAGTGCGGTCCTGCTATAAGGAATTGGCGAGAGGGGATGAGGAACTTTTTCCTTGGAAGCTACTTCGGCTGTCTAACGCTCCTCCTAGGGTGGTCTTTTTTGTGTGGGAGGCCTCCTGGGCAAGGATGAAAATATCGTTTCAATATATAGTTTTCGTCTGTCCGGAAACGGAAACGTTTCGGAAACATAATGGAAACGGAGAAAAAATTGGAAACATGTGGAAACAGAACTTAAAATTTATTTATTTATACAAATAAGTTTATTTATTGAATATTTGTGCATGTTTAAGGCATACACGTCATATTCATGATAAATGACACTAATTCATGATAAATGACATAATAGATATATACTATGTAATATCCATGAATTAGATAATTTGACACGAGTTACATATAAAATAAAAAGTAAAACAAATAGCAATTTAAACCTATTATAATTAGTAACTTAGTATTAAAATAGTTGTTTTTCTACACTTTATTTTTCCTACTACTTTTCTATTATTTTAGGAAAAATAATAGAAATATCTTGTTGTAATTTTGAGTCTTAATCCTTGAAAAATAAATGGATATTATTTTTTACTAACTTCTACAATTATTGTTGATACAAAAAAAATGTTTCCTCTGATTCGGTATATTTCCATTAGTTTTGGTATGTTTCCACGGAAACAATTTTGTTTCCATGGAAACATGTGAATTTCGATATTCTACTAGTGTTTCGTTTCGGTTCCTTGAGAAACGGAAACGTTTCGGCTGTTTTGATGGAAAAGAAACGAAATTTTGATCCTTGCTCCTGGGAAACTATTCTTTCCTTGGAGAATCTTCAAAGAAGAGGATTCGAGCTTTCTTCTCACTGTAATATGTGCAAAAAGAATGGAGAATTTATTGGTCACCTTCTTGTCCATTGTCCCGTGGCATGGGATTTGTGGAACTTAGCTCTTTCTATGCTCGCCTGTTCGGTGTGCATTGGGTTAGGCTGGCAAAAGTTAGAGATATGTTTCTTAGTTGGAGGGTCAGAGCATGTCTAAGAGCCGCCGCCCGGTGTGGAATATGGTTCCTTTGTGCTTAGTTTGGTGTACTTAGAAGGAGCGGAACCGTTGAGTTTTTGAAGGAAATGAGGAGTCTTGCTTTTGTATTAAAGATAGGTTTTTACATACTCCGCTTTTTTGGGCTGAAAAACTGCGCTGTTAGATGCCCATAGGTTAGTTGATTTTTTGGGGACTTTAAGGCTTTAGTCTCTTAAGCCTTCCCGTGTATGTATGGGTTCGGCTCCCTTGGGTGCTTTTTATTACCGTATAGTACTTATCAAAAAAATCCTCTCCTCACTTGTATTCTCCTTCCACCATTCTCCCTTTGTATGCTTCTTCTTTAGGCTGTTAAAACCCTTTGTCTCCCTTGAACCCTTGACAACTTCAACTCCAATTTGTAGACAAACCAGATTTAGAAGGAAACGTGCAACACCACCAATGCAAAAAATACCAGTGTCTAGGGGCTCGAAGGTTCTATAATTTCTCAAATGCTAGATGTGAGTCACCATTAAATGCAGTTACCAAGTCCTTGGAAAGTTCATGGTCTTTGACTGCCTCATGAATTTCATCCTTGGCAATTGTGAAGAGTTTTATAAACTACATCTTGATCTTGCTAATGGGAAAAGTAGCGAAGATTGTGAAAAATGAAGAAGCCTCTGCTTGGTGAGAGCGTTGAGTAAGAGAGAGTGCACAATTTGTCTAATTTTGTCTTTCTTTTTCTTTCTAAAAGAGGATCAGTTATGAAAAATGTTTGTAACATATCACATGCTCTCCCTTTTCTTCCCTTCCATTTTTTGTAATTTCTCCAAAAAAGAAACTATCATGTAATGAGGAAAATGCATTTCTTTGAATGTCCAAACTTGCTGTTTTTTTTTTTGTTGTGTGGCTGAGATATGGTTTGAGAGAGCTTGGTTCCAACATGGAAGCCAAATTTAGCGAAGTACCAACACGTAAGTTAATTTTGCTGAAATGGTCAAAATTGGTGCCTTTGTGGACAAAAATATGATTGGTTATGATGTGAATCGTAGTTTATAAACAACGTGATGTATAGTTATATTTCCTATAGTCATAATTTTATTTTCTATTAGTCTTAATCGTAGTTATATTTTCTCACTTTCAGGTATCCATTGCCAGCCACCTTTTTTCTCTTGCTTCTTGTGCATCAGATCCTGCACTCCCTTTCTTTTCCAGGGACACGGTTGTGCATGCAATTCAAACAGTTGTTGATGGATTCTTGGAGATGTGCAATATCTTCTCTGTGCCCTTTGATTTATGCTGCCTTTCTTAGTGAAGCTATTATGTCTAAGAGTCTTCTTACTGTGTTTTTGTAGGGAGGATTTTCCTAGAAGTTTTGGTGTCATTGACAAGATTAACATTTTCCGCCCGGATAGAGTGTTTATGGTGATAATTTTTTTTTATCTTCTTCCTGATTATCTTTTTTCCCTCTCCCTCGCTCTCTCTCCCTTGGATCTGTTATTTTTATTTTTATTTCATATCTTATCATCTTATAGGGCTGCTAACTTCTTGTATGCATTTTTTTCAAATGATCTGTTGTCATAATTATGCAGTTTATAGTGGAAATGCATTATAAAGTTACTGCAGCAGTTCATCATAGGCACAAACGTCACCGGTTAGCTGGAATTGAGGTGCTCATTAATATTCTTGGGTGTAGAGCTTCTGTTTCTAGCACTTCGAAGTGAGTTCACAATTGCTAGTTCAGCAATTTGGTTAATTAAAATAATTTCAAAAAGCATTGTAATTGATGTTCTATCTTCTCTGGTCATGGATATTGGTAGATCTATAAGTCAAAACTGCATGCAAGAGCCACCTTGTAAATTGTTTTCTGTTCCAATAGTTTTCTCAATTTTTTATACCAAGATCAAGGAAAGGGGAAAATTGGGAATTTCACATGGAGCAGGTTTTGGTTAATGTGTCTTATTTTATGTTAATTTTGGGTTAATTTGCTGCTGGGAAGATTAATTAATATTTTCATTATTTTGTAATGTTTTACCCATTGGATATTATAGTAATTTCTTGAATTTCTGGAGATGGATTTTAGTAATTGTCCATGGGTCTTTTCTTGGCTCAAATTATGTTATTTAGTTTTTTTTTTTTTGAGTCATTGTTAGTCTAGAATTGTCTTTATTTGTCAAAGTTTCTAAGTTTTCTATTTTTTAGTTATTAACCCTAATTGAACTAGGAGTAACCCAACCACTTATAAATAAGTATCTATTTAATCATCCTATTACATGGAGTTGAGTTTTAGAGAATGAATGATTGTTTGATGTGTGTTACCTTAGATTAAGGGGTGATTTTTAAAGAATTTTAGGTGGAATTCCTAAATTCTTTCTTGTTCTTTTTCTTCCCCTCCTCTTTTGGCAAGTCTTGAGTTATTGTTCACATTCCTATTCCTGCCTCAAATTTAGCTCCATAACCCTACCATATCAAACTCTGATCAATCCTAGCTTAGCGTGTAACAAGCAAGCTTTTTTATTGCTGATTGTGTTGATTCGGTGGGGAGAGACCTAGTGTGGAGTCCAAGTTTCTGCAGACATTTTTATGACTGGGAATTGGGAGAAGTGGAGAAATTTTTGGACATGTTGAGTATAGATTGAAGGTATGGGGAGGTAAGGAGGATTTGATAGTTTGGACAGTTTCCAAATAGTTTATTGTTCAATCCTTTTTATAAGGCTATGGAGGGTAGTAATGAGCAGATTTTTCCATGGAAGTTGAAGGTCCCTACCAGAGTCTTTTTTTTTTTTGTTGCTTGGACAACAGCTTGAGGTGCTATGTTGACTGTGGAAAATATCCAGTGGAGGGTTTCCAGTATGTGTGAGTGTGAGGTGGAAATGGTAGTCCATCTTCTTATTTATTGCAAAATGACAAGTCTTGGAGCTTGATTTTCTCTTTTTTTGGCGTTATCTGGGTCATGCCAGCCATATTTCTGGAGTCGCTATTAAGTTGGAGGTGCAATAAAATTAGGAGAGAGGTGAGGACTGCTTGGAGGATGCCCTCCTTTTTCTTGTGTGGTGATTATGGAGGGAAAGGAATAAGAGGACATTTAAAGCGCAAGAGCAGTCCATTTTTTCTTTTAAAGACGCTTCTTTTGCGCTTATTATACTTTTGGGTTAAAAAAGAAAATCCTATGTACTTAAAGTTGTTTTGTAGATTTCTTAGGGGATCTTGGGCTTTAACTTTTGTGCTTATGCCTTATATGGTTATACCCTTTTTGTTTTTGTAATTATGGGTTCACCCCTCTTGGTCACCATTATATAGTTATATATAAAATACAATCTTTACTGATAAACTATTCTGAAGGAAGAGGGAGAACAGGAGTGGGGGTGGAGGGAAGGTTTGTTTGATTTTTATCTTGTTGGAGAGAAGTAGGGTTGCTCACCTTTTCGAAGCACGTGGACCAGGTATATATCTTAGCATCCCTTTCGAAGAAGGCGCTCCTGGGTAGGTTTGCAAGCTTACTAAGCCATGTGAGCTATTTGTTTTTGGTGCTTGAGTTGTTATACTTTGAGTTGTGCTGAAGTTCGGCTCAAGCTTGGAGGCAAGTTGGTTGTCCTCGTGTATATGAGCTTGGAATTGTGTTGTAAGAGAAGATCAAACTCAGATCTGCTTAAATTGCTATACTTTGGCGTTGTGGTGGGTTCATTATTTATGCGATGAGGATTCTGTCTGCTTAGCAGACGAAAGGATGTCAGTTTCATCCTTGTGTAAAGTTGTCTTCCTTGCAAATGTAACATCGGAAAGAAATCTTTGAGTTGTCACATCACAGTGACATGTTGCAGATTTCTGCAACCTTTAATATAATTGATGAAAAATTGATCTTACCGTAATTTGCCTGTGATGACTTTCTGTTAGTGATATTGGATTGCTTTTTTCTTTTTCGTGAATGAAATTAAGAGATGGTTGGTTCATTGCAATGAGATCTAAGGGGAAGTGAGAAATAATAATAATCTCATCTCACTTTTCTCTTGCTCATGAGTTACCTGACTGGAACATGAGTTTGCTTGAGCTCTACTTATTAACAAAACCAAACTGATACTTCATGTTAGAGCTTGACTCAATTACTATGGTGAGCAAGTTAAAATTGTTTCAAATGCTTGTTGGTGAGTTTTGTTGTCTTGACTTTTGCACGTGTCTCTGGCAATTGGGTGTTCAGTTTGGAAGCCTATGGACTGGTGTTACTATGATCAAACAGCAAAGTTTTAAGGGGTGATTTCACCAAGGTGTCTTTACTGTCATAGTCTAACCTTTTGGAAATGAATTCTTTTATGGCAGATAATATTTAAAGTTTGACACAGTTTCAGATGGTAATGGGGTGTGAGATTTTTGTTCTGTTGGTGGTGTTGGAAGGGGAATGCTTAAGATTAGGTTCCCATCTTTTTCTGCTACCGTTCAAGGAGGCTCTGATGGCTCAGTATGAGGCACGCGGTTCAGCCCATAGTAGTTGATCTCTTTAACGTTGTGATGTGTTGGATCTTCTTGTGCTGCTTTAGCTTATGTGGCCTGTTGGCGTATAGCTAGTTCAACCTGCTTAGGTATTCAAATGAATTGATTTTTTGAATCTTCTTGTGCTGTTTTAGCCTATATGGGAGTGTTAAGAGTATTGCTAGTTGTGGTCACCTTATTCCATTCTGGTTTATTTCTGTAAACTTAATCATATAGTTGTGAAGAAGAAGAAGGAAAAGAGAGAGTACACATTATTTATTGTAGCTATCAGCTTACACCCAGATACAAAAGACACGGAAATAACATAAACCCTTATCAAGAGAAAAAGACTATACTATCCCCTTATCAAGAGAAAAAGAATAAACTATCCCTATTACTAATGATACTAATTATTCTAACACCCCCCCCCCCCCCCCCCGGCGGCAAACTCATGATGGGACAACCTGAAGCATCAAGAGTTTGTCAAGCAGATAGCGAAACCATTGAACAATGTGAGACTTGGTAAAGAAGTCAACCAACTGCAGTGTAGAAGGAAGAAATGATAGAGAAATGGTGCCAAGCTGAAGATGATGATGCACAAAATGACAATCAATCTCTATATGATTCATACGCTCGTGGAAGACAGAATTGTGGGCGATTTGAATAGCACTCTTGTTATCACAGTACATAGGTGTAGGAGTAGATAACAAAATGCCCAATCTGCAAGCAACCATCGTAACCAAACTATCTCTGCGGTAGTGGTGGCCATAGCACGATACTCAGCCTTAGAAAAAGAACGAGCAACAACTGTTTGCTTCTTACTTTTCCAAGAAATAAGAGTCACCAAGAAAGACACAAAATCTGGTAGTAGACTTGCGATCCATAGAATTCCCAGCCCAGTCAGAGTCTGAATATGCACGAAGCTCCAAGGTGAGGAAGAAGAAAACAATAAGTTCTAGTGTAAGGTTCCTCGAATATAACGCAAGATGCAGAGAACAGTAGCCCAATGAACTGAGGTAGGGGAAAAAACAAACTAGCTAAGCACATCAACAATATGAGCAATATCAGGCCGTGTAACAGTAAGATACACCAAACTACCAACGACAGCACGATATAATGTATGTTCAGACAATGGAACCCCATTAGAAGAAGTATACCGAGTGTTGAGCTCTAACGGAGTGTCAACAGACCTAGTATTTGAAAGAAGAGCATTTTGAAGAATATCAGATGCATACTTAGACAGAGAGAAGATAGCCTTTAGGAGAATAAGCGATCTCAATACCCAAGAAATACCGAAGAGAGCCTAAATCCTTCATTTCAAACTGATGCTGCAATTGTGATTTCAATAACAATATCCCAGCGGTCTCATTTCCAGTAATGATCATATCATCAACATAAACTAAAAGAATACTATGTCTTGCTGAAGTAGAATGGAGAAAAAGAGCAGAATCATGGTCACTAGCCCGAAATCCCAAGTCATAAATGACAGTAGAGAACTTGGCAAACCAAGCCCTTGGGACTTGTTTGAGACCATATAAGGCTCTTTTGAGATGACACAACTCTCCATGATTATGAGGGAGCCTAGGAGGAGGAACCATAAAAACTTTTTTAGCCAGGTTTCCATTAAGAAAGGCATTCTTTACATCCATCTGTGAAAGACGCCACTGACGAACATCTGCCACAGCTACCAATGTTCGAACGGTAGTCATTTTGGCAACAAGAGCAAATGTCTCCTCATAGTCAATGCCATACTCCTGATTGAATCCCTTAGCCACTAATCGAGCTTTGTACCTCTCGACTGAACCATCAGACTTGGTTTTAATCTTATATACCGACTTACAACCAACTGCACGTTTATCAGTGGGTAAAGGCACCAACTCCCATGTGCCCGTTTTATGTAATGCGGTGAACTTTTCATCTATAGCTTGTCGCCACAGAGGATCAAGAACAACTTCCTTATAGGAGGTAGGTTTAGATAGAGCATGAACAGAAGCTAAAAAAGAATTAAAGGCACTGGAATAACAAGAATTAGAAAAACCCAATTGGTCAGGACACTTACAAATGTGTGTAGGATAGCGAGAAGGAGCAGGATCCACATCTTGAGAATCTGATTGGGAGACATGAGAGAGAGGCAAAGTATTTGTACCTACAGAAGAAATAACTATGTTCTTGCGATTGTGAGTATGAATAATAGGAGGATGAATAATAGAGGGATCAAAAGAAACAGGAACATCAGAAACAATTATATCACTAACAAATGATTCTGAAGGAACTGTACCTGGAAAAGGATCACGATAAATGAGATCAGATTTATGCAAAGTGCTGGAACTAGAGGGAATAGAAAAGAATGGAATATGTTCTAGAAAAACATCATGGTGAGAAACATACAATTTGTTGGCAACAAGATCATAGCAATGATATCCTTTTTGTCCCTCACCATAACCAAGAAAGACACGCATCACGGATCGAGCAGAATTTTTTGTACAAACAACACGAGGAAGTAAAACAAAACAAGAACAACCAAACACACGCAAGGAGAAGTAGTCAGGGGGCTTACCACACAGACACTCAAACGGAGAGATGCCAGAGGTGACAATGGAAGGGATGCGATTAATCAAATAAACTCCAATAAGAATGGCCTCCCCCCAAAAACGACTAGGAACATTGACAGATAATAAAAGAGAACGTGCAGTCTCCATGATACGTCGATGCTTGCGCCCGGCCACACTATTCTGCTCAGGAGTTTCTACACAAGAGGATTGCTGAATGGTGCCATCAGAATGTAAGAAGTTGATAGGAATACTGAGTGTGGATCATAGCACGAAAAGAAGTGAAAAGAGAAAAGAACTCAGATTGATACTTAATAAGATAAACCCAACAATAACGAGTGTAGGCATCAATAAAAGAAACATAATATCTAGATCCTCCTTCAGAAGGAATAGGATTAGGTCCCCATACATCAGAATGTATCAAAAGGTGCAAGAGAAACAATAGAACTTTTATTAAAAGGTAATGCAGTGGATTTTGCTAGTTTGCATCCACTACAAGCACAAATGTCATGACAATGCAAATTACCTAAGCTACTCGTTGAAACTTGTGGAAATCCCGTATGATTTAGGAAGGAATTGTTATGATTTAGGAAGGAATTGAAGGAGATATTTAGGCTGATTTCTAGAGATTGACCGTATTTTTTATTTCCATTTTTGGTTCTCCATGTATAGATTAAATAGGGATTCAGACTTGTAAAATATACAATTCAATATAGAGAATTTTCTCTCATTATTTTCTACATGGTATCAGAGCTAGGGTTACTCTGAAACCCTAGCAATCCATGGCTGCCCAAAATGGAGACAGCCATGAGTCGAGTCAGTCGACAATCCAAGAAATCAAGGAAGGAGAACCAGAGCTTACCTCTTCCATGAGCTCGTCTGGTATGTTCGAGACGTCTCCAATCCATCTTGTCGTAGAGAAGTTCAATGGGAAGAACTATCGGGAGTGGGCGCAGACCATCAAGCTCATCATCGACGGCAAAGGGAAGCTAGGCCTTCTTACTGGCGAAATACGTCAACCACCCACCACCGATGTCGCTGCCTCCCAGAGATGGCGCTCGGAAAATTCACTGATAACCTCATGTCTGATCAACTCCATGAAGCCGATCATTGGAAAAACGTATATGTTTCTCCCGACGGCAAAGGATGTGTGGGAGGCAGTACGGGAGACTTATTCAGACACTGAGGATGCCTCCCAAATCTTCGAACTGAAGAAGAAACTATGGCAGATGAAGCAAGAAGGTCGGGAAGTTACAGAATATTACACCGAGATGGTGCGACTGTGGCAAGAACTCGATCTGAGTTGTGGCGAAGAATGGGAGTGCACGGGTGACAGTGTTCGTTTCAAGAAGAAGATGGAGGCTGAAAGGGTTTTCGAGTTTCTGGCAGGGCTAAATCGAGAGCTCGATGATGTGCGGGGAAGAATTCTGGGTCGACGACCACTGCCTTCCATCCGAGAGGTCTTCGCCGAGGTACGACGGGAAGAACAGAGGAGGAAGGTGATGTTGAATGAGCGAGCAGAGGTGAACGGAGAAGTCGCCGCCGACGGGTCTGCACTTGTGAGTCGCGGGGGTATGTCTCGCGAGATGCCGTTCACTACCTCTGGTTCGACTTCTTCGAACTTGAGACAGAGACAGAACTCTACTGTTGGCAATCCATATAACCCGCATGAGATCTCAGCCCACTTAACCCGTGGGCCTTCAAGTGGATCCGGCCCAAGACAAAGTAAAAGGTTTTTTTGTGACCATTGCAAAAAATTGGGCCATTCAAAAGAGACTTGTTGGGCCTTACATGGAAAGCCCGCTGATTGGAAGCCCAGACAGCCCAAATCACACGGATATCAAGCCTTCACTGAACAGCAGATAGACACAGATGCTCAATCGACTGTTAGTGGGGGTTTTAACCCCGAACAACTTGAGAAGTTATATGCCTTATTTTCAACTTTTCAAGCCTCGGGTCGGTCTTCTAATTCACTGCCCTCAGGTTCCTTAGCCCACAAAGGTACTTTTTTGACTGCTCTTAGTACCACTTTGCACCTCACTCCCTGGATTATTGACTCTGGTGCATCCGACCATATGACTGGTGCTCATCACTTATTTTCTACATATTCACCATGTGCTGGTAACTTGAAAGTAAAAATTGCAGATGGTACTTTATCCCCAGTAGCTGGCAAGGGGAGTATCCGTATCTCTGAATTTATTACTTTAAAGTCTGTCCTTCATGTTCCTAATATTTCTTGCAATTTGTTGTCTGTTAGTCAACTAACCAAACAATCTCATTGCTTAGCCATTTTTTTGTCTTCCAATTGTGTTTTTCAGGACCTATCATCGGGGAAGACGATTGGCAGTGCTAAGGAACATGAGGGGCTCTACTACTTTGATGATACTCGCATGAGTAAACAGTATCTTCCTTCTATTTGTAATTCAGCATCTAGTCCTAGGGATAGTGATCTTGTGTTATGGCACAGACGAATGGGCCATCCTAGCTTTCAATATTTAAAACATGTATTTCCGTCGCTTTTTTTGAATAAAAGTCCCTTGGATTTTCAATGTGAAGTTTGTGAACTTGCAAAACATACCCGCACCTCTTTTTCTAAATCTCCTTATAAACCATCATTGCCTTTTACCCTAATCCATAGTGATCTTTGGGGACCTTCACGTGTTCCCAATCGGACCCACAAAAAATGGTTTATTACATTTATTGATGATCATTCTCGTCTCAGTTGGGTATTTTTGTTAAACGATAAATCTGGGGTTCATTCGGTGTTCATAAACTTCTACAATATGATTTACACCCAATTTCACACAAAAATCCAGATTCTTCGTACTGACAATGGCACTGAGTACTTCAATTCCTCTTTGAGTCCTTTCTTTCAAGCCAAAGGTATTATTCACCAGAGTTCTTGCGTTCACACCCCCCAACAAAATGGGGTTGCTGAACGAAAAAACCGACATATACTTGAGGTAGCTCGTGCCCTATTGTTTACCTCTCACATGCCCCATTGTTTTTGAGGTGATGCTGTTCTGACTGCCGCATTCCTCATCAATCGTATGCCTAGTCGGGTTCTCTCCTTTACATCGCCTCTCCAAAAATTTCTGGAGACCTTCCCTGATTCTCGCCTCAGTTCATGTCTCCCACTTCGAGTTTTCGGGTCTACCGTCTTTGTCCATGTTCATGCCCCCCAACGTACTAAATTGGATCCCCGAGCTCTCAAATGTATCTTCATTGGTTACTCTCCCACTCAGAAGGGTTACAAGTGCTATGACCCTCGCTCCCAGAAACTATATGTTAGTCTGGATGTCACCTTTTTTGAGAATACCCCCTACTACTCGCTTCAGGGGGAGTCCTTGAGAGAAGCTCGACCCTCACATACCGACTTTGATGTTGCGTTCTTTGAATCTACCCCAGACATACCCTCTCATTCTTTGTCCCACACAGAAGAAATCTTGAACTCAGGGGGAGATGTGGGACAACAAATAGACAGGGAGATACTTGTCTACTCAAGGAGACCTAAATCAAAGTCAGATGAGACTCTCACATCCGATGCACCAACAGAGTCAGACCCGGTGATAGATCCAACCACTCATGTGCCAACATCCAATCCTGACCAGGTAACAAATCCTGATGACTTACCCATTGCTCTTAGAAAACAACCTCGTTCATGTACTTTCCATCCTATCTCAAAATTTGTATCTTATAATGCTTTGTCTGTCAAGTGTCGTGCTTTTACATCTAACCTTGACAGAATCCAAATTCCCAAGAATATTCAAGAAGCTTTGGAAATTCCAGAATGGAGAAAAGCAGTGATGGAAGAGATTAGGGCATTGGAAAAAAATGAAACTTGGGAGGTGATGTCTTTGCCAAGAGGGAAGAAACCAGTGGGATGTAAGTGGGTATTCACGGTGAAGTACAAGGCAGATGGTACAATAGACCGATACAAAGCCCGCCTAGTTGCAAAGGGGTTCACTCAGACATATGGCATTGATTACACTGAGACATTTGCACCAGTAGCAAAGTTGAATACTGTACGGGTTCTCTTGTCCCTGGCAGCAAATCTAGACTGGCCACTTCACCAATTCGACATCAAGAATGCCTTTTTGAATGGTGAGCTGGAGGAAGAAGTGTTCATGATGCTTCCACCAGGATTTTACAAAGGGGAGGAAACCAGGGTATGTAAATTGAGGAAATCCTTGTATGGGCTTAAACAATCACCAAGGGCGTGGTTTGATAGATTTACGAAGGTAATAAAAAATCAAGGATATCAACAGGGACAGTCAGATCACACGATGTTCTTCAAACAAACCAATGATGGAAGAAAGACTATCCTGATTGTGTATGTCGACGACATCATTCTCACTGGAGACAACACAGGAGAATTGGAAAGATTGAAGAAGGTCTTAGCCACAGAGTTTGAGGTAAAAGACCTAGGTCAAATGCGGTATTTTTTGGGAATGGAAGTTGCCAGATCAAGGAAGGCA
This sequence comes from Nyssa sinensis, assembly GCA_008638375.1. Taxonomy (NCBI): domain Eukaryota; kingdom Viridiplantae; phylum Streptophyta; class Magnoliopsida; order Cornales; family Nyssaceae; genus Nyssa; species Nyssa sinensis. The sequence continues at coordinate 8,348,083 of CM018036.1, forward strand.
ATTAGTGTCTCCCAGAGAAAGTATGTTCTCGACCTTTTGACTGAGACTGGTATGCTTGGTTGCAAGCCAAGCGATACTCCGATTGAGACAGGAAGAAAAATGGAAGATGTTGGAAAGCCTGTGGATAGGGAGAGATATCAGAGACTAGTAGGTAAATTGATCTACCTTTCTCACACTAGACCTGACATCGCTTTCGCTGTAAGTGTGGTCAGTCAGCATATGCATTCACCAAAGGAAGGTCACTTAGAAGCAGTATACAAAATTCTCAGATACTTGAAAGGCTCTCCAGGACGAGGTTTGTTCTTTAAGAAGGGAGACAGTAAGAAGATAGAAATCTATACAGATGCAGATTGGGCAGGATCAACAGAAGACAGAAGGTCTACCACCGGCTATTGCACTTACGTTTGGGGAAATCTAGTAACATGGAGGAGTAAGAAGCAGAGTGTGGTAGCCAGAAGTAGTGCTGAAGCTGAATTCAGAGCTGTTGCACAAGGGATGTGTGAAGGGCTTTGGTTACGAAAGCTGCTGGAAGAACTACATATCACAGTAGAGTTCCCTATCAAACTCTACTGTGACAACAAAGCTGCTATCAGCATTTCTCATAATCCCGTCCAGCACGACAGGACCAAACACATTGAAGTTGACAGGCATTTTATAAAGGAGAAAATTGAGAAAGGGATAATCTGTATGACCTATATTCCTACAAGAGAGCAGTTAGCAGATATATTCACTAAAGGGTTACAGAGGTCCAGCTTTGAAGAGTTTATTTGCAAGTTGGATATGATCAACATCTATGATCCAACTTGAGGGGGAGTGTGGAAATCCCGTATGATTTAGGAAGGAATTGTTATGATTTAGGAAGGAATTGAAGGAGATATTTAGGCTGATTTCTAGAGATTGACCGTATTTTTTATTTCCATTTTTGGTTCTCCATGTATAGATTAAATAGGGATTCAGACTTGTAAAATATACAATTCAATATAGAGAATTTCTCTCATTATTTTCTACAAAACTAAAAAACTGTAAACGACTACTAGAAATGTGTCCAAGATGAGAATGCCATAAATAAAAACTAGACGACTTAGGACTCAAACGAAAAGAAGACAAATCTATTGTGGAAGCAGCAACATCCGGAACATGCGATTCTTCTGGCACATACAATCCTCGCTGTCTACGGCCTGTCCCAATCAGCTTCTTGGAATGAAGATCCTGCATAACACAACCAGATGAAGAGAAATGAACCAAAAATCCAGAATCAAACAAGTGACTGACATAAATCAAGTTTAAAGTAAGTTGAGGAATAAAATAGACATCAGAAAGAGACAAATGAGGAGAAACAATAGATCCAATGTCAGCCAAAGACATAGAAGTGCCATTGGCAGCAAGAATGGAGACAGAGGGAGGAGAAGTAGTAGATAGACATAAAGAAGAATCATTAGTCATATGATGGGTAGCACCAGAGTCAAAAACCCAAGTGTTGCGAGATATACCTGAAGGCCCTGAAGAGAAAGAACCTGCAGAGGAAGAAACTGAAAGGGCATTAGGCTGATGAGAAGAAAGAAACCTCTACAATTGCTCAGCTATCAAGGAGAGTGTGGGAGCTTATAAGGGCTCATCCACTGCTTATGCAATTGCTGCAGTGTGGCGATCCTTTCCTTTAGAAGGCTTCTGCTGCGATCCACCTTCTACCTTATTCACCAACTTAGGACATTGTGCTTTCCAATGACCCTTCTCATGGCAGAAGCTACATTCATCAATACTAAGCCGGAATCGATGCTTATTCTGTGTGCTATTATGAGGCTTGGGAGAAACGGCCAATACTGTCTAAGAAGGTAAAGGAAGAAGGCCCTTTTCAGGAAGAGTCTTGAGGCATACTTCTTCAGCAGGGAGCTCATTAACAACAGAATCAACAAAAGGAAGTGGACTACGATGAAGAATGGAACCTCGTAGTCCCTCAAAATCATCTCTAAGAGCCATAAAAAATTGAACCAATCTTTGCTCCTCTCTATATGTACGATATAGCTCATTAATGCTCTACCTTGTAGGCTCGGTAAGAGCTAACTGATCCCAAAACCCAGTCATGATCGAATAAAACTCCTGTATATTCTTGTCACCTTGACGAGCAGCCCGACTCTCATGCACCAATTGATGCCGCTTAGCAAAATTGGATTGTACAAACAATTTGGATAGGTATTCCCATATCTTCTTGGCCATATCAAATTTAGCCAAATGAACACCGATGGACTGATCAATAGAATTATTAATCCAAGTGATAATTTTTGCATTGTTAACTTCTCAATGGGTCAGTAGTTCCGTATAATTTTCTACCTTGGAATCAGAAGGAATTTCACAGCCCCAGTAATGTATACCCACATGTTCTTACCTAGCAAATTTTTTTTCATAACATATGCCCAATAGGCATAGTTATTCCTGGTGAGTCTCACACTAATAGCTTGAAGGGAATCATTGTTGCTGCTTGCCATAGCCAATTGGGATACAGAACAACCCAAAAGAAAGAGGAAGAGCCAAACAGAGGCCAATGAGTGCAACAAAATAGCACTGGTATTGGACTGAAAACAACAAAGAACAATAAAGCAGGTAGAAGAAGAACCAAACGGAGACTAATTGATGCATCTACAACTCTAGCAGCAGCCAAACAGCATTGGTATAGGGCTAAAACAGCAGCAAACACGTCTATCAAACTAAAATATGCCCAGCCGAGCTGCTCCAATTCTTTTTTTTGGCCTCAGATCTTGAATCAAACCACCATGGGCTACACAATTGAAGCTTTCTTAGCCCTAGACGCACCACTTCTGACATATTAGAAGCAACTAAACCATAAAATCTGTTCAGATTCAACAGATCACAAAATCTGTCCCCTTTATTCCAAAAAACATTTAAAAAATTGAAAATCCAATCAAACGATCTCCAAAAATTCCAAAAAAAACATCAGAATACAGCCCATGGAGAGACGATCAGAACCCAAGAATTTTGGTGTTCATAGATGCTGATGTCAGCATGACATAATCATGATGTCAGCACCTCAAGCCTCTCCTTTTTGCTCTCCAAAATTTCTGCAATGTTATTATTCAAGTTTTGATCTTGATTTGGCTCTGATACCATGTAAACTTAATCATATAGTTGTGAAGAAGAAGAAGAAGAAGGAAAAGAGAGAGTACACATTGTTTATTGTAGCTATCAGCTTACATCCAGGATACAAAAGACACGGAAATAACATAAACCCTTATCAAGAGAAAAAGACTAAACTATCCCTATTACTAATGATACTAATTATTCTAACACATCTGAGACTGTTTTTATGTGTCATGTGAACCCTTTTGAAGTTAGATTTTTGGCGTTGAGTGCGTTGCTTGTTAGATTTGTTGTTATGTAAGGTGGATTGAATTTCAGTTTCTTTTCTTGTCAATTTATTTTTAAAAGATTAGATCGATTATCTCTTTATTCAACTCAGTTTGCCTTAACTACCTGGTCTGCACTCCCATTGTGTTTTGGCCTCTTTCATATTTCCTGTTTGCTAGGTGAAAATTTTACTAGCAAAGGTATTTAACCCTTGAGGCATTTAACCATTTGCATACAGACTGTTGAGAAGGATGTTGTACAGTTAATTATGGAAGTTTATGTTTTTTCATTTTCTTTCCATTTTTTTTTTTGTTCCTTATGGGGTTTTGTCGGGGTTGTTTTGTTACTTGGCCTGGGATGTTTCATGTTTTTATGTTTTTCCTGGTTTTAAGGTGTCCTTTGACCATGCTTTATTCAAAGAACTTTCCATTTTCCTTTTAAAAGAAAAGGGTCTTGAATTTAATGTTTGGGTTTTGCAGTTCTATCTCCTCTGTGAAAATTCAATGGTTGTCATGCCTCACAGAAGCACTGTTTTCGTATCATTTCCTGGTTGCTCCTATATGCTTTCTGATCTATTAATGTTTGGATTTTTACAGTTATCTTTTCAACTTGGTGGGCCAATTCATTAATTGTCATGCATTACAAGATCAATGCTGTCGTATCATTTCTACATTGGTCAAAGCTTTTAGAAGCAACCCATCAAAAGAAACTAATGGTGTGCTGGGTGAACAACTTCAGGTTTGTATCTTACATCACTCCATAGTGTTTGAATTTCAGTTATTAAAAGTCAAACTTTACTGCTTAAGTAATGATGTTGTTGCACTGCAGTTTTTGGTGTCTAAGTTGGTTGCATGTTGCATTCCATCTGAATCTGATGGTGAGCTGTCTGGCTCCCAATCATCTCAAGTTCTAACGTTGCTCCATCAGCTTACTGTGGATTCTGATCCCTCTCTCTATGAATACATCAAAGTATGTTTCTTAGCTGCAAATATGCGTATCTTATGATTACATTTGAAGATGTGTTGGGTTCTTGGGATTAATTTAATTTATTATCTTAATTCCAAATTTAGTAGGATTATGATGAAATCAAGGATCAACATTTCCTTTTGTTTCCATGGAAATGTCCAAAACGTTTTTGTTCCCTATGAACCAAAACAAAACATTAGTGAAAATTGAAATTCATACGTTTCCATGCAATCAAAATTGTTCCAAACATGCTGAAAAATAGTCAAAACATACTGAAATAGTTGAAAATTTCCCTTTTTGCCAATGACTCGACAGTAATTCGAAAAATTAGTAAAAGGTAGTATCCTTTTTTTTCCCCTTTCAAATAAAGGGGGAGATTAAAGCATTATAATTTAAAAATACAGATATCTTTATTTTATTTTTTAAAAATAGTAGATAAGGAGAATTAGGAGAACAGTTTATTGTAACACTTGGTTTATAATTATAATAGCCTAACTTGCTGATTGTTCTATTTAGGTTGTTATTCTATGTGTAACTTGTTCAAAATGTCTTGGTTGATAATTATAATAGCCTAACTTGCTGATTGTTCTATTTAGGTTGTTATTCTATGTGTACCTTGGTTAAAATGTCTACTTCGTGTATATTACATGGTACACACCTAAAATATTTTTATACCTTTGATATTATTTAATGACTTTACATTTCCATTTACTCCTCAATTCCACCCCTGTATTCTTTTGTGTGGATGGATGTTAGGAACTTTGGTCTAAAACATTTTCAATCAGTTATTTTTTTTCCTTTTCACCCATTCACAGAGTTTACTTTATATTTTCAAGTATTTCCGCATGTTTATGTTTTCTGTTCAACATCTATGCTGTGTTTCTGGAACATTTCCGTTTTCTATCCAACCAAAGCAACACTACAAAATGAAAATTTGATCATTGGATGTGATATTTGTTCATCTTCTTGCACTTTTGAGGATTCATATTGTATTGATTTATGCAAATGTGCTCTCTATCAGGAATTGGAACCCTTCCCTGAGTTAGATATATTTGATGAGATACAGAAGTTCCACCAGGGATTATGCCAAGACTACTCAGCAAGAGATCACTTACTGAAGGTCTGTGTCAGCCTTAAATATTTTGAAGGTTTAGATCATTGGTTAGTTAATGTGGTTATTGTTCACCATACCTACAGTACTCTTTTTTTTTCTCCCCCCTTTCGGTTTTTATTTTTATTTATTTATTTTGCTTAATGTGTTCTTCTTCAGTTTGTGAGGAGATCTTGCTACCTACCACCAAGATTGCTTTTATGGAGGTACTTGTCTTTTGTTCCTCATTCTTGTGCGAATTGTTGCAAGTTTGTAGTCTAAATATCTGTTCAACAAAAAGTAACAAGATAGTTGTCAATAATCTGGAGTTTAATTTTTCTTTCTTCTTTATTTATTTATTTATGAAATTAGAGATCTCTTTTGCTCTTGCTACTCATCATTCATGTTTTAGATTTTTTATTATGCCGGAGGAATGAAGTAGTGGATGATGTGGCTGGCCTAGTTTGAATATTGTGAAATTACTACCTTTGCTATTGTAACTGAAAAAGATGTCCAGAGGCTAGTCTTAAAAGAATAGGGTTGCACCAGAAAAATGTACTTAGTAGTAGTAATGGAGATTATAAATTGTTTAGGAATGAGTCTCGTAAATTATGGTTTAAAAATGGCTAAAAGTAAAACAGGGTTGCTAATCGTAGAAATCTTTTCAAGTTAAGGGACTTTGGCTTACTTTAACTTGCTGAGATGAGCCTCATTACATGGTTTGTTCTTGCAGTCTCAAAGCATTGCACAAGAAATTAGTCATGGGGGAAATTTTTCAGGGTGAAAAGAACACAGAAGATTTTTTTGGAGATACATATTGGCAATGTGATCCCGAAATTGTACATGCTGTTTGGACACTGTTCCGCATGTGTGGTTCGGATGATGCAAATGGTTTTAGAGCATTGCTGTCTGATTTTATATCTAGGGTATCTATATTATATTTGTTTCACAATGTCTTTATTATTGATCGTTTCACATTATTGAGATTTGAATTTGATGCAATTTTATTCTATTTATTGTGACTGCAGGTTGGTATTGGGGATCCACATTGTGTTGTTTTCCATCTTCCCGGAGAGTCCAGTGATATACATGTTTGCCGACCTCTTAATCCTGACAGTGCTACAGAAATCTGTTATTACATGGACACTGGCATATGTGAAGAACTTCTGATTGCACTGATGAAGCTTTTGAAGAAGTTTCTGATGGATGATTCTGTTGAGATAATTGATGTGACATCACAAGTTTTACGGGTAAGTCCATGGAAGTCCAGTTTGATTTCCTTTTGTTTCCTAATGAAGTTTACCATACTGAATACTGTACTGGCACTTGCTGAGCGCTCTCTCTCTCTCTCTCTCTCTCTCTGGAGTGCACAAGTGATTTATTTTTTATTATATTTTGTGTGCCAAGCGAAGGCAAATCATTATAAGAGGAGAAAGTGTACATGAATTGCCGACTCGTTGTGTTAGGTGTTAATGAAACCACATAAGCTTTCAACTGAAGTATGATTAACAATCTATGTTTTTTGCTCTCCCAACCCTTTTTTAGTATGTTCAATATAATGTGTCTGCTTTTTAAATTTTTTTTTTTTTAATAAAATGCATAGGTATTTTGATGGATGCTCCCTAGCTCCTTTGGCCCAATTAGGCGTTGGTGGTATCTTTAGGGATGAAATTGGAAGAATTTTGTATAATTTCTCTTTGCATTGCGGGTCAGGATATGCTATAAAAGGCGTGGTCATGGATTTATTGATTGGGATGCGAGAAGCTATGAGCAAATGATGGCACAACATCCAAGCGGATTGGGATGCTAGTTTGTTTTATTAACTAGGTCAAAAGTAAAGTAAAGATTTTTGGATACATTCTCATCTCATGAATCGGATCATTGATGTTTTTCGAGATATCATCTCTTTTTTGAATGAGTGCATAGTTTGGCTAATGAGGTGAGAAATTTCTTAGCTAAGTATGTGGCTAATTGTTAGCAGAGTTCATAGGTCATTTCTATCCTCTATAGGGCATTTTCTTTTTCTTTGGTTATTGTCTTTGCTTCTTTCGTTTTGAAAGACACGTCCTCCAAATTTCTACTATCTTTTTGTTTAATGATATATCTATTTCTTATCCCAAAAATGAAAAAGAAAAAAATGCATAGGTGCAGGGTATGAATTAGTGTATTTTTAGTTAATTATTCGTTAATATAACTACTGGGAAACAGTATAGTGGTGGCTGGAAATCATGGGTATAAACAATGGCAGATGGAGGGGGGTGGGGCCCAAAAATTTGAAAAATTCCCCTTTTAAAAACCTTTAAAAATTAGGCCTTTGTCCCCCGCAAGTTTTTTTTTTTTTAATATTTACAGAAGGCCCCCTTGAAATTCTAATACTTGTACTTTTGCTAAAAAGCCTAATCCAAAAGATATAGTAAAATCCAATGAACCTCTCTCTCTCTCTCTCTCTCTCTCTCTCTCTCTCTCTCACACACACACACACACACACACATATTTTTGTGTATGTATGTATATATCTGTTAGAGTTTGAGGACCGAGTAGAACTTTCTATGATAATTTAGATTTTGTGAGCCTTCGGAAGAGTGGCAGCTTTCAGCTTTAGTAATCTTTTTACATAAAGTGATTTTAATAATTTTTCAGCTTTAAAAATGATGTTAATTTAATGATGATTTAGACTATTTTCAATTTATATGGAGCTTCCATTAGCACTTCCTTTGAACCTCTTGTGAATATTTTGTTTTGTTTTTTGTTTTTTCCCCCTATTTCTTCCTTCAACCAGGGGATACTCTCAACCGAAAGGGGTCAAAGGGCTTTAATATCGTTTGATTCTTACGAGAGGTCTCTTATTGAGGTATGTTTTTTTAATAATTATTTTGTTACATTATGCTTGAAGCTATGATATTTTCTTTTCTTTTTTTTTTGGACATAAATGTTCTGGAGTAATTGGCTTTTAATCCTATGGTGACAGTCTTTGCTCTATATCCTCCTCTATCCAAATTAGTGCTATGCTCTAGTTTGGATTAGATTATCCAGTCTTTGCAGTGGTGCAATTTTATGATTTGAAAATGCATGCAAAGCATTTGAAATATAATTCGTCGCTAATTTTATACAATTAGAAACCAAAAATAGTTGATGAATTGAGCATAATGGTGACTGTTAAGACCTACATTGAATAACAATTTTGTAATGTTGAGTAGCTGGAGGGCTGCTGGTTTATTCGGTGGGAATACTATCCTATCATTACCCAAACTTGCTACTGTCCACATGAAATGTAGTTAGCACCTAGCAGATGGATTTTTTATTTTTTATTTGGTTGCCGGTTACTCATATATTGTTGTTTATGTTGTAGGTTCACTCCAAAGGTGTCAACATGGAGCTAGTAGAAAACTTTCGGTTGGATCTAGAAAGAAAGTTTAATGGTAGGTCTATGCCAGCTTTGAAGTTAATTTATTTTTGCTTGTATTCATGCTAGTTTTGAGGTCTATTTCCTTTTGATTTCTGTGAGCTAGTTGCATGTGATTAATAATTAATAGCATTTAGCCGTGTCCTCTGTCAAACAAAATTAGATTATTTATGAAGCATGTAATGTCTATTATTCTCATTCTAAGTTTCTATTTGTGATGTAAGAGAATTCCTGAAAATTTTCCAAAAATAAATGATTTGTTCAAGTCTACATTTTCCCTAATGGATATTCTATTTTGAATCTTGTGTAAAACTTATCATATATCTTTTTTAAGCTCCTGGAAAGATTATTTCTTCTTGCTTGGGAATTTAATTTTTTCCATGGAGAATTGCTATCAGAAATTTATTTATTTTTTATGTTGAACTTCATGGATGCTCTTTCTTTTTTCTTTTTTTTTTTGGGTGGAGGGGCTTCTTTTTTGCTTGTGAGATTTAAGTTTCTTTTTCTTTACCCGTTTTTAGATTTTCTGGTATGGTTCTTCACAAGTTGTATATCTACATCCTCATAAAATCTAGCCTTAAAAAGATGTACCAAAACATGCTGCTGGACATGAGTATTTACTTGATAATTCTCCTGTTTCGTAGGAATGTATGGCACGAGTTTACTTTATTATTATTTTATGGTTAATCGTGCTTCTTTGTTTAAAAAAAAGAAAATTTGTTTTCACCATTTGTTAACATAAAGTATAATCACGTGTAAAATAATTGATTTTGGAATTGTATCCCATTATTTTAAGGTTTAAAGTTTATTGAATTGATTTTAGAATTTTGGTTGATTTTCAACATCTTTGATTATTTTAATATTTTTTATCGTGAAATATTTGGGATTTTACTTGGTGCAATGGTCTAAGGTCAAGCTGTTGAGTATGATAACATGAATTCGAGTCCGGTTGAAGCCATTTCATGCAAATAGGTTCTTTTAGTCCACCTTGTGAGCACCGTGGATTGACGAGACCTTCAATGGGTAAGGGACTCCCCTCAACTCAATTAAACAAAGCCTTATCCAAATTATTTGGGATTGGTTACATGAATCGTGTCTCACATTCTTCTCTATTTAAGACCATTCTCTTAGTAAAACCATACATTAGGGTAAGGGACTCCCCTCCCCCCTATAAAAAAGAAAAGGAGACCATGGAATAAAATATTCGCCATTGTGTAATGGATCAACCGTTACGTAATGGATTTTTGAGGCACTAACCAATACAAACCAATTCATCTGTTGGAAACAATTCAGAACGTAATGATTGTTTAGGTCATTATGGCCCCGTTTGGGAGTCTATGTATAAAAGAAAGGTTCTGAACTCATTTTTAAGCCTTTCTTCTACTCAATCTCATCTTCAAGCCTTCAAAACTAATTTTGAAGTCTAGTTCTGTTGATTTGGAGCTAAAATATCATGATTTTAAGCTTGTAGAAGATCATACACGGTTAGGTTTCAAATTATGATTTGTTCATAACATTTATACTCGGTTTAAATTTGATCTACCTATTTGGATCTTTTGTTTGGAGCTTGGGTCTTGAGTTGTGATTTGCTGGGTAGATGATATTTTAAGGCTAGGTTTACAACTTCAAGTTTGAGATTTTGAGTTATGTTTGGAGCTCTTTCGAATATTTTGTTGGTGATTTCATGAATCAATTAAGTATGAATTGTGGATCATGTAGTAATGGACTAAATTAATATCTAATAGTATTTTTGTAGTAATTGCACTATTGTAGACATTAGAATTGTCTTATCAAAAATTATTTATTTTTTATGAATTATTAATTATGGACTTATAATTGTATTTCTAGTTATTATTTATATTAGATTGTGACTTAATGCAAAGTTATTAGTTTGACTTAAAAATTCAATATAAATTCTAGTATGATAAACAAAACATGTTTCTCGATGTCATAAAATTGAAAACTATCAATTAAAAATTGTAAAATGCGACAAAATAGGGTCAAACCACGCATATCAATGGATATTCTTGTTACTGTTACATAATGACCGCAACCATTATGTATCCCTATACCATGATTTAAAACCATGAAACACGCCTCCCAAAACTATGTGGTCATTGACTGGTGCTGTGGCCAAAGCTTGAATTGTTAGGCTTGAAAATTTGGGTTTGACATGGAAAGAAACCAGTCAAGTCGATGTTAGATCTATACACAATCCAGCCTTCCTAGCTTCTTGGATTGACCAGACAAACATCGGATAATGGCCTTTTCTATGGGCTAAAAACAATTGTACAAATATTTTACTTTATTTTAAAATTTTAAACTATTTCTTGAAATATATCCAAAACAGTAAAATCTGCATGTGTTTTATGTATTGTAGGCATGCGTATCAAATTGAGTATCATGTGCATAAGGCCAACAACTCTTTTTTTTTGGAAATGTGTATTATTCCTAAATTAGCCGTGCCACTTTTCCTCAAGAAAAAATAAATGGTAATTCTACATGATTCAAATTTTTCCATAGCATCCCTGATTTGCATTACCCCAAATTTTCTATGCACTGAGGAAGGAAAGTGATGATAACTAGCCTCAAAATTTTCTCCATGGGAGACTAATGATATCTAATTGAAGAAAACAATATGTGATACAGCTCTGACATTTGTTTATTATGTGCTTTGTTAACATGTCAAGTACGATCATCTGGAAACTTGTACTTCAAAAAGATCCTATTTGAAAATCATAAATAATCTCTTTTAACGAACTGAGTATATTTATTTATAATTGATCTTGCATATGAAGATAGATAATTTACTATGTCGTGGCTTCTGCATATTATATTTTGTTACTTTTTTTATGTTGAATACTGAAAAGCTTTGGTGGATCATCGCAGATGTCACGTCTAGCAACTATATACACTAGTTTTCTTTTCTCATTGCTAGAGTTAAATTTTAAACCTTGTGAGTTTGGTTGGACTTCACATTATGTTCTATGATTAGCCCCTTGAATGTGTGATGACTTGTTTAACATCATTATCAGCTGGAGCAAATTCACTGGAAAAGTCTAACATATGGAAGACTTGTGACAAAACTTTTGAGACATGGATTTGTCCACTTGTTTATGCGCTTATTGGTTATTGTGATGACATGATCCTAAGGTATCCCTTTTCATGCTAACTGCTCTGAGCAATGCTTATGCCTGTGTATCTGTTTTGGGGCTTTTTAGATTTAGCTTTTTAGTTGTTTTTTGATTCAATAGATTTACATGTTGCTTCCAGACTATGTCAAGATATTGTATTGCTGAAAGCTGAAGTTGCTGAGCTTCTGTTGCCACATGTTCTTGTCAATCTAGCAGGCAGGAAGGATTTGGCTGTTGACCTGTGCAAATTAATCTCGTTGCAGGTTATTTTCTTGAGCAGTTCCCCCCCCCCCCCCCCTGCGTATGTTCATTAACTAACTATGTGCATATATTAATTGTCATAATAGCCATACCATATTATCTTGACATAAATTGTATTGGAATATTTGAATCATATCAACCTCGAACCTCTTTGAAAGATTTTTTTCCTTGATAAGTAAAGTATTAAGAAAGCACCTAAAGAAGGTGCACCTATGAACACGTATACAAAAGCAATTCTTTCTTATCTTCCAAAAACTGTAACCTCATATCTCCCATAAAATCTACAAAGATTTCCAGTTATCCAAAAGAGAAAAAAAAAAAAAAAAGGAACAGTAAAAGAGGGAGCTTAACAAATAGTGCTTAATAGCCCAAAATGTGGATTCCTTCCCCCTTGAATGACCTATTCCTTTTCCCCTAATTGCTCCACCAAAGACATGATAGAGCCATTTGCCAAACTTCTTTGACCCTCCTTTCGACTTGACATCCTCTCCAGTAGAAAGCATCTCCTACAGGGAACTAGGCAACCCCTGAAAAATCCTAAAAAGACTAAATAGGAGGGCCTACATATCCCGAGCTATCGGAAAATGTAACAACAAATGGTTGTCTCTTCATCCTGTTTGCACATACAACACCAATTGACTATAAACAGATTCCTCTACAATAAATTGTGAATTGTTAAGATCTTCCCTAACATTGCCTTCCAGCCAAGGATGCCACTTCGTGAATCTTAATGCGCCAAATAGCTTTCCATGGAAACCCTTGTTGTCCCCTTCCCCTCAATACTTCATAGAAAGATCTCACTTTAAAGGACCCCTCCTGTGACGAAACCCATGTCATAGTATTGCTGTCTCTTACAATGGCTTGATCATATAAAATCTCAAATAATGTACTATCTTGTCCATCTTCCAATCTTGGAGCAACCTATGTAAAGAAATGTCCCAAACAACCCCAATCTTTAAAGCCTCTCCCTACCTTTATAGTGCTTCAAGAATTAATCCCATCCCTCCCTTATAGTCTTCCCCACAAAAATTCAATAGGGAGTCCCAAACTCCCTGGTGTACCAATCACCCTTCTCATTCTCATATTTCCCTAACACCACTCTCTGCCACAAGCTATTCTGCTCAAGTTGTACCTCCACAATCACTTCCCTAAGTCCTTGATTGGACGACCAGATAAAAAGCCCGGATCGGATAGGATATGTTTGGATTTGATATGATATAAAATCCTATAAGATATTAAATATCCTATTCTTGTGTTTGGAACATGCTCGGATAAAATGTCCAGATATGTTGTTATATTTCAAGTCAATACTTAGATCGGTACAATTATTAATAAAAATAATAAAATATTATGGAAATAAAATCTTATGTGATATTAAATTTGTATTCTTAATAATACTATTTTTTTTGAGATCTTAGAAAAATCAAATTCCTAAAATATATTTTTCCAAAATATATGCTTAAAAATTTCAAAAAAAAACTTAAAAGTACAATAGAAAGGGTTCGGCAATTAAATTTAATTATTTATTATGTACAAATATTAATAAAAAGGACTGACAATAGATGTAAGAAGAAAAAAAAATAGTCGGTATATTTGAAATTTATTTAATAGTCCAAAAGTGTCATCAACAGGGATGATAATATGTTATAGAAATTTATATGGGTGACGTCAGTAATTGTTGTTGATGTAATCTTCTCCCTTTCCTCTTTTTTTTTTTTTTTATTGTCATGAGAGAATGATTGAAAAATATTTTTTTTACTTCTTATCCCATTGAGCATGGGATAAAAATAATACCACCACCCTGGTGGGATTAGTTTCATCCCACATCAGTGGGATATAATTATTACTAATCCCATCTTAAGTAAATGTCCAAACATGGGATAGGATATCACTTATTCTATCCTACCCTCCTATTCCGTCAAACAAACATGGCCTAATTGTGGTTGATCAAACCTCAAATCTCGAATCCCCAGTCCTCACTCTTGAGCTGGGAAACCAACACTTCCAATCCATCAATGATAAACACATCCCCTAACCCTCTACATAGGAAATCCCTCTGAAACTATTCTAGCCTTTTGACAACAGAGCTTGGAACTTTGAATTGGCACATAAAATATGTTGGCTAGTTGAATAAAGTGCTTTTGATAATAGTAACCCTCCCTGTTTAGACAGGATTTGTTTTTCCCATCCTGCTCTAATCTCTTGAAATTATCTGATGATATGGGTCTGAGGGTTCTATTAATGGGAATGGAATTAAGAGGGTAAGGAGTTCTTATATCATTTGGCTACCACAAAGAAGAAGGATTGAAGTTTTCTTTTAATGCATTAAATGACTCTACAAAAGTACATAGTGTTGTTCAAAATTTGAAGGTGAGAGTGTTGTATTTTTTCGTTCCACAGCCGAAATCTCTTTGTAGTGCCCCTAACTCTCTTTCCAAGTATTAATAAAACTAAAAACGTTGGGTGGGGCGTCCAATATATAGAAGAAACTTCTATTATTGGGAGGCAAAGGAGGTGATGAGTCTTTTGGTGATCTTGAATAGGTTTAGAGTGATTGATGGTAGAGGGGATGTTGTTGTTTGGACGTTGGACAATCCAATGATATTCATTGTGCAATCTTTTTTCAAAGAGTTGATGGAGAGCAAGAGGTGCACTTTCCTTGAAAGCTGATTTGGTATTCTCAAGTTCTGTCCAAGGTGGCTTTCTATGCTTGGGAGGTGGCATGGGGAGCTATATTGACCATGGATAATCTTTAGAGGAGGGGTTGCTGCTTGGCTAACAAGTGTTGCATGTTTTGGAATGAGAGGAATAGGTGTACTTATGAGGGGATTGACTATTGAGCAGTCCCTTTTTACTTGTAAAGATAAATTTTTGTGATTATTATACTTTTGGGACAAAGCGGCTTTTTCATTGTAAGTAGTTTCTTTTGTTATTTTTTTGGGAGGCTAAGGCTTTAATTGTTGTAGTTTTCCCCTTGTAATTATGGGTTCGCCCTCCTTACTCCTAAGGTGTTTTGAATATACGCATACATTTACTTGTCAAAAGAAAATGTTGGACCTCTAAATGTGCTTGAAAGAGGTGACTACTCAACAATGTGATCAAGGAGGTAATGTGGGTCTTCCAGGGGAAGACCCCCAAACAAGCTTTAGCTGTGACAGTGATGAAAATTAGTCGATTTTGTGCATCTCAAAACTGGATCTGAATCATGTACCATTGCCTTTATCCTCCAAAAGGAATCCCAATATATGCGAGTATAGGTCAATCTGAATCCACTTTGTCCTCCCACCTTTTGTCCTTCTCTATTTATCTACAGTTCTAAAGGCAGTCATTATTTATCAAGAAGGCGATGGTGACCAGATTTCTAGTAATTAGAGATGGTTTAGATGAGCTTTCACTTGAATAAAATACACTTTTTTTTGTGTACTTTTGACCTTTGAAATAGCTTTGTTGGTTTGTTTTTTTCCGCTCTTTCAATTTTTTGCCAAATATATTTTGTTTTACTTTAATTTGAAAAGACAAAATGATCCATGTATCTGCGTTTTTCCTTGGATGTAATCAATTGCCACTGTATCTTTAGATGATCTTTTATGGAATATGCAGGTGCAGGAAAATATATTTAGAGAGTCCAACAAGTTGATCAAATCGATTCAGATAATTTTGGACGCACTTAATGAACTCAGACTATGTCACGTTATGGAAAGAACTGCTGCATCTTCAATTCCACAGAAACGAGAAAGTTCGGTGGGTAGTACATTACAAAACCTTGATAATGTTTTGCGAGTTTTCAATGTCTAGGTTTATTAAATTCTTAAATTTGTTTCTTGATTTAGAAATATAATGTGACCCTTCTATTTTTGTGCCAATCATAGTGATTCACTATATTACTTCTTTTGAAGAAAAAATGGAAGCTTTGCTATTTTTAAGTCTTGTATTTGTAGATGCGTCATCCAAAGAAAGGACAAAAATCTTAGAACGCGTTTTTATTTGGTAGTGGAAAAGCTGATGGAAGAAAAATAAGGTAGAGTGGAACATTTGGCCTTACTGGGGTTCTTCCTTGGTTTTCTGGAAAGAAACCCAAAATTTTCCTAACTGAATAATGAATAAAATAAAATTTCTTGCTCTATCTTACTGTCATCATATTTACAATGCTCCGCTAATATGTCATAGTCTTATTATTACCATCCCTCCCACTACTATATCCTCATCTCATTATAGCAACAACCACTAGTATTTTACCACAATGCTGCCATCAGTTGCCGCTTGGGCTACCACAGCCCCATCTCCAGATTCTCCACTGCTGAGCCCTCTGCAATTGGTCACTGTTATTTATGCCACCACCTCCACTTTTGTATTAGATCTTCTATTGCTTTCTAGATTTCAAAATATTTGTAATATTGTATCATGCATTGTTCAAGACATTATTATGTTCAAGCGTTATTTTAGAAAGCAAGAAAAAGATGAATAGTGGCTTTATTAACATAAGTTTTGGTTACAATTTGACTCCTTAAATAGGGGGGTCAAGCTCAAATTGCAGCCTTGAACTTTTAATTGTGAGAAATATCTCAAAAAAATAAAACCTCCAGAAGTACAAATGGTATAGTGAATGCAATTGAGATTGTTCAGTTACAACTCTGCATTGTAGTTTAGTGACGAATTGTAATTAAACTCCTATTATTGACATGTTGCGCCCAATTTTTCTCCTATGTTAGGCTTAGCTGTAGGCCCAAAGGAGTTAGGAATTTTGTTTTTTGTATTTTTACTTTTACTTTTATTTTTATTTTTTTACTTTAGGGATTTTATTTTATTTTTAATATTTTCTTGATTTTGGAGATTGCCTATATACAGGGCTTGATGTAATGGATAATTAGTTTTGGTGAATTGTTGAATTATTTTGGCAATGTTTCATCACTATGAATTCTCTCTTGGTCTTTTGTCTTTCTTATTCTTCTTTCTTCCCCTCTGTGTTCTTTCCTTCTCTCTTCTCTTCTCTCTTTCCTCTCCTACATCAATTGGTATCAGAGCATTCCTTCGATCCGTCACCCCATCTTCAATATTAACTGTGGACAAATCACCACTGCTCTATCATACTTGTCCTATAATCATCACTTCAGTGGTTACATTGTTGCTATCAAACCTTCACTATCTCCATTGTTACTTTACACCATCCGTCATATCTTGCCTGTCATCGATTGTTGTTTCCGTTACTGTTGCACCTCCGTCTTCATCCTTGCTATCATTACTATCTCCATACATCGTCACCATTGCCAACACCCACCACTAGTGCCGACCATCGCCCAATCATAATAATGGAGTTCCATCATCCTTGGACGACATTGGTTGTTGTAGAGAAACTATCGATCGATCGCCAATCTGCCATGTATCGTTGCTCATTGCTCAACATTGATGTTGTCATTGTTGTTGCTTGTTATTGTTGCTGCATTTGTGAAGTTGTGTGTGTTAGCAGTAGTTAGCACATTAGTCTATTGTTTAATTAAGGGAAGTTTAGTCCTTTTTATTTTTTTCTTCAACCCTTGTATAAAGGGTTATTATTATCATTCTATTGAATGTAATCTTTGAGACTGATGTAGCAATAATACAACTTCTCCTTTCCTTCTTTTTCTTCCTTGTTATCTTTTGATTGAATATGTGAAGTTTACATGGTATCAGAGCAGATCCAGATCTGATTTTGATCAACAACACTAGAAATCATTTGAGGGCAAAAGAACGGGGCAAACGAAGTGCTGATGTCATTCATCTGTATGATGACGATGTCATCGATCGTGATGATCAGAAGCTTGGGCTTGGTTCGATTTTGTATTAGGAGTCTTTTAGTAATTTTGCAGATTTTTTTTTTTTGGGACCAGTGATAGATTTTTCGATTTTTCGAATGTCTCTTTTAGAAAAGGGTTTCAATTTTTTTGATCTGTTAATTTGAACCCTTTTGGTCAATTTTATTGCTTCTAATCTACACAAAGAGGCATGATTTGGCCTGGAGAAGGTTCGATTAAACAACTCAGGATGGTTTGCATTGTCTTTTGTTGATTTTGGTGCAAATTTGGTAGTCGGCTGCCTGCTGTGCTTGTTTTTCCTTCAGTGGCTGCATTCTGGTTTATGTTCTGGCTTAAATTTGGTGTTGTAGCTGATAGTTTATGGCTGTTTCTGATATCGGAGGTTGGGTTCTTCCATTTGGTGATTTGGTTTAATCTGACTTGGGGCTGTTCTGGGGCTTTAATATGATTTTCTTTCTCTATTATATTATTTGGTTGGCTATGGCAAGTGGAAACAATGATTATCTTCAAGATATTAGTGTGAAATTAATTGGGGATGTTATGTATGTTAGGGCATATGTCATGAAAAATGTTCTCCTTAAAAAGTATTGGTAGGGCTATATTACCAGTGTTGTGAAAGTCCCATTAGATCCCAGGGCAGGAAATCATACTGAGCTGTTGAACAATTGGGAAGTGAATAATGCCAAGATTATTGCTTTGATTAATAACTCTGTTGATGAATCTATTGCCATTAATTTGGCTAAGTTTAACACTGGCCAAAGGGATTTGGGATTATTTATCCAAGTTGTTTGTGCAGTCTAATTTTGCTAAGCAATATTAGCTAGAGTATGTGGTTCAGGCCGCTCAACAAGGTGACAAGAGTATTTAGGAGTTTTATTCAGTCATGACTGGATTTTGGGATCAGCTAGCTCTTACTGAGTCGACCTTTTAACATTGTTAACAGTAAGTGTCATCCAGAGAATTTTCATGACTTTCTCCGTCATCAAGCCCTTGATCTTGTTCCTTTTCCCGTAGATTGTTGTCAGTTTGAATCCAATGATTCTTTTGCCTAACATATTTTTGATCTTTATGTCATTATACATTGTAAAATTGCTTTAAGCAATGATAATTATAAGTTTGTTATAGATGTTCACCGCATGAATTAGGAATTTATTGAAGGAGACTATATCATGGTTTGTGTGCCCCAGAGAGATTTCTCAAGAATTCTTTTAATGAAATTACATGCTCAAACTTTTGGACCTTTTGTATTCATCCTTAACAAAAGACCTAATGCATTATTTACTTTGACTTACCTTCGTATATGAATAATAGTCTACTTTTTCAGTGTGGGGTACCTCTTTGCTTACTAAGGCACCTCTGAGCCTTCCACACTACCAGCAAGTATTCCCCCAGTTGGAATTGTTACTTCTTTCATGCTAGCACAAGTGCCTGTTCTTCCACAATTTCACTCACATAACATGGACTAGATTGCAGATGTTCTTGAGGATCGATTGTTGTGTCTCATTGAGGAGGTCACTAGCTTTATCTTTTCCGATGGAGAGACTGTTGGGATTCAGAAGATACCTGGATTACTGAGGATGGGTTTAGCATTGATCCTAAACTTTTGGGGAATTACCACTGACATGACTATGTGAAGGCAAAATCTTAACCTGGGAGAATGGATGGGGATCAGGATGGGATCCTTGTGTGGCCCAATTTCCATTTTGTTCCTATTGGTAGTTTTCATGGCATGATTCAAGTTTGTGTGTTGTAGCATTTTAACTCAAGTTGTGGATTTCAAGATAAAAATTGAAGTTGTGCTCCACAGTTTTTGCTTGACAGATTTCATCGGAGGGAAATTTTAAATCTCGGCTTACCCAGCCCCTAATATAATTTTTTGCAGATTCTCTCATGGAGAAACTGGTTGAATCATGAATGTTATTCACAATAGAACCATCTCCTTGTTCATGAGCAAAAAGGATAACATTTTTTTCTAGGGTGAAGATATCATAGTTTCCGTATTTCATCGTCTTGTTGCAGCCCCTTTTGTTTCTACTTTCTCTCGCTCATGAAAAAGAATTAGTGTTGCCTTTGGCATGAGTTCTAGCCATTCTTATGGTATTTAGTGGATTCTTCAGCAAAAAGGGAGTTCCTTCGGCTGCATCTTTGCTTTGGAGGGTTGGTGGAGGCTTCAATGATAAGAGTTTGAGCAATAGAAGTTTGAGGGAAATTTTGCACCTCTCTCTCTGGTATTCAGCTACAAAGAGGAGGTTTTGTCCGCACTGTTGAATTTTAGCGTGTGACTATGTGAGCGAGTTGGACTATTATAAATTTTGGTGGCATTTTTTTGGTTTTGCTATTTGTCCTTGATTTGTAGTGTAGATTTCAATAACGACTGCTATTTTCTTGGTATATTTCTGGCTGTCCATTAAATTGTTATAACCTACATCAGCCCCCCTTATATCTTCCAATATGTTGGATGGAATTATTCATGATTTGTGTGATTGATCATGTTAACTTATATTTAAAAGGGCTTATAACCGTTGTTTTTTGTTTGTGTTGTTATCATTGACTGATGTGGTCTAGATGACATGATGGAATACTGATTATGTTTGAAAGAATCGATTGGAATACTGATTGTTTTGTCTTACTAAAGAACATATCATAATGGTTCTAACAGTTTGCTAAGCCATCTAGTTACTGGATCGAAATCTCGTTCCACCTCTGCAAAGTCAAAAGAATTCACTGCTACGTCAGGTGCGTTGGTAAGGTCAACATCACCGTGGGACAAGGTATGACTTTTTTGTGGAGGCATGCATACAGTAGCTAACAAAATCTTGTCTACTTCAGAAATTTTCTTTGCCTTTTAAACAAAAGTATAATTACTATTCATTCTGATCTTTCTTCAAGTCATTGTATGTAACCACTTCTATACATTTGCAGTTCAATTTTCTTTAGCACTATATATCCTCCTGTTATTTTATAATTGCTAACAACCAACTATTCTAAAAACTTAAGCTTTTAAAGTGGGGTTGTAGCAATATATTTTAACGCTCCCCTTCTCATGTGACCTCTCATGAATGTCCCATCCAATTTAATTTTTTTTTATATGATTAGGGAAGCAGTGGGGTTCAGGCATAGGACCTTCCTGCTGTCATATGATTTTAACAGCTGACTATTCAAACAAGCTCAAGATGTTAAAGAGGGGTAATAATATATTTCAACAAGAGTTTCTCTGATTACAATATCCCTTTTCTTTTTGGGGGGCGGGGGCTGTTGCTAATTTTGCTCTCAATGGCATTGTGTGCTCTGCTCCCTAGATGTGTACAGTACTTGAGAAAATTCTATTGTTGGTTTAACTTTTTTTCTTTTGGTCTTGAAATTAGACATAGAATATAACGTCTAGCCTTGTTCTCAGTGATTGTTGTCACCACATTTAATGAAATCTAAAATTTTAAAACTGGAAACCATTAAGGGATTTAAGCACTAGACATTTGGTTTATTGTGCAAAATAGAAGAGGAGTCGTCTTGGCATCCCTTTTTGCATTGTGAGGTGGCTAGAAATATGTGGTGTCTTCTTTTCTCCCTATTTTGTTGTGTATGGGTCATGCCTGTGACAGTGAAAGATCTGTTCAATTGTTGGAAGGGAAGCAGTGTGTGGAAGTCCAGAAAAGTGGGGAGAATTTGTCCACTTTGTTTATTGTGGTGTCTTTGGTGGGAGAGAAATACTCAGATTTTTGAAGAGGAAGAAATGCCGCCTTGTAAATATAAAGATAGTTTTTGAAAACTTCATACTTTTGGGTAGTAAGTCCTATCCTATGTATGTAGGTTCTTTGGTAGAGTTTTGGGAGGATTCCAGCTATAATTTTTGTGACGGCTCCTATTTGTATATTGGGGTCGCCTCCCTTAGGCGGTTTTTAGTATAGGCATTTTTACTTGGCAAATTTATTTATTTTTGTCGAATTTACTTTCTTTTCTTTTCCACTTATTTTTTCCCTCTTTTGTTTTTGTTTTTTTTCTGCTTCACACACACACACACACATATATCTATGTATGTATATATATCGGGCTGTTAAGCATGAGAACACGGGTTTTAGTTTGTGGGCAATCACTTTATGCAAATAATGCTGACAGATACATACCCAATCTACATCACCTGACACCCGTAAAGGTGCCACTGGAATTGGGTATTGGCCTTTCTTTTGCTTCTCATATATTTGAATGTTTTTTATATAAAGTGTTCAAATTTTCACTTCCTGTGGTCTGTTGTCATCCCATATTTTATTTCCCTGCTTCTGTTGATATTTTAAAAATTACAGAAGCATAGCAAGAGTTCAATTCTCTTATGCTTAGTGATCTTTTAGACTTAATTATCACATGAGAATTAAGTTTGGAAATGCTTACATACCTACATAGATACATACATAATTACATAAATGTGTATATGTATTTACAAATTGTTATGAAATTACAAATATAATGTTGTCACTCCATTATGCTTTTCTGACATGATATATTTTGCAAGGTTTATTGGCTTTCAATCGATTATCTTCTTGTTGCCAAGTCAGCCATTGTGAGTATTAGAATCACCATCTTTTCTCCCCAAAGACAAAAAAGAGCTGTCCAATAATTTTTTCTTATTATCTAAATGCTAGTTTTTTTTATTATGTATCATTTTCTTAATAGAGTTGTGGTGCATATTTTACTGCTGTTATGTATGTGGAACACTGGTGTGAAGAGCATTTTAACATACTCACATTGGGGAGTCCAGATTTCTCCCATCTTGATATTGTAAGTTGACAATAGATGTCATGAGATTATATATATAATATATTTTTATATTTTGATAGGTGATATCAAGAAATTATATTATTTGATAATTATAACATGATTCTTCTTGATCTTTATTTGAGACATGTTTGTGGTATGTTTGTGTCTAGAGGAACAAACTGATATTGGGAACTTGCATGATCCATCATTAAGCATTTGACAAATGTTCTTTTCATTATTTTTTCACTTAACTGTTTTCTTTTCTACAATATGAGGATTCCTTTAACAACTTATCCTTTTACTCTTTTGTTGCCAGCTGCCACACCACATTGAAATATTGGTTTTGGCGGTTACTCAAATCAATGAACCTGACAGCCTGTATGGTATTATCCAGTCGCACAAGGTTAGGCAACGTAACTTTATAATATCTTGGTGATTATATGCAGCAAAGTTTAGTAGTGTAAACTGTTAATCTCTGGTTGATGAGTAGTGCATAAAGAACCCCCCCCCCCCCCCCCCCAACCACCTCTTCTCTTTTTCTTTTTCCCTTGTGGGTTTAATTTGTGTCTACCAAGGAAGCCCACTAAAGACGATTCTGTCTTGCTGGAGCCATAATCAACCTGATTGCTATCTCTCGGCCTTGATACTTTCAAGCTCTGACTCTAAGAGACCCAGTTGACTCTTATTTTTCTCCAATTCTGGTCTCTACACTGCCACTCAGTGCTTTTATAGATCTTCAAACCAAGCTGTGCAGCCAGAATAATGTTGTTGCAAGTCCTTGTTCTTAGCTTTACACACCTCGGTGGTGAAGTTGTAAGGATAAAGGATTCGGACTCGGTGGGTTTTCCCCCTTGATCCACCACCCCCTCACCACTGCCATCCTCATCTCAGACCCCATCACCAGCCTACGCGTGTACAGTCATGTTAAAAATAGCACCCCAACTCTTTTTTGTAACCTTCAATTTATCTTTCGTGCACTGGCTCACATTAGCGAACACCCTCCCTCCAACCTAGAAGGCAAAAAGAAAAGAGTAAACAAAATCGCTCCCGAAAAAAATTACCCAAAAAGAACTTTGCAACCAAGGAAACAACCTTCTGAGAAATCAAAACTACTTATGTAGGGTTATTGGTGGTTTTTTTGATGTGGGTAGAGGAGTGAAGGGTGGTTTTGGGATAGAAAGAGATGTTTTGAATGGGGAGAAGGGTGGTTTTGGAAGTAAAAATGTGGTTTTTAGAGTGGTTTGTGTCTTTTTTTTTTTTCTTTCGTGTGTGTCCTTATTCTGGTACTGTCTGGACTAGTATAAATTGTCGTATGCATAGGATCCCTTTGTCATGGAATGATGAGTTACGATGGGTTCTTCAGAATCTGCAAGGAAACTCTTTTGGGGTTCTGGTTGGATTTTTAAGCTGTGCAGCTACTGTGTATCACTTGTGGTTGTGGTTGGAAAGCAACTGCAGGGTTATGCAAAATAAGCAGAAAGAAGTTGCCTTAGTTGGTATGGTATCCTTAAGGTTCGAGGAATATGTTATCTTTAGAGTAAGCATCAGACTGGATGTATGGTATACATATTAGCTCAGCTAAGTTCGTAGTTCAGTTCTGGTTAAGGGGTGCTTAAGGAGTTGGTTGCTTCACTGGTTGATGATACAGTGTTCCATTTGGCAATTTTCCTCTGTATTTCGAGGGTGGGATGTGTATCTCGAATTCTAGATCTTTAGTTGGTAATGGATTAAGGGGATTTGTGAAATCTGCTGCTTTTCTAAGTCTTCTGTTATTGTGTTCTGATCTAATGCTTCAAGTTGACAGTCATCAAGGATCAGAGTTTCGTTTCTTTTCCATCGAAACGGCCGAAATGTTTCCATTTCTCAGGGAACCGAAACGAAACACTAGGAGAATATCAAAATTCACATGTTTCCATGGAAACAAAATTGTTTCCGTGGAAACATACCGAATCAGAGGAAACATTTCTTTTATATCAACAGTAATTCTAGAAGTTAGTAAAAAGTAATATCCATTTATTTTTCAAAGATTAAGACTCAAAATTACAAGAAGATATATTTCTATTATTTTTCCTAAAATAATAGAAAAGTAATAGGGAAATAAAGTGTTGAGAAACAACTATTTTAATACTAAGTTACTAATTATAATAGGTTTAAATCGCTATTTGTTTTACTTTTTATCTGTTATTGCCTATGTAAGTGGAATTTTCTTTCTAGGCTCTATTTGAGATGTTTGGGCTGTATCTATTTTGCTTTGGTGAAATAAAATTGACTTACCCAAAAGGGAAAAGAAAAAAAAGAAGCCCACTAAAAAGATAAATGAAAAGTAAAGGATATGAAATTACAAATTTGAGAGTCAATTGAAAGAGGGAGTAGAGGAAAATACGTCCGGGCAGCAGTAGAGATTGGGTAGTTAAATTATCAACAGCCTAAGTTTTTAAAAATTTATAATTTTTTCTGGGCATATCTCCAAGTTATTTTAGTGTTGAAGATAAGTGATTGCCCCCCACTCCACATCTAGATTGGTAGCCACATGATTAAGTTCTTTTTTGTTTTCCATTTTTTTTTCATAATTCCCCTTCTGATATTTTTTTAAATACTTATTGCTTTTGATGCAAATATGGAACTCTCTCTGGTTATTGTCACTGACCACACCTTATCCACCTTTCCGTTACTTCTTTGTTTTTGATTCCTAACTCAGTTACCTAGTTACTACCTTTCGTTTTTGGTTCTCATATTGAAGATCCTAGTGTCACTGTCGCATCTTTAGACTCTTATTTCACCAGTTTGATCTCTTAGAAAATGATATGAAAGCATTGTTGGTCTGCTTTTGGCACTTGAATGCCTTCGTAAACTTTGTTCAAGAAGGAAGAGTTGTTTCTACAATATGGTGTTTAGCTTACATGAATTCTGTGTCCTATCTTACTTTTTAGAATTAGCTGTATCGACAGAACTAACAGATTTGTAATCCTGGTATGATAATCAATTTCTTCTCAAGTCCTTCAAAGTCTTGCAAATCTTGAAAAAATATATTTTCCTCCTGATACACATGATAGCTATCAGGTTTGCAATTTAGGCTCACAAGGAACAAGTCTGTTACAGTTTCCCATATTTCCTTGGCAATTCTAAGAATGAGCTCCTTCATTAGTTAAGGTTTGCATCTGCATGAAAATTCAAGCTATCACTCTATTGTTGTTGTTGTTCTTGTTATAACAAAACAAAAATTCAGGAAGCTGGAGTGTAGATGGGAATGATAAGAATTCCTTCAACAAAGAGAGACAAAAATCGAATACTGCACCCCAAACATGAACAATCAACCCCCCCCAAAAAGGAGCCCTGATCTCCCTTCAAGGATAATGGAAGAGCCTTAACAATTCTTAAGATAACAATCCCCGTTTGCCAAAGAGTCGGCAGCTTCATTAACTTCTCTCTGATTCCACCAAATCTCCCCCTCGAGTGTGGAAACTAAATTCAAGACCTCTCCCATTAGATGAGAATTGTGCCGCAAGCCAGGGGATAGAGATCTCACTTAGTGTTTGTTTGCCGGCTTGAGGAGGGGATTGGATAAATTAGTCCTGATGGCCTTGTGAAGCCGGTGTTTGGAAAAAAAGGAAGAGGCTCACTAATAGTACCGGGAGTAAATACTGACCCATAGCATGGATAAAATAATGGGAGGGGAAGGTGGGATTACTAATCCTATCACTATTAGTGAAGGGGAGAGCTAATCCACCCTTATCCAATCCATGAAACAATCATGGCATTAATCCATAGCAGTGGGAATCACCATCATCTGAACCATGTATCAATCCCATATAGAATGCTTCCCTAAGGCCTTCCAAAACAGAATCCAATCTCTGCCTTAATGGCATTTTCTTTTCCTACTGGCTTGTAAAGAACAAGAACATCCCTTCTGAATTTTCTCCTTTCCACATTTCATAGTAAATATCTGGGATCTGGTTCCACAATTTCTTCTACTAAACTACCTGAATTTGCTCTACCTGTATGAGAGAAATGACTGAATAGTGAATTATGAAGTAACTTATAGTTAACAATATTTGATGATCTGGCATAAAAGATGCAATTCTGCAGTTCTGGAATTTGGATCAACCGTCTGAAATTATACTGATTACACACATACTGCCACCCCCTAGCCACCCACCCAGGAGAAAAACGCATTATATATTTATTTTACTTATAAAAATATATTTTGTATTCTTGAAATTTTTTGGTGGTGAATCTGGTGTTTTGCATTTTACAGTTGACCTCTCAAATTATCACTTTTGAGCATGAGGGAAATTGGAGTAAAGCTCTTGAGTATTATGACTTACAAGTAAGATCTGAGGCAGTGGTACAAGTGGAAGGAGGTTCCAAAAAATTGTCTCCTGAACATTCTCAACCCACTGGTAGTCTGCCCTTTTGCAAATCAGCAGATGAGATGAGGCAAAGGAAGCCATACAAAGGACTGATTAGATCTTTGCAGAAAATTGGCTGCACTCACGTGTTGGATTTGTATTGCCAAGGATTGACTTCTCGAAAAGGCCAGTTTGAGCATGATTTAGAATTCGCTGAACTCCAGGTTTACCTCATAATTTATGTATATGTCACTTATAGCCTACTCATGGGATTGTGATTAATACTGTTTTCTTCTGCCGTTTATTGGATAAACCTGCTTAGTTCTATTTTGTGGTTCTGTTTGCTTGTGTTTGCTTAATGTTATTTCTTCCATCCCCCTTGCCTATGTTGGTCAACTTTTTGCAGTATGAAGCTGCTTGGCGCACAGGAAACTGGGATTTCTCTGATTTCTCTTTACTGTATGTGGGAGCCAATTCTTCTACTTCAAGCCAACACATTAGAAGTGATCATTTCAATGAGAATTTGCATAGGTAATTCCATGACGAATTATTTTTGATACGTTTTGATTTGACATTCCAAATTTGGTTCTCAGAGGCTTGAAAATTGACTTCTAACACTGTACAACAAGGACTGCTTGAAGTAACTTCTCCCAATTGGAAACTGATATCATTGAATATGTGTAGATTTCAAAATATAGATACAAGGATGTCGATGCTAATTATGAAGAAAACTAAAAACTAAAATAAAAATATTCGAAATAAAAAAAAGGATATGAATAAAAAATTTGAAATACAAAAACAGTAGCTATTATAAAAGGAGCTCATGTGTTGGAATCCTTTGTGGTCGAATGGCATATCACGCCTCTCATTCTAGAGGATGTCACCCCAAGTGGGAGTATGCAGTGGTCTGCTGATTTCCTAGTCATGGGTTGGGCTTGTTGGTAGTTGTTGTTTCCTAGGAGGTCCATAATAGAGAGCCTCATGTGCTTGTTTTTAAATTATACTTATAAATTGTTAAATCACCAACTCATCTAAAAGCTTAAGCTTTTAGAGAGGGTGTAACTTTATTATTATATTCTCTAACACGCCACCTCACGTGTGGCTATTTTGAGCCTACACGTGTCAATTCATATTTTTAGGATGACGGTGAAATTTGAATTCAGGACCTTTTGTTTGTTTTGATATCATGTTAAATCACCAACTCATCTAAAAGCTTAAGCTTTTAGAGATGGTGTAACTTTATCATTATATTCTCTAACATAAATAAAACTCTTTCTATTGTGAAAAAAAATGGAATAAAAGGAGCTAATGTACCGGCCTATCTTTTTTTTATATATTATTGATCATTAACAATCATTAGAGAAGGAGTACAGGTGCAATATGCTTTTTGTTTACATCCATGTCCCTTTTGGACCTTTTAAATGAAATACTTTTTCTTACCAAGAAAAATGGAAAATATTCTACATACGCAAGATTATTATTTCCAATGTTTGTGTAGTGTGATAATGAAATGAATCTCTAACCTAAAAAAAAATGTTTAATAGATAATGTTTGATACCATGGACAACCACAAATTGCTATTTGTGGAAATCCCGGATAATTGAGTGGGATTTATTTTTGAATGTGATTATGATTTAGAGAGGTTTATGGTAGGAGATTTAGGTTGATTAGGTGACATATTTTTTATTTCCTTTTTTTCTTTGTTTTCTTTTCTCTGTTGTTTCTATTTTCCAATTCTCATTGTATATTATATATAGAGTCATTGTATGTAACACAATATATTGAATACAAAAGAGAAATTGATTCATATTGTCTTCATGGTATCAGAGCAGGGATACGAAAAACCCTAGCACAATATGGCCGCCAGCCATGAATCTACCCAGTCGGTAACTCAGGAAGGAGAGTCAGAGACCATCACTTCCATGAGTTCAACTGTAGCAATTGAGAATCCCTCATTCCATCTCACCATAGAGAAATTGAATGGAAAGAATTACCGAGAATGGGCCCAATCCATCAAGCTGGTTATTGACGGCAGAGGAAAACTGGGTTTCCTGACAGGCGAGATTAAGCAGCCTCCCTCCAGTGATGCAACGGCTCTCCAAAAATGGCGTTCCGAGAATTCATTCATCACCTCATGCTTGATCAACTCCATGAGACCAACCATCGGCAGAACTTACATGTTCCTCCCGACTGCCAAAGACGTTTGGGACGCTGTGAGAGAGACGTACTCAGATGCTGGAGATGCGTCACAGGTCTTCGAACTCAAAACAAGGCTGTGGCAGTTGAAACAAGGAGATCGGGAAGTCACAGAATTCTACACTGAGATGCTGGGACTGTGGCAAGAACTCGATCTCAGTTGCGGTGAAGACTGGGAGTGCACGGGTGACAGTGTTTGATTCCAGAAACGAATGGAAGCCGAGAGGGTGTTCGAATTTCTGGCAGGGCTGAATCGCGACCTCGACGATGTTCGCAGCAGAGTCCTGGGTCGACGACCACTTCCCTCCATCCGTGAAGTCTTCGCCGAGGTGCGACAGGAAGAACAGAGACGGAAGGTGATGTTGAAGGAGAAAGCAAAGACAGGAATTGAGGGCTCTGCCTTTGCGAGTCGAGGGATGGTGACAACGGGCAGATCTGGTTCACGGTCGAATCTCGTCTCTGAGGGAGAAGATGGTGTATCGCGTCGGTCGTCCAACGGGTCGAGACAGACCCATATACCTGGCGGATTGGAAGCTCTTATAAGCCGTGGGCTTCATGGGTCTTATAATGGATCCGGCCCAAATCATGGATCTAGCCCAAAACAAAATAAACGTCCCTTTTGTGAGCATTGTAGAAAATCAGGCCATACCAAAGATACCTGTTGGACCTTACATGGCGAGCCTGCAGATTGGAAGCCCAGACAGTCCAATAAATCTCATGGATACCAGGCCTCTACTGAACAGCCCTTTAGTGGGGGTTTTAACCCCGAGCAACTTGAGAAACTTTATGCTCTGTTTTCGACCTTTCAAACCTCGGGTCAGTCCTCTAATCAATTGCCATCGGGTTCCTTAGCCCACAAAGGTACTTTTTTGTCAGCCCTTAGTTCCACTTTAAATCATACTCCCTGGATTATTGACTCAGGTGCATATGACCATATGACTGATGCTCATCATTTATTCACTATATATTCACCTTGTGCTGGTAATTTGAAAATAAAAATTGCAGATGGTACTTTATCCCCAGTAGCTGGCAAGGGGAGTATCCGTATCTCTGAATTTATTACTTTAGAGTCTGTTCTTCATATTCTTAATCTTTCTTGCAAGTTGTTATCTATTAGTCAGCTAACCAAACGATCTCATTGCTCAGCTATTTTTTTGTCTTCTCATTGTGTTTTTCAAGATCTATCATCGGGGAAGATGATTGGCAATGCTAAGGAATGCGAGGGACTCTACTACTTTGATGATGTTCCCATGAATAAACAGTGTCGTCCTCCTCTTTGTAATTCTGCATTTAGTCCTAGGGATAGTGATCTTTTGTTATGGCATAAACAAATGGGTCACCCTAGTTTTCAATATTTAAAACAGTTGTTTCCATCACTTTGTTTGAATAAAACTCCTTTGGATTTACAATGTGAAGTTTGTGAACTCGCAAAACATCATCGTACTTGTTTTCCCACATCTTCTTATAAACCATCACTGCCTTTTACCCTAATACACAGTGATCTTTGGGGCCCTTCACGAATATCTAATCGGACCCACAAAAAATGGTTTATAACATTTATCGATGATCATTCTTGTCTCTGTTGGGTATTTCTACTGAATGACAAATCTGAGGTTCACTCGGTATTCATAAATTTCTACAACATGATTTACACCCAATTTCACACCAAAATCCAGATTCTTCGCACTGATAATGGCACAAAATATTTCAATTCTTCCTTAAGCCCTTACTTTCAAGACAAAGGTATTATTCATCAGAGTTCTTGTATTCGAACCCCCCAACAAAATGGGGTTGCTGAAAGAAAAAACCGACATATTCTTGAGATAGCTCGTGCCTTAATGTTTACCTCTCACATGAAAAATTTTTTTTGGGGTGATGCCATTCTGACTGCTGCATTTCTCATCAATCGCATGTCTAGTCGAGTTCTCTTATTTGCAACTCCTCTCCAAAAATTCCAGGAGATCTTTCCTAATTCTCGCGTTAGTTCCTCTCTTCCTCTCCGTGTCTTTGGGTCCACAGTGTTTGTCCACATTCACGCTTCCCAACGTAACAAATTGGATCCTAGAGCTCTCAAATGTGTCTTTCTTGGCTATTCCCCTACTCAAAAGGGTTACAAATGCTATGATCCTCTCTCACAAAAGTTATATGTTAGTCGGGATGTCACATTTTTTGAGCATACTCCCTACTACTCGCTTCAGGGGGAGTCCTTGAGAGAAGCTCAACATTCTGATATAGACTTTGATATGGCTATCTTTGAGGCCATCCCTCACAGTACACCTCCTCCTTCCTTGTCCAACACAGAAGGAATCTTGAACCCAGGGGGAGATGTGGAAAAACAAAAAGGCAGGGAGACACTTGTTTATTCAAGGAGACCAAAATCAAAGACTGATGAGATCTTCACATCCGAAGCACCAAAAGAGTCAGAACCGGTGATAGCTCCGACTCCTTATGAGCCAAAATCCAATCTTGACCAGGTAACAAATCTTGATGATCTACCTATTGCTCTTCGAAAACAACCTCGTTCATGTACTTCCCATCCTATTTCAAAATTTGTCTTCTACAAAGCTCTTTCAGCCAAATGTCGTGCTTTTATGTCTAATCTTGACAGGATCCAGATTCCTAAGAATATCCAAGAGGCTTTGGGCATTCCAGAATGGAGAAAAGCAGTAATGGAAGAAATCAGAGCATTGAAAAAAAATGAAACTTGGGAAGTAATGTCTTTACCAAAAGGGAAGAAGCCAGTAGGCTGTAAGTGGGTATTCACAGTGAAGTACAAGGCGGATGGTACAGTGGAACGATACAAAGCTCGCCTAGTTGCAAAGGGGTTCACTCAGACATATGGTATTGACTACACCGAGACATTTGCACCCGTGGCAAAGCTGAACACTATACGGGTACTCTTGTCCTTGGCAGCAAATCTAGATTGGCCACTCCACCAATTCGACATCAAGAATGCTTTTCTGAATGGTGAACTGGAAGAAGAAGTGTTCATGACGTTACCTCCAGGAGTTTACAAGGAAGGAGATGAAACCAGAGTATGTAAACTGAAGAAATCCCTATATGGACTTAAACAATCACCAAGGGCATGGTTTGATAGATTTGCAAAAGTGATGAAGAATCAAGGATATCAACAAGGACAGTCAGATCATACGATGTTCATCAAACAATCCAATGATGGAAGCAGGACCATTCTGATTGTATATGTTGATGACATCATTCTTACTGGGGATAACACAGGAGAGATAGAAAGATTGAAGAAGGTCTTAGCCACAGAATTTGAGGTTAAAGACCTAGGTCAAATGCGATACTTTCTGGGTATGGAAGTGGCCAGGTCAAAGAAAGGAATTAGTGTATCTCAGAGAAAGTATGTACTCGACCTTTTGACTGAGACTGGGATGCTTGGTTGCAAGCCAAGCAATACTCCGATCGAGGCAGGAAAGAGAATGGAAGACGCTGGAAAACCAGTAGATAGAGAAAGATATCATAGACTAGCAGGTAGATTGATATACCTATCTCACACCAGACCTGACATTGCTTTTGCTGTGAGTGTGATCAGTCAGCATATGCATTCACCAAAGGAAGGTCACCTAGAAGCAGTATATAAGATTCTCAGATATCTGAAAGGCTCTCCAGGGCGAGGTTTATTCTTTAAGAAAGGAGACAGTAAAAAGGTGAAAATTTATACAGATGCAGATTGGGCAGGATCAGTAGAAGACAGAAGGTCTACCACAGGCTACTGTACCTATGTTTGGGGAAATCTAGTAACATGGAGGAGTAAGAAGCAGAATGTGGTTGCTAGAAGTAGTGCTGAAGCTGAATTCAGAGCTGTTGCACAAGGGATGTGTGAAGGGTTGTGGTTATAGAAGCTCTTAAAGGAACTACACATCACAATAGAGCTTCCCATCAAACTCTACTGTGGCAACAAAGCCACTATCAGCATTTCCCATAATCCGGTCCAGCACGACAGAACGAACCACATAGAAGTTGATAGGTATTTTATAAAGGAGAAAATTGAGAAAGGGACAGTTTGCATGACTTACATCCCTACAAGGGAACAATTAGCAGATATATTCACTAAGGGTCTACAGAGGTCCAGCTTTGAAGATTTTATCTGCAAGTTGGATATGATCAACATCTATGACCCAACTTGAGGGGGAGTGTGGAAATCCCGGATAATTGAGTGGGATTTATTTTTGAATGTGATTATGATTTAGAGAGGTTTATGGTAGGAGATTTAGGTTGATTAGGTGACATATTTTTTATTTCCTTTTTTTCTTTGTTTCCTTTTCTCTGTTGTTTCTATTTTCCAATTCTCATTGTATATTATATATAGAGTCATTGTATGTAACACAATATATTGAATACAAAAGAGAAATTGATTCATATTGACTTCACTATTCCAAAATTTTGTGTCGTTTAGCCTTTGCTAGTATTTAAAACCTTCCATATCTTGGGTGTGCTTGGGTTCTTGAAACTATAATCTATCCAGGCCCTGCATAACCAAATGATTCTTAAGTGATCTTATATTTCATAATAACTGTTAATCTTTTATATATTTCAATACTAAATATTTGTTCAATTCATTGTTAGTCTAATTTTTTTTACACATTAATTTCATATGATTGGGTCTAGGTTTAGTTAGTACTCCGTAGGGTTGGGCCTGGATTAGCTACTTTAGGCCTGCGGTCATGCATCAAGCCAGGCTGTGATTGGGCTAGCAGACTGTTAGTGCACCAGCGCGCGCACACACTCACACACAACACATGTATTTTTTCACCTTTGACTTATGGAAATTTTCATTTCTACTTGTTGGAATATTAGCTGTTTGAGGGCATTGGAAGAGGGAGATTCCGTTGAGTTTCAATCGAAATTGAGAGACTCAAAGCAGGTGATAATTGTCTCATATTCATTTTATTCTCCAAGAAGCTGCACTTTGTATTATTTGACTGTCGTATATGATGTTTCATTTCTGTCAGGAGCTTGTATTGTCCATCTATCATGCAAGCAAGGAGAGTACTGAATACATATACTCCACAATTGTTAAGCTTCAGGTAATGAATTTTCCCAGCACGATTCAGCTCTTGTTTGCAAAATGCTACCTTGGTTTCCTAATTTCCCATGCATGAGAAAAAGGCATTCTGAACCAACCATAGACTGAAGTGTGTTTTCTGGCTATATTAAATAATAGTGATTGATTGTGTTTGTTAACCCTATTATTCATAACATCTGCAAATAAATTTTGTAGTTCTTTTGGCAGTCCTGGATTGCTTGGTTAAAATTTTTCCCAAATAAAGTATTTATGCTTATGGATGTCTTGCTCATACCTGGCGGGTTCAAATTTTCAATCAAAGATGGCACCTTATGAAATTCCCTGAAGAGCCATCAAAAGTTGAAACTGGGGTTGTTAACTCAAGAATAAGTTTCTCCAATGCTTGGTAATAAACTTTATCCTTATTCATGTCATGCTATAAATCGTCCGCAGATTTTTGAGCATCTTGGCATGGCATGGGATTTGCGTTGGACAACTTCACGTGAAAAGACGAAATCTTTTACAGAGATGCGGAATTTGTTATCTGAACCTTCCATCCCTACCATGGATCAGGTATTACATTTATTAAGCTCTGTTCCATGATTTGTGTTTTTGACTAGCAAGTTAGCAACCATCTCCATGTGCTGCAATTGCGTAAATCATTTGATACTTCACTTCTGAGATTATGTTTAATTATGCTGGTTAAATATAAGATGATTTTTCATGTTGTAAATTCATATTCGGTACATGGAAATTGCATTGGGATACAGTGTGTCAATGCTTTCTCTTGATGTATAATCTAGGTTCTATATGTTAAGATTGTCGAATATATTTCCTGCCAAAGGTTGCATATATACCGTGTCTATCCCTCCCAATACTCGAGAGCATTGAGATTTGGGGCCAATGTGGGGTAATGCCCTTTTATTGCTTATTAGAAAATTAAAGCTTTGAGGAGATTCTGGTAAAAAGGTGAATAATACCGTGTAACTTCTGGAATTTGTAAGTGTGCAAAAATAAGTCAAAACCAACACAAATAGATTAAGGAGATTCTGGTAAAAATGTGAAAATTTAACATGTAACTTCAGAAATTGTAAAGAGGGGTTTGCAAAAATAAGTCAAAACCAACACAAATAAACTAGTTTTATTATCTAAAAAAGGTATAGAGTGACAAAGGCAGAAAAGTTGGCACTGCCAGCGAGGCCATATGCTGTATTCTCAAGTACAGATAAAGATGTGGACATTTTGTTTTCTGAAAACAGTTTTAAAATATTTTCACTTAAAGGATCCACTATGTCGCGAAACATATCCATGTAACCAAGATATTTGTACTTACAAAACTAATATGTCCATTAATTTATATGTTGCAATGACTTTGAAAAGTGTACTGGCATATATATTCCTGTTGTTAAAATATAGTAATACAGCAGCATCAAATGTTAGCTTGAATGGTATCACCTCCATCTCCCGGGATTTAGTTACACCTTATGTATAACTGAGAGCTTTGGAACTTTTGGGGCTGTAGATCCATTTGTAGTTTAATGGTGGGGAATTATTGACCTTTTCTGATGTATAAGAGTGTTACATTTGTAACATCATCTATTACTAGGTTTATGGTAGGCAAAGGTTATGGAGAGTGTATTGGTTTAGGTTTTAAAGGTAGAAGAAAGGCTTACTGAAGGGGAAAAAAAGGTAGAAGAGATGTTGTTAGAGGATTAATATTAAAATTGCACCATTTCTAACAACTTAAGATTTTGTAGTAAGTTTGTTTAATATGGTATCAAAGCAGGCAAAGGTTTTGAGCTTGAACCTTACAACCACCCTAATAATATTGATTGATGCATATGTTGGCCCACTTTTGGGGAGGAGGCTGGTTACATTTGAGGGGATGTGTTAAGAGTATTAAATATGTGAGTTACACCATCTCTAGAAACCTAAGCTTTTGGAGTTGTAGGTTGTTTAACAAAGCTTAAAGGCTGTAGATTGTGATGGGTAAACATGGGCTTGGATTTGATGATGCTTATTTTATACAAATAGTTGGTAGACCAAGTAAAGAAATCGAATTCCTTAATGACATAAAAGAGAGAATAAAGAGGAAGCATGAAGTGAAATTGGGTAGGAACTTTGATTTTAATGCAAAATTGATCTATGATATCACTAATTATCTAGTTCTTTTTCAAAGACTCAATTCGTAAATAAAACATTGAAAGATGAGAGGAGAGAAGAGAGAAATACTGAAGGAGGAGGGAGAACAACAGTGAGGCAGTAATTAAAGAAGAACCTTAATATAGTTGATGATCTAGCAAATCACAAGCTGCAACCAGATCTCTTCCAAAGATATTAGATAAGTATGCATTCTACAGATGTTACGTGTTGTAATGGTACGTTATGGACGTTAAGCCACCGTAATGGTCTGTGACGGACCCATAATGGCCGTGATGGCAGTGATTCGATCTCTCCTATACCACGGGGTGTAACGGGGTCATGAGTTGGAGCTATTATTACGTAAGTGCCACAATTTTAAACCTTGATCCTAGTACACGAAGTTCCCGTCACAGCGGGGTTTAGGGAGGGTCAAAAATATGCAACCTGATCCCCGCAAACTACTTAGGAATTTTGACTATTAAAGATTATTCCGAACCAACTAGGATTTCATAAAAAACTCAATAACATGACTTGACCCAAGATCATATCTAGTAAATCGGGAATTACCATAAGACCCTTGATTACTAAAATTAATAAAGTAAAATTAAATCTGACCAGCTACTTATGAACTTAAAATAAAAATAAATAAGAATTCAAATTCAGTTCAGAACTTGATTACACAAGGTACAAATTGTGGTCCATGTGAAATTCAGTTCAGAACAAATTACACAAGGTACAAATTGTCTCCTACTATTACTAGGACCATGATTCCAAAATTTAGTGGCTTAGAAGGACAATTCAAGACCTACTAAATGCCACACATAATGACCTAATAACATATGTACTGCCAGCATAACACCTATAGACCACCACTATTCATTGTGTAGAAAATTTGTACTTTCTGAAATAATCTCTGCTCCTGTAGCATAAGAAATGAATAGATTGAACCGAAACGAGAGAGAGAGAGAGAGAGAGAGAGAGAGATATTGTATAAGCAATATTTTTTCTTTTTTGATAAGTACGATAAGCAACATGTTAGCCTAAAACAAACATGAAGTAAGACTTTTGTTACTACCATGGACACTTTCTTCTGCTCCAGAAAGTTCTCCCAAGTGGTGTGAGATCCAAAGTTTAGTTTCGGCTTCTAGGTTGGATATGTCTCCTCTTAAGTCATGGCCACTGCATCATTTAAAATTCTTTCACATTCGTGTTCATTTCTGCTCAACATAGAGAACAACCTCCTGCCAACCCCCTCTCTCAATGTCTTTTTTTTTCCCTCCCTAAAGGAGCAGAAGAAACTGATTGGGGAGAATCATATCATGTATATTTGATTTTCTTTCTATTCTTCTTCCCCCTTTTGCACTGGGAACATTAGTTTATTTATCCACTTCACTCCTGCTGTTTAAAGATTCTTCTCCCTCTCAATTTGTTTCTGTCCTGTCAATCCTACTCTGCAGATTGACAACGTTTTCAGGTTTAACTGACCAAGCTAGAAGCACTGCCCCCAATCTTCTCCACAATTTTTAGAAAGTGCTGATATTTCAATTGTATCAATTGTTATGTTGGAAATCCTGTCATCAATAACAAAGCAGTCTATCTCAACCTTCAACATAGTTGTTGTAAACTCTTTTTTGTGCAAAGAAGAAGAATAAGAAGAAGAAAGTTTGATAGCATGATTTTCACTAAAAAAGGGAAGTTCTTTAACATTTTTCTTTCGCTTGAAGTTGGACATCTAAAAATAAGTTTATATCCTTGTAGAGTCATAAGTTACACTTTTTTTCTATGGTCGCTAAGCAGATGTCAAACCTGAATCAATGGCATCTTAAACAACATAACCATGTGCGATACTCCTATCCCACATCGGTTGGGTGGGAGTAGTTTGATTGGTATATAATATACCACAAGCCTTGTTATTAACAACTTGGGCTTAAGCTTTTGAGTCACAATGTTGTGGACTCTTTCAAGTTGTTGGGTTAGCAGGCTTGGGACATTACAAGTAGTATCAGAGCCGGTTCCCTGAGGGTAGAGGCCCCTAGAGTGTCTGCTTAATGGGCACCTGGGAGGGATCCATATTCATCCCATGAGAACGTGTAGTCCCAAGGGAGGAGATTGTGATACTCCAATCCCACATCGGTTGGGTGGGAGTAGTTTGATTGATATATAATACACAAGTCTTGCTACTAATAACGTGGGCTTAATCTTTTGAGCTAGAATGTTGTGGGCTCTTTCAAGTTGTTGGGACAACTGGGCTTGAGACATTACAATTGGTATCAAAGCTGGTTCTAGAGGGTAGCGGCACATAGAGGGTTTGCTTAATGGGCAGCTGGGAGGGATCTAGATTTACCCCTTGAGGACGTGTGGTTCTTAGGGGGGGAGAATGTGATACTCCTATCTCACATCAGTTGGGTTGGGTGGGAGTAGTTTGATTGGTATATAATATACCATGGATGATGAGATTGAAATAGATGGAAGAAATGGAGATGAACTAAAGACCACTAAGGCCCGGTTTGGCGGTGCAGTATCTTCTAGTGAAGTGCTTTCTTTGAGTAGAGTTTTTGTGGAAGTAGCTTTGAACTACTTTGCCAAAAAGTTCTCTTAGTGTTCATAGTTTCCTAAGAAGCACGGACACTCTATTTTGGCTCACGTGTCCGTGTCGGATACCGACACTCTCGGACACTTCTTGGACACGTGTCCGCACACTTGAATCGTGGATGTTTGTGATTAAATGAAAAAGTTCTTTAATTTTTATTTAATGGCTTTGTTATTCTAATATCTTAATAGTATTTTTTTAATTTGTGTGTTTTTATGCCAAGTTTAATTGAAATAACATAGGTTTTTATTAAATGGTCATATTAAAAAAATAAAAAATTTATATATATTCAACGCGTCCCTAACGTGTCCGTGTTCTACTTTTTTGAGAAATAACATGTCTGTATGTCCGTGTCGTGTCGTATCCGTGTCTCGTGTCCGTATCCATGCTTCTTAAACTTTCCCCCCATCTTACTTTTAACATGTAGCCAAACTGAGAATCAAAAAGTGATTCCAAGCCACCACACTACAACACCAAATGGGCCCTAGCGTTGGATGTGACCAGATTAATAGGGAGACTAAACCTTTTTTTTGAAACTAGAGAAGTTAAAAAAATCTCTTGCTCAATTCAGTGATCCAATTGATCAGAAATTGTAAAATGCTTCTTGTGAAGTTGAAATGTCATTTGTTGTCGACATAAAACTGGCTTGTTTTAGAAAGAATTGAAAAATTCACCACTTCTCCAACATTTGGTTAACATAGATCTGCAACCATATGAAGAAACTGGAGAACTGTTAATCTTACACCACTTGCATTTGGATCCCACTTCACATGTTATAGGAGTGAGTAAAGCTTTTAAGGATATGGCCTCTCTAAAGAGGTAGCTAAGGAAGGTCATAACAAATGCTAAATTAGGTATATGCTGATTTGTATAATTGTAACACAGTTTAGGTACAAAGGTCTTATAAATGTTTAAATGTAAAATGATTCGGCAATCTGCTTCCTCTATTCAAATTTCCAATTTCGGTAATTACTTATTGAAACCTACTTCAAGTTTTCACTAGAAGATTTTAGCCTATCCTTTACTGTGGTATGTGGTCTTCTTATTTATTGTAAAAAGCAAATTTTGTGTAGCCATTATTCCTGGTGGCATTCTTTTTCTCACGTGTCATGTCCATAAAGATGATTAAAATAGACTATCTAATTAGTGGAGATATGAAAAACTACTGAGCGAAGGAAAAAAAGGGATAAGTTCCTAACAAGTTCTTTTGAATCGATCCATCTAGTTGTCATGGCTAAACATGGATTGGAGCTGCATTTTGAATCGAGCACAACTACATATGAATTTGTTAGAACCATTCATAGCATTCAGAAGAGTCTTACTTCAAATTTTGAGCTGTATGGACTGTACAGGTGCAACATCTTTTGGAATCTGCATCCACTCTTCGTAAGGTATCATCTTAGAAAACAGCATTTCTTCAGTATCAGTAAACTAAAATATTGATATTGTCTGACGTGTTATTTTGTGTTTGTTTAGGGCTCTAGATTTTCCCAGGCTGCTGCAGCATTGCATGAGTTTCAGTTCCTCTGTACTGGAATGGGAGAACAACAGTCTAACTTGTATTGGCTTGGAAGAGTATGAACTTTCCATTTTACCTAAAAATATCATTCATTAGAGGAGCAGGGAAATTCCTCTGTGCTTTTAATTTCTACTTCATCCAGTTTGAAAGTTATAAAAAGTTAGTATAGTTTACCATGCATGTGTTTCTTGGCCTTTTAGCTAACATCTGTTACTTGACCATGCATGATGAGCTGCATCTCAACCTGTTAAATTCTGGATTGTTCTGGGAACATCTTGTTCCTTACCTTCAATTGCCAGGCATCTGGATGGACAAAATATGTTGCAACTTCCCAGAGTATTATTGACTTTTTATATTAGTCTTCGTTCATCTGATTGAGACAATTCCTGCAGTCATTTTGAGTTTTTGCTATTATAATTTTTCCTTAAAACTTGCTATAAGCATGAATACACTGCATGCATGAATGTTTTTCTCTTATAATTCCTTTGTCTTTTTTTTTGGTTAACAGGAAAAAATAATTCCTTGTCATGAACTGATAATCTTCTTGTTTTATCTGCTGTAAAATTTGTACCGATGTTTCTTCACATTTGAGGACCATAGAGTATCACTTACCCTTTCCTTAGTTAATCTTTTAATGGACCTTATCTTGCAAGTGTTAATATTTTTTTTTTCTTTTTAATCCACTTAAGTACAACAATGGTATCATATATTTACACACCTCTCCCTTGAGTAATTCTGAGATGTTGCTTCTACAAAATAAACACTAGCATTAATATAGTTTTTTGGTTCAATGGTAGCTTGAAGAAGCTAAGCTTTTGCGTGCCCAAGGTCAGATTGAGATGGCTATCAACCTTGCAAAGTATATTTCCCAAAATTATCAGTCAAGTGAAGAGGCTTCAGATGTATATCGCTTAGTCGGGAAGTGGTTAGCAGAAACTCGATCCAGCAAGTATGTTATGCGTCATAAATATGAAGTAGAAGCATATACTTGTGTTTCCATCTTTATGATGAAAAATCATTGTTTTTCGTGTTTGCACGTGATGATCATGCAGCTCTAGAACTATATTAGAGAAGTATCTGAAACGTGCAGTCGTACTTGCGGAGGATCACAAGGTTACTGACAAGAAGTCCATTGCAAAACAAAGCCAAACGCACTTCCATCTTGCACACTATGCCGATGCCTTATTTAGGAGTTATGAGGAAAGACTCAACTCTAATGAATGGCAAGCAGCAATGAGGCTAAGGAAACACAAGGTACTTTATATTAGAATATTTTCGAAAATCAAAAAGGAAAGCAAAATGAAGAAAGAAACTAGGCAGCTACTAAATTAATATAATATTTTACATAGTAATTCATGTATATGTTGAAATATTGCAGACAAAAGAGTTGGAAGCACTCATTAGGCGATTAAAAAGTTCATCAAAGGCAAGTCCCAAGTACTTATCTATTTTCCTCTTTTTTTCCTCAGTTTCCTTACCTTTGTCATTTGATTTTTTCATATATGGTTTTTAGGGGGAAAAAAATGACTATTCGGTAAAAATACTAGAGTTACAAAAGCAACTTGCAATGGATAAAGAGGAAGATGAGAAATTGCAGGTACAATCATAGAATAGAATTTTAAGACTGTTAATTCTTTAATGACAGAAGGTTGTCGATATTCATGAAATTGGATCGTTTAAGTTATGTAAGATACTCTTTATGCATACAATATTCATGTGTGTGTGTGTGTGTGTCATTAGAAATGTTCTCGTATGGCTCATTTGTTTGGGTGAGAAGTACCCGATATATTCCTCTCCCAATGTTAGTATATATGTACATACATTGGTTATCAGAAAGTTTACATTCCATATCTGAGACCAATACATGTATGCACTACAGTGAATTGTGCTTTGGTTAAATATTTAAAATATCTCTCGCTTTGAATTCCAATATATATAACTTCTTTATAAGAAAAGAATACTTTCTATAAATCCTTGCAAACATTTCTTTTGATCCTTTTTACAAAAATAAATATTACATTAGCTGATATTCATAATTCAGTCTCTATTAGCTAATAATCATAATTCAGTCTCTATTGTTTGTCATGCATGACTTTGTTTTTATCGTATAACTGATATCAGGCTTAAGCTGATTATATTTGTTTTGTCTGCCTCGACCTCTTAGGGTGACAGGGATAATTTTCTCAGCATAGCATTGGAGGGATATAAACGTTGCTTGGTTATAGGTGATAAATATGATGTAAGAGTGGTATGTACTTCTTGTCCAAGTCCACTGCTATTTTGCTGCTTACTGAATCCATAAATGATTTCAGAAAGCCTGAAATGGACTTGAGAATAGAGAATGATAAATAATAAGTG
This sequence comes from Nyssa sinensis, assembly GCA_008638375.1. NCBI lineage: Eukaryota > Viridiplantae > Streptophyta > Magnoliopsida > Cornales > Nyssaceae > Nyssa > Nyssa sinensis. The sequence goes on from CM018036.1 coordinate 8,391,018, forward strand.
TGATACAGTTTGAATTAATATCTGTGAAATTTCAATTTATATTGCCTGTACAAGGCAAGTGGAAATCATCCCCACTATGAAGTACCTTTTGAGTGCATTTTTCTTTGTTCTTAATATTAGGTGATCCTATGTCCTCAAGACCATGATTTTTGTGCTTTCAGGTATTTCGACTGGTTTCCCTGTGGTTCAGTCTCCCTTATAGGCAAATAGTGGTACATGGCATGCTTGTCACAATCGAAGAGGTACAGAAGGAATGGTTGTCTTGAATAACTATTGATTATTCAGATATTGAAACCCCATTTTCACTGGTTGGTATTATAGCTAGGATGTGTAACTGAAGGTGAATTTTTTATTTCCTATCCAAACGTATCTGCAGGTTCAGTCTTACAAGTTTATACCACTAGTATACCAAATTGCTTCAAGAATGGGAAGCTCCAAAGATGGTCAGGGACCTCATAGTTTCCAGGTAAAAAGCTGAGGCTGTATTTGTAGTTATTTTCTCATTTATATCTTTTTTATTTCAATTTGATTTTAATTCCTATATTTTAGTTTTTGAAAGAAGTTTGAGTTCATTTCAATCTGAATCATTGACTTGTGCAGTTTGCTTTGGTTTCTCTTGTGAAGAAAATGGCAATTGACCATCCATATCATACAATCTTTCAGGTAAGGTGAAGGATGTTTATTCTTTCAAAACAAAGATTCTCATTCATGTGCAATTTGAACAAAAAGGGTTTCAAAAATTCTTCTGTATCAATATGCCTGGACAAAGTTGAAAGGCGATTACCAGCATACTTACCTCACCTGAATAAGACAATAGGACATACTAGTTAATTTGTTTTCAATAATGTGCAAGTTGATTGCATTCTGTCCGCACCTTTTATTTATTTATTGTTTCTGTCCTAGCTTCTTGCTCTGGCAAATGGTGACCGGATCAAGGACAAGCAGCGTAGTAGAAACTCATTTGTGGTGGATATTGATAAAAAGCTTGCGGCGGAAAACCTCTTAGAAGAGTTATCTTCCATACCATGGAGCTATTATAAGACAGGTAATTTCCACTACTTTTCCAATTTTTCATTTTTTTATGTTCCATATTTGAGATTTCCTCAAAATTTGCCTAGTGTTCTTTAAACAAACTTTCTATTTATTTATTTTTCAATTATTATATAGATGAAACAAATGGTAGAGATTTACATCAAACTTGCCGAACTAGAAACAAAGAAAGAGGTTAGTCATATATGATTATATGGTTCTTTCCCCTTTTTCCTATTTTATTGTTCATGTTTTTTAGTTCTGGTCATTAGAATCTTAGTTATTTACTGTAATTGCTTCCCACTATCAGGAGCAATCTTAAAGAGTTGACAAGTACTAACCAGATCATGTCAACAGGATATCAATAAAAAGGTTACTCTTCCAAGGGAAATTCGCAGTCTTCGACAGCTTGAACTTGTAAGTACTGTACTACAATCAGTAATTTGAGGTATAATTATTTTCTTCTGAATGACCTTTTGACTGCTACTTTAAGATTGTTCATAATTAGAGAAGATAATAGGGGGATGGGAATCGTCAGGATCATATCAAATTGGGGGAGTTATGGGAAAGATAGATATGAAAAGGAAAAAAAAAATCTACTAATGTGGAAGCAATGTTCAAAAGTAGTTTACTTGAGATTTACACCCTTGCAAAAAAAAATCCTACATGGCCATATTGGTTAATTTTGCAACTGTAGACATTCTGCTAACATTTGGCTCCTGTTTCAATAGCTTGCTGTTAATTTTGCCAGTTACAAGATTTCAAAGAATTGTACTCATCTGGAAGAGGGAATAAAATGAAAAAAAAAAAAAAAAAGATTTCAAAGAAATACTGTTGGAGGAGCAAAATTATCCTTGAGCGCCAGCAAATATTCTTGGTACAAAGTCAAAACTTAGCACACCCACTCGCACATAAACCCAGTCACGCCCATAAAAGTGATATCTGCTTTGAATATTAGTAGCCTGTAGAAAAATAGAAATGCACTATCTGAACTCTGAAGGTTGATTTATTAGCATGCCTGAGGAGACTTTGGTTGCCTGCTTCATGACTTGGGGGTTTTACATGCAAGGATCAAAATTTCGTTTCGTAGTGTTATTTCGGTCACCTAAAACACGGAAACATTTCGGAAATGTTTCGAAAACATTATGGAAACTATGAAAAAAAATCAAATGTGTAGAAACACTTGGAAACGTAAAGTAAAATATATGAATGTGTGAAGATAAATATTATAATTAATTAGTTGAAAATGTTTTAGGGTACATGTCCATGCACATAAGATGATACTAGGATGATATTGCAAAAAAAAAAAAAACGTAAATATAACTTAATCATTAATGCCAAATAACTCTTTACTAATTTAAAACTAGTATAAAAATTTTAGAGCTAATTTTTTTTATAATGTGAAATTATTATATATTTGTTATAAAATATGTAAAATAATTATAATTAAATACAATACAACATAATATCATAACATAATAGATGTATAATGTGTAATATTCATGAATTAGATGATTGACACAAGTTACATATACAATTGTTTATCTAAAACAAATAGCAATTTAAACTAATTATTATTAGTAGCTAAGTATTAAAATAAATTATAAATTATTTATCTAAATTTTATTTCCAATACTTTTACTTTTCATTGTCTACAGCTTTTCGAAAAATATATATATTCTTGTAATTTGGGGTGTTAATCTTTAAATCTCGTCATTCATTTGAAAAACAAATAAATATTATCTTTTACTAACTTGTAGAATTATTATTGATACGAAAAAAATATTTCTACTGTTCAGGTATGTTTCTACCGAAACAACTTTGTATCCCTGGAAACATGTGACTTTTGGTATTCTACTAGTGTTTCGTTTCGGTTTATTGAGAAACGGAAATGTTTCGGACCGTTTTGAAAAGAAACGAAATTTTGATCATTGTTTACATGTCTGTACAATACATTCAAAAATGCCTAGCAAGAGATAACTAACTGCCCATTGTTTTTTTCAGATGACTCCATGAATAAACTTCCCAGTTGGATTAATAGTACTTGCATGTTCGCATGCTCTTGTTGTACATGAAAATCAATATAAGTATCTGTTGTATCAGTGAATTTGTTAGGTAACTAATATACTTGTTTTCCTTAGAGATATAAATTTTACACAAAAATGCCTGAGGCAAAGGTGGTTATCAAATCACTGCTCTGGAACTAGAGCATCAGTGGCAAAAATAAGCCCACTTATTAATTGTTCAAATGCTTCTGTTTGCAAGTATAACATCAAATCCCAAAGAAACTAACAAGATATATCTTTAGTGCATTTCTTAAACCACAATCATGCTGCTCTGTCACAAATGTTATCAGGTGATTCATGTGCCCCTTTTGGAACTGAGGGTTGGTTCGTTGAACATAATTATTCCACTAGTGTCTTCTATCGAGTATGCAGATCTCCATGCTTTTCCCTATCTTTTGGATAACTTTAACCTTACTCTATCAGTATTACGTGCTTTTGCCATTTATCTTGTACTAGAGATGCTAATCCACAAGGTCTCTGTATTTGCATCGGATCTTCAGGTACCTGTTAGTAACATCTACTTTTCCAGTTGATCGTAGCTGTCGATATCATGAAGGCTCTTTCCCGCACTTCAGAGGATTGGCAGATTCAGTCATGTATGTCTTACCCATATTTTTTTTTTTTGATAACTGTGGGTATCCAATCCCTGCGCAGAGCGCTAGGTTAACCGACTAGTCCTATAGGGCGGTGCATACCCACACTACACGTGCTAGGTAAAGCAGGGCATTTGGTGTAAGGCCCTGGGGTGGCCCCAAGGGAAGTTTTTTTTTGAGCCTATAGAGTATCGAACCCAAGACCAATGAGGAGTACTCCCATCTATCTTGTGGCCGGCTACCACTTGGCCACCCCCCTTGGGGTTCTTACCCATATATAGAACAGGTTAATTTTAGTTTCTTGCTGTGTGTTTCTTACCAATCTCCGCTGCTAACTTTCTGTTCATTTTGGTGAAAACAGGGTAATGAATGGTATAAATGCTCCAAAAGTGGTTCGAATGCCTAGGTTCTGATGGTAATAAATATCGACAACTAGCAAAATCTGGAAATGATGACCTGAGACAAGATGCTGTATGAATCCAAGCTGGCTATTTTCTTTTCTTTTTCCTCTTTTGTGACACTAATTAAGCAACCAATTGCTCAAAAAGCTTAACTATTAGAGAATGAGCCAACAATGTATCTCAAGTTCTCAACACTCCCCCTCACATGGGACCCCCCGCACTAGCACATAGAGAGACAAAGAAACCACAAATAAATATGAAATTAGACAGAGTGCAAGTTTACAAACCTAACGGGAGAATGAATGCAAATTGAGAGACTTAAACCCAAGACCTCTCATAACCAAGACTCTAATACCATGTGTTAAGTAACCAATTGCTTGCTTAAACTGTTAGAGAACGGACCTAACAATGTATATTAAGCTCTCAACAACACTAAAAGCAAAGTGCACATATTAAATTAAATGTTTTAAGGGTTTATTTTGTTTGATTATTAAGGAAGATAAGTAAGAATGAGCAAAGGAGATTATGGAGTAAAGTCACAAATAGTACTTCCTTTGAGGAAGAGAACAGAGACAAACTCTTGGCTTATCACATACAATTGCAAATGTAAAATATATATATATATATATATAGTGGAGTGGAGAAAATAAATCAAAATTATATTAAGGATAAGTAGACTATAAAAGAATGAATTTCTGGGAGCTACTAATTCAATAGAATACAAGTCATAAATTTGTCCACTTTGGAAAAAGAACAAAAAAATGTCATTACCTAGTGTTGGTTCTGCAAATACAAGGTGCTGGGAGGAGTACTCTAGATACAAACCCTAAACTTTGGTTTGATTTGCACATGGCTACTCCTAGAGTTAAACAAGGAGCTCCAATATCTGAATCTCCTCCTCTAGCTCCCAATCATGGAAGTTCCTCGTAAAACAAGGAGCCCAAACCACATGACCATTAGAAAAGGAAGCATGACCGGGTTGCAATCTACTGAGAGCTGGAATGAGCATGAGATTCTCTCCTTCGAAGGATTATCACCACTCCACACATCCAACTAGAATCTTACTCTAGAACCATCACCAATGACAAAGTGAACATGCCGAAAAAAAAAAAAAAGTACTCTAGTCCTTTCATTGTAGACTTCCAAAGACCAACTCCATAGGACCCCTCCACCACATTCAAATGGCAATAATCGATTCTTTCCAACTAACAAAGTGAAACTTCCTCTCCTCCTCCTTCCTTCCCAAATGAAGTCCTTTTGCAATTTATCCAACCTCCTCTCAATTGTCGCCAGCAGCAGAGAAAGGGACATAAATTAAGTAGGAAGACTCGTGAACATGCTCTTAATCGAGGTAAGCTTTCCTCCCCTTAGAGAGAAAATTCCTCTTCAAACCTGCCTGTCTTCTTTGAAATTTGTTTGCCAGCTGAATCCCAACTGCAGAAGCTTTCGAGGAAGCACCCAAAGGCATACCTAATTAAATTGACAAGAAGGATCTCATTTTGCTCCCCAAATTCCAAGCCAGATCTTCAATGTTCATCACCTCCCCACTGGGAAAAAATCACTATTACTTGATCCACCATTAAACCCAAAAAAGCTTCAAAGCAAAAAGAATGCATCTCAAAACTATTCTCCTCCACACCACATAATAAAATTGAATGCACCATCCTATCCTACCCACCCTCTCCGCCTAGTCCCAAATCCCATTTTCTACAACATGAACAAGTGAGAACCTCAATTCACATGTGAAATCATAAAGGATTTCTGTTTGTGTTTTTTCATATACAAACTATAGGTATTTATAATACAATTGGGAAAGAGTAAAAAAGGAAAGAAAAAAAGGCTTTCTACAATTTCTCTATAATTTCTACCTCTAATTACTCCACAATAATCTCTACCACTAATTGGAAATTTCCACACTCCCCCTCAAGTTGGATCGTAAATGTTAATCATATCCAACTTGCAAATGATCTCGTCAAAACTAGGCCGAAATAGTCATTTGGTGAAGATATCCACAGTTTGTTCTTTTGTAGGAACATAGGTCATGCAGATAATTCTGTTCTCAACTTTTTCCTTGATAAAATGTCTGTCGACTTCTACATGCTTGGTTCGGTCATGTTGAACTAGGTTAAGAGAAATGTTGATGGCTGCTTTGTTGTCACAGTAAAGTTTGATTGGGAATTTTACTGTGACCTATAGTTCTTCCAAGAGTTTCCTTAGCCACAATCCTTCACGTATCCCTTGTGCAGCAAGTCTAAATTCGGCTTCAGCACTGCTTCTGGCCACTACACTTTGTTTCTTGCTTCTCCAAGTAACCAAGTTTCCCCATACATAGGTGCAACACCCGGTAGTGGACTTTCTATCTTCTATTGAACCTGCCCAATCAGCATCTGTGAAGACTTCGACTTCCTTGCATTCTGATTTCTTGAAGAATAGTCCTCTACCCAAAGAGCCTTTGAGATATCTGAGAATCTTGTACACAGCTTCTAGGATGAGTTTCCTTTGGTGAATGCATGTGTTGGCTCACCACACTAACCGCAAATGCAATGTCAAGGTCTAGCGTGCGATAGGTAGATTAGCTTGCCAACTAGTCTCTAATATCTGTCCTTTTCGATTGGATTTCCCTCATCCTTTGGTTTCCTTCCTACTTCGATAGGTGTGTCACTTGGTTTACATCCAAGCATGCCAGTGTCAGGTTAGAAGGTCAAGAACATACTTTCGTTGAGAGACAAAAATACCCTTTTTTGATATGGTAACTTCCATTCTCAAGAAGTATCACATTTGTCCCATGTCCTTTACTTCAAATTCAGTGGCAAGGATTTTCTTCCGTCTCTCCATCTTCACTAAATTATCCCCAATTAGGATTATATCATCGACATAAACAATTAGAATTGTTTTCATTCCATCTTCAGATTGCTGGAAGAACATAATGTGGTCTGATTGCTCCCTGCTGATATCCTTGACTCTTTATCACCTTTGCAAATCTATCGAACCATGCTCTAGGTGACTGCTTGAGACCTGTACAGAGACTTCTTGAGTTTGCATACCCGATTTTCTTCTCCCTTCTTACAAAATTCTGGTGGTATTGTCATGAAAACTTCTTCTTCTAACTCACCATTCATTCACCAAAGGAAACTCACCTAGAAGCTGTGTACAAGATTCTTAGATATCTCAAAGGCTCTTTGGGTAGAGGACTATTCTTCAAGAAATTCAGAACGCAAGGAAGTCGAAGTCTAGCGTGCGATAGGGTAGATTAGCTTGCCAACTAGTCTCTAATATCTGTCCTTTTCGATTGGATTTCCCTCATCCTTTGGTTTCCTTCCTACTTCGATAGGTGTGTCACTTGGTTTACATCCAAGCATGCCAGGTGTCGGTTAGAAGGTCAAGAACATACTTTCGTTGAGAGACAAAAATACCCTTTTTTGATATGGCAACTTCCATTCTCAAGAAGTATCACATTTGTCCTAGGTCCTTTACTTCAAATTCAGTAGGCAAGGATTTTCTTCCGTCTCTCCATCTCCACTAAATTATCCCCAGTTAGGATTATATCATCGACATAAACAATTAGAATTGTTTTCATTCCATCTTCAGATTGCTGGAAGAACATAATGTGTTCTGATTGCCCCTGCTGATATCCTTGACTCTTTATCACCTTTGCAAATCTATCGAACCATGCTCTAGGTGATTGCTTGAGACCGTACAGAGACTTCTTGAGTTTGCATACCCGATTTTCTTTTCCCTTCTTACAAAATTCTGGTGGTATTGTCATGAAAACTTCTTCTTCTAACTCACCATTCAGAAAGGCATTCTTAATGTCAAGTTGTTGAAGAGGCCAATCCAAGTTGACTGCAATGACAAGAGGACTCAAACTGTATTCAACTTTGTCAAAGGTGCAAACGTCTCTGTGTAGTCAACACCATAGCTTTGTGTAAACCCTTTTGCAACAAGGCGAGCTTTGTAACGCTCGATTTGTCCCATCGGCCTTGTATTTCAAGGTAAAAACCCATTTGCAGCCGACCGGTCTCTTCCCTCTCAGTAAATGAATCACATCCCAACTCTCATTTTTTCCCAACGCCCGCATCTCTTCTAGTATTGCATCCCTCCATTTGGAGACCTCCAAGGCCTCCTAAATATTTTTCGGAATTTTGTACTATCAAGGTTAGAGGTAAAAACCAAAACTTTGTAGACAGAGCATTATAAGATATGAATTTTAAGATAAGGTGGAGAGTACATGACCGAGTTGATTTTCTGAGAGTAATGGTTTAATTAGTATCAGGAGACTCAGTTTTATCATTAGAATTGAAAGGGGACTCTTGGATACTCGGAGCTATCACCGATGCCAACTCTCTTGGTACTTCAGGTGTGAGATGTTCCTTGTACCTTGATTTTGGCCTCTGTGAATAAACAAGTATCTCCTTGTCCTGTTCTTTTCCTACGTCGCCTCCTGAGTTCAAGTTTTCTTCTGTAAATGGCACATTAGAACAAGATGGTGTGGCAGGTTTAGTGTTTGGGATAGGCTCAGAAAAGGAGAGTTCAAAATCTAATACCCGACCTTCACTCAAATGCTCCCCCTGAAGAGAGGGCTTTTGGAAGTAAGAAGTGTTTTCAAAAAATTTAACATCAAGGCTAACAAAGACCCGTTTGGTGGATGGATCATAGTACTTGTAACCTTTCTGAGTAGGAGAATACCCAATGAAAACACACTTAATAGCTCGAGGGTCGAGTTTATGCCGATGGTGGGAATGGACATGAACAAAGGCGGTACAACCAAACACTCTGAGAGATAGACTAGAGGAGAGGCGAGAGTGAGGGAAGAATTGCTGGAATGTTTGGAGGGGTGTAGCAAAAGAGAAAACACGGCTAGGCATTCTATTGATGAGGTAGGTAGATGTCAAAATAGCTTCACCCCAAAACATTTTGGACATATGCATAGTAAACATCAAGGCACGAGCAACGTTGAGAATGTGTCTATTTTTTTGTTCAGCAACCCCATTTTGTTGGGGAGTGTTGATACAAGAACTTTGATGAATGATCCCATGCTATTGAAAATAATCACCCAAAATAGTATTGAAATATTCTGTGCCATTATCAGTGCGCAGAATTTGAAGGTGTGCCTGGAATTGTGTTTGGATCATGGAGTGAAAATTGATAAACACAGAACAAATATCAGTTTTATCCTTTAACAGGTAAACCGAACAAACTTGAGTATGGTCATCAATAAAGGTAACAAACCATTTGGTATGAGTACGATTAAAATACAAGAAGGACCCCACAAGTAACTGTGAATCAAAGTGAACGGCATGGATGGTTTGTATGTGGAGGGCGGAAAGGAAGTACGGTGATGTTTTGCAAGTTCACATATTTCACATTGAAAATTAGAGAATCCTTTATTCGGAAATAAACGTTTCAAATATTGAAAATTGGGGTGACCCATTCGAAAATGCCATAACAAAAGTTCACTATCCTTAGAGATAGATGCAGAATCACAAATGGCAATTGGATCCTATTTTCTCACATCAACGTCCTCAAAGTAGTAGAGACCAGCACCCTTATTAGCACTGCCAATCGTCGTCCTCGATGATAAGTCCTAAAAAAGACAATGAGAGGGAAGAAACTTAGTAGAGCAATTGGAATTTTTTGTCAATTGGCTAATGGATAACAGATTGCATGATAACTTTGGAACATGAAGAACAGACTTGAGTGTGATAGAGTCAGAGAGGCAAATACTCCCCTTGCTAGCTACAAGGGAAAGGGAACCATCTGCAATTTTAACCTTAAAATTACTAGCACAAGGTGAGTATGAAGAAAAAACGTGGTAAGAGCCAGTCATGTGATCAGAAGCACCAGAGTCAATAACCCAAGGAATTTTTGAGTGAGAGGCAGTAATGAGGGTGCTTAAAAAATTACCTTGATGTGCTAATAAACCAGAAGGAGTAGGCGTGGAAGACTGACCAGAGGGTTGGAGGCTAGAAAAGATTTTGTAGAGTTGATCCAACTGGTCAGAGGTAAAGGCACCGCTCGGAGTGTGTTTGACTTCTGGAGGGGGCTCAGCCTAAGGATCACAGTAGCTTGATAGCCACGAGTGCGATGATTCTGCCGTGGTTTCCAATCAGCAGGCTTCCCATGGAGCTCCCAATAGGTAGCCTTAGTATGACCAGGCTTATGGCAATGTTCACACCAAGGTCGGCCTCTGTTTTGTTTCGGCCCAAACCCAGCCAGGGGGCCTTTGTTACCAAGGCAAACACTTCAGGCCCAACAGGAAGAGAATCCTTCAGCATCACTCGTCTTCACGCCTCACTTCCGAGAAGACTTCATGTGTGGAAGGCAGAGGTTGTCCACCAAGAATACGTCCACGAACATCATCCAAGTCGCAATTGAGCCCAGCAAGAAACTCGAAGACTCTCTCAGTTTTGAGTTTCTTTTTGTAGCGAACATTATCGCCATAGCACTCCCATTCATCGTCGAAGCTGAGATCGAGTTCCTGCCAAAGAGCTGTCATCTCCATGAAATAATCGATGACGTCCTTCTCTCCTTGCTTCATCTGCCATAGTCGAGTCTTGATATCAAAAATTTGAGATGAATCATCAACATTAGAATACGTCTCTCGAACGGCATTCCAAACGTCTTTAGTCGTCGGCAAGAAAAGATAGGTCTTTCCGATGGAAGGTTGCATGGAATTCACCAACCAGGCAGTCACCATGGAGTTCTCGGACGTCCATTTTTGCAAAGAAGCAGCAGTCTTGGTTGGGGCTGGCTTGGGTGTCGCGCTAGTAAGGTAGCCAAGTTTGCCATTGCCGTCGAGCACGAGTAATGGACTAAGCCCATTCACGGAAGTTTTTCCCACTCAGCTTCTCCACCGTGAGTTGAAGAAGCGAGAGAGAAAGGCCACTGGAACCCATGGTAGAGAGCTTCGGTCATGGATTGGGTCTAAGGTTTTGGGTAATTATATGAGCTGGACAGATGTGATTTTTTTTTTGTCAAAAAAAAAAAAACGCTGGTTCTGAGATGGTTTAAACAAAAAAAGAAATTGGGTTAGATTGTTGGACTTGGACTATAACTGGGTCGGGGAAAAAAACAAGTTGGTTCACTGCCTTTCTGTTGTTCTCAAATCAGCCTTTCGGTTCCCCCTTCAATTCACTGCCTTTCTGTTCTTCTCTACTTCAAACCATACAACCTCCTGGAGTGTGAAGACGCACGGCTCACGACTCCGATGGCAACAAGGGGATAAGAAGACGCCACGATATCCGGCACGAATTTGTTCTGCGATTGTGATTCATTGATGACCAATCATAACGATGATGAATAGAGGCTCGATCTGGAGATGGAACTGGTATCGAATGGAGCAGATTCCCACGATTGACAATGATGATCGATCTAGCGTGGGATGATGGACGACGATTCTCCCAAAGACGGTGAGGGATCGAGAGCTTTCTTCTGCGTCAGAAAGGAAAAATTGTTTCCAACGATGAAGACTGAGGGCAGACTCTTTGCGACGGTGAGCTTCTCTGGCTCTGATACCATGAAATCAAAAAGGATTTCTGTATTTCTGTGTGTGTTTTTTCATATACAAACTATAGGTATTTATAATACAACTGGAAAGAGTAAAAAAGGAAAGAAAAAAAGTCTTCCTACAATTTCTCTATAATTTCTACCTCTAATTACTCCACAATAATCTCTACCACTAATTGGGAATTTCCACAGCATGATCATAAGTCCTCTCAATGTCTAACTTACAAACCAGCCCCTTCTTTGCGGACCTTCTCCAAGAATCAATGCATTCATTGGGAATCAAAACCACATCAAGAATTTGCCTCCCCCGCAAAATTGTTTGGCTCTTAGAAATTAGGTGATCTAATATCTTTTGAGTCAAAAAGATAAAACTTTCGCCGAAAGCTTATAATCACCTCCCACCAAACTAATGGGCTGAAAATCTTGAATGTTATCTACCCATTATTTCTTTGGAATCAAAGTTATGAATGAAGCGTTGAGGCTTCTTTCAGAAGAACCATGCTAGTGAAAGAAGAAAAACTTTCGGCACCTCTCTTTTGACCACAGACAAACAATGCTGACCGAAGGCCATTGAAAATCCACCTGGCCCTGTTTCCATATCCATACCCTAGATCTAGCAACAACCCTAATTTTCTTTCCACCCAGTCCTGCACTTTCCAATGATCTAGAACCTCAGAATTTAAAAGTTCCACTCTTCAAATGAGACATGTAATCAGGTACTCCATTTGATCTTTGCACGATTCATAAAACAAGATTGTGTCATCAACATATAGAAGATGAGATACTAAATTTTGAGGGAGGGTCTTCTTAATTGTCTTCCCTAGTTGAGAGGTGTACTATTTAGCATGCACTAATAGGTTTATTTTTTCTTGGGCTGTAAGTAGCCCCCATTTTGCTTTACATATGCTGACGATGAAATTTTGCCAATTGTATGCAGGTAATGGAACAATTTTTTGGTTTGGTAAACACCTTTTTACAAAACCATAGAGATACATGGAAAAGGAGGTTAGGAATTCGTACATACAAGGTATCTTCCCCATTTGAATATAACAAAGCATTGGATTGCCTCTTTAACATTTTTCTTCGCTATATTAGGGTTCTTCTAGAAATGATGATATGCTTGCTATTAAATAATTGTATATTCCTCCACTGGATTGATGTGTTGGGATTTTCTCTATCTATTTATTTATTGGATCTCCATCAGATTCTTTAATATGTGTATGATTTATAGAATCAAGAAGAGATATCACTCTATATGTTGGTCTTCCTTTTATCAAAGTAATATACTTGTTGTTTTGAGGGTCTTAAATAGAGGAGAATGACAAGGCATGATTCATGTAACCAACCCAAATAGTTGGGATAAGACTTAGTTGAGTTGAGTTGAGTATACTTATTGTTTTGATGGGTCTTTCCTTCATTCAATTTTGGGTTTGAAAGTTCACTTTTTGAATTGAACAATTAAACTGGAATTAGGTTGCGAAGATTTGTGCCTCAAGGGTTTCACACACTCACAGAAAGCAGGTTACATCAAACTTGTGGCTTTGCACCATAGCTGTCATACACAGAAAATTAAGAAAAATAGTGGATTACTATTATCGACTTAAATTGGTGTAAAAAAGTGCTCCTCGAGATATACTGGAAGATAGTCTACATGTGCTCAATGGTGTTGTGAGTTCAGATAGGGTAGTAGTGGAGGTGCAACGGGGTTGATGTTGGTGGTAGTAAGTTTGACTGGCTTGAAGAAGATGAGAGAGAGAGAGAGAGAGAGAGAGAGAGAAAGATCCTAGATGCGGTGGTCAGTGTTAGTAATGTTGATGCTCATAAGTTGCGATGGGGTTAGATGAAGGTGGTAGCTGGAGAAGACAGTTGGAGCTGGGCTTGGTTTCAGTCACAATGGTGGTAGATTGTGGATGATCGTAGCAGAGGGTGACGTTTTTGCACTGGTGGTAAGTGAAGGAGATGATCAGAGAGCGGTATCTTGAATTTTGTTTATTCTTTCTTTTCATTTTACTAATTTTTAATTTTTGAAGTTATTAGTTTAAAAAGGGGTTATGATGACATTTTAACTTCAGTAATGAGGGTAATATAGGTAATTTATGTAGATTGGATCATGACATCATCAAAATTCGTCATCATTGGTAATTGCACATTAATGGAGTTGGAAGGTTTCTGTTCCAACAACTAGGAATGGAAATTTTCTTGACAATTGGTTAAGCTGCGTTGCCCTGTTCCTATTGGGATGTGAAAGGGAGACCTGCAAGTTAGGATTGATTTAGGGATGAGAATAAAAAGTAAAAAATCTAACAGGTTTGTGGCAACATTGGGATTGACAATTTTAGCCCTGAAATGCCCCAAATACACTAATTAATGGCCTGAGCCATATTTCTCACTCATACTTTGTCTGATGCATGTTAAATATAAAGTAGCTGAGCTTTGAGTAACCAGTCATGAGGCCTTTCTTGCTTCTGAGACTTAGAAGTTGAATGATGTGATTTTCTTTGTTTGACATAATGTGTCAATACCACATCATCTTGTATGCCATTTCATTAGTAAACAGAAACAACTAATCCCACAGAAATACAGTCCTCCAGGACAACAATAAAAGCATCCCCACGGCAATCATTGCGTTCTCACTTTAAATTTTATTGTGCCACGCCCTATCCCCCTTTGAGGTTTGACGGATTTAGGAAATTATTTTCCTTGTTGGATCTGGGTTGGGAAAGTAGTGTGTGTATTGTAATTTATAAAAGGACAGGAGAAGCCTCTATAATATTGCCTGAACTCCAGAGAGGTCGATGTCATCTCTCTTTCTTTTTTCATACATAAATATGAATTCAAGTTCTGCAGTTTCTTAGTTTATTGATATATATTCTTCATTATCTTTGGATATTTATGGCAGAATTCACAATCTCTATCTTTCTTTTCACAAAAAGTAGTTGTCTACTTATTGAAATACCTGTTTAAGGACTTGAAAGCTGATAGTAGCGATCTAGGGCCATTGATTTCATTTCAAAGGTGGTCCTGGAATGGTGTGGAACAATAGGGCTGTGTAGTGTGTATAACTACTTCAATTCCCATCACTGACCCAGCTCATTGATACAATTCTTCTAAGAGGACCCACTCATATTCTGCTTTTCTTTTTCTCTTCCCCCCCCCCCCCCCCCCCTAAAAAAAAAAAAAAAAACCTACATGTGAGTCCTCATTAAATGCCATTGATTCAAAAGCAGCTAACAAGCCACTAGCCCACTACTGCTTGGAGCTGGCTGCATTGGCAAAGTATGGGTAAGGACTAGACACACCTTCTATAGATACTGCTCTTCCAATCCATTAAAACTAACAGCTAACTGGAAAAACCTACATCTAATTATTACATGGCTTCAAACAAGGAAGGTGACTTAGTGATAAATCAAATATTACTAAGATGCCGTAACAAACATAAACTTGGTGAACCCCAAGGGGGGTAGCCGAGTGGTAGTGAATCACATTGTAAGCGTTTTATAAGGCACAGGTCATGGATTTAATACTCCACAAAAGCAATGACATTCCTTGGGGCCACCTCCCCTAGATTTAACCGGTACATGTGGGTAGGAGGGTTTGCATGTGCCCCCAGGTTTACAACCGGCCACCCGACCGAAAGTTGAGTTTGGTAGGGTGGTTAATGGGTCATCAAAAAAAGAAAAAACATAAACTTGGTGAACCTGAAAATTGCAGTACTTGACTTTTTATTTTATTTTTCTTCTCTTTGGTGTTTTGGTTTTTGTTTTTTTTGGGTGGGGGGGGAGAGAGAGAGAGAGGAAAGAAGTCTAAATGTTCTTTTGTTTGACTCTAAATATTAATTTTCATTTTAGATTATTTGAACTACAATTTATCCCAAAAGGTGGGCTAATCCAGCGGATCTTAAGATAGTAGCTTCCGACTAGACTCTTTTTTCTGTCTCAGATGAGAATGAGAAAGAGGAAAGAAGTCCAAATGTTCTTTTGTTTGACTCTAAATATTAATTTTCATTTTAGATTATTTGAACTACAATTTATCCCAAAAGGTGGGCTAATCCAGCGGATCTTAAGATAGTAGCTTCCGACTAGACTCTTTTTTCTGTCTCAGATGAGAATGAGAAAGAGGAAAGAAGTCCAAATGTTCTTTTGTTTGACCCTAAATATTAATTTTCATTTAGATTATTTGAACTACAATTTATCCCAAAAGGTGGCCTAATCAAGCGGATCTTAAGATAGTAGCTTCCGACTAGACTCTTTTTTCTGTCTCGGATGAGAATGAGAACACAGCACGCCTTTCATTGTTCCTCTTCTCCCACTTAGAATTACTTTCTTAATAAATAATTTGTATCAACAGGCTATTTTTTCCAAGTTGGATGCATGTATTGCACCAGTTCTACTGACCTTTGCTACTTTCAGTGATCTACATCTACATTTGAACAACACATATGATTGGTCCTGTAGTTTTTTACTGGTTAAAGTTTCAAGTATTTGTTACCTGTACACTTTACACTCTGTTATTCTATCCCCTTATTGTTTTTTTAATATATGTGACCTTGTGAAATAGACTACGGTTGCTTTTCCTTGTTTCATATTCATGCTAATGTATGTTTTCTGCACACTGATCTTAAATTTGTTAAAATGTATTCCTGTTGATAAAACAGGTTGTTCCTTTTACTCCTAGTGCTGGTGTCCTTGAATGGGTAAACGGCACTCTTCCTCTTGGTGAATATCTTATTGGAAGGTCAGATATATCACATTACATGCACTCTTATGGCAGTACTTCCAGTACTTTGAAATGGTTGAATATTACAATATTTCATGTATGCAACTTTCAGCACGAGGAATGGAGGTGCCCATGGGCGCTATGGAATAGGAGACTGGCCATTTTCCAAATGTCGGGAGCACATGACAAAGGCAAGGACCATATGCTTCTTATTCATTGATAATTATTACTATCGTTATTAATTTATTACTCCGTCTATCCCATAATGAGGGTCTCTTTTTGGGAAAACAACTTCTTAAGGGGACAACCATTAAATGCTTATAGTAATACTCCCTCTGTTCCAATTTTGAATCCCTTATTCTATTTTAGAATGTCCAAAAATACGAGCTCAATTTGAAATGTGAATATATTAAGTATTGTGAACCTTCTAAGTAATCATTTTCACCAGTTTGATGTGAATTCAGTAACCGATGTGAACGTAGATTAGTTTCGAAAATTTATTCTTCACTCAATCATCATGAGTTGAGATAACTAATACACCCTTAAGACTATGGGTGAGAGTCGCAGCCACAAATCCTAGACCTTCAGCCTCCCAAACACTTAGTCCCCAGCTCCATCTTCACCTCTGACCTCCTCTGTTTCAACCTTACCTGAGATTAACAGTCCGCTCCCCCCCCCCCCCCCAACCCCCCTCTCTTTTAGCACATGAGCGGGCCAGCTCCTTGGCAGATGCGATCTTTCTTCAGAGTCTAGAGTGACATCTGAGATTTTCAGGTCTGGTTAGGATAACAAGAAATATTTTGTGTTAAATGGATAAACGAGGAAATGTGCAGGTGTTTTAGCAATGTATACAAGGTTTAGATCTGGTAGTGATGGTGAACAAAATGGTGTCCACAGAGGTGGTAGTGGTTGTGATCGACCTAAAGGTGATGGGGTGATGATGACTGAGATGGCAGCCTCATGACGGTGATGACGTTGCTGCTGCTAGTGATCACTGCAACACTGGTCAAAGGTCATGGCTAAATTGGTTGATGTTGGCAGTGAGCATAATGCCAACCAAAGTGTAATTGCTGAACAGTAGCAAAGGATAGTAGAGGGGGTTGGTCTTGGTGGTTTGATGGAGTTATTATAGGAGATGATGGGTAGCAGCGTTCGGTAAAGAAAGATTTAGAGAGTCAATTTTGGTGTGATGGTGGGGTTGCACTGTGATCCGGTGGTTCCTCTGCACAAAATCTAACAATAATTTAAATTTCTCTCTCTCTCTCTCCGACACACACACACCATAAGTGAGGGTTCTAAAGCTCTACTTGAATTGCCAAATTTAGTGTTCTAATAATAAAGTATATGGTGTTTTATATAACACAATCTTGATAGCATTGCTGGTATGCTTACCTAATTGTGATGTGTTAAAATTAGTACTAATCAAAAGACTTGCACCATTGCATATGAGGACACCTTGGTAAACTACTACTGGGTAGTTTTCCGATTCCTTGAGTTTACCATATTTTCTAATGTAGCTTCATACATTAAAAACTTGAGAGTGCAAAATGTGAATGGGGACTGCAAGTGAAAAAAATAATGTAATTTACTATAACAGAAACAAAGCAAGTAATTGTTATGATTTTTTTTTTTTTGTAGGAACAAAATAAGCGCAAGGCATTCCAGGAAGTCTGTGAGAACTTCAAGTTCGTACTTTTAGTCAAGTTGTACCTAGTGTCCAAAACTTCAAGCACATTTTGTTGAATACCTTTATTGACATACCTTGCAGGCCTGTTATGCATTATTTTTTCTTGGAGAGATTTTTACATCCAGCTGATTGGTTTGAGAAGAGACTCGCTTACACACGGAGTGTGGCAGCTAGTTCAATGGTGGGTTTATTCTAGTCTACAACATGAACTTTGATCTTTCATCCACTTGAAAGTGAATCTGAGCTTTCTTTGAGGACAGAATTCAGCATGAAATTACATTTGCCCTGGATAATCTCTCCCTTCTTTTTTTATGTGATAATTAAATTTCATTTTCTTTTAAAAAAAAAAGTTGGAGTCAAATTTCCTATCACTGCCTAAAAAGCAAAAACAAAAACAAAACTTGGCAATCAAGTTGTCTATCACTGACTAAAAACAAGATGTGATTAGTTAAAGTTGTTCATAGTACTGAAGCCTTAGCTTTGAATTTAGGTTGGTTACATTGTTGGACTTGGAGATCGACATTCCATGAATATCCTAATTGATCAAGCTACTGCAGAAGTTGTTCACATAGATCTTGGTGTTGCCTTTGAACAAGGATTGATGCTCAAAACACCTGAGCGGGTATGTTTATTTCATCCTCTAATATTTCTTTTTCCTGTCACCTTATTTTACTTGGATCAATCATTATTTAGTATGGTCACTTTACCTCTAATACTTGACAATCTTTGGTAGGTTCCATTCAGACTGACAAGAGACGTCATAGATGGTATGGGTGTTACGGGGGTGGAAGGGGTTTTCAGAAGATGCTGTGAGGAAACTCTCTCTGTTATGCGGACGAATAAAGAAGCACTGCTGACCATCGTTGAAGTAGTGATTAATCAGAATTGTATATTTTTGTGAAGAAACAAAGTGAAAGTCTTTCTAATCCTTGTTGATAATGGGAATTCTCTGCCTGCAGGTTTTTATCCATGATCCGTTGTATAAGTGGGCTTTATCCCCTTTGAAGGCTTTGCAACGCCAAAAGGTATTTCAGAACTTCAACCTTTCTTCGCCAAGTATGCTTATATGCAATCTGGCCGGCTGCCATTGGCCTTTGGAGAGGGAGATTATAGGAGATAAGAAGTGTATATGTCTGAGTTATGATCTAGAGAGAGAGAGAGAGAGAATTGCTATACTGATTCTTTATAGAAATTTCTGGCTTTTAAATCCATAGGTTTGAGGTGCTGTTAAAGAAAAGGCCACTGTAATTTGACCTTATGCAACTGCTCAGGAAATATTCCCAAAGTTGTACTTTAGTGTGTGTACCATTTGGGCTATTTCTTTTCTTTTTTCTTTTTTCTTTTTTCCTCGTGCAACTGTCTGGCAAGTTGGGTCCCATATGACAACTATGATAACCTATCATATAAATTATCTAGTGCTCTCAAAGCTGAGAGAACAACCCTAATCAACTACATGATCCATTGAGTTGAGACCATGATTTGATATAAAATGTAGTAATTTAGGGGCATTCAATAAAGTTCAACAAGTAATGGTCCAGATTTATGGATAGCTAAGGACCATTAACTTGGTTGATTTGCTTCTTCCTTTCATCCTTTTTTCAATTACCATATGAATTGTTGAGTATAACTGATGCGGGAATATATGTACTTGATACTTTACATCAGTTGTATGCTTACCCAATGGTGGATATGAGGGGGGGCCACAACCCCCCCCCAAAAAAAAAAAAAATTCTTATTTTTATAAGAGACCCCTTTAGATTTCAATTTTTATACTTTCGCCCCCCCTATGTCAATGGTCTGGATCCACCATTGTGCTTACCCTTCTAAATTTACTCTGGCTCTTATTCCTATTATATGGCTTTTGAGTCCCTCTTGTCTGCACTAAAATGTGACATGTTAACATATGCTTTTCCAACTGATATGCATATATTGCTTTTTCACAAAGAATTGTTTCCTTTTCCTTATCAGGAAACAGATGATGATTTAGAGACAAGCTTGGATGACTCACAAAGTGAGTATGAAGGAAACAAGGATGCCACACGTGCGCTGATGCGGGTCAAACAAAAGCTAGATGGATATGAAGAAGGTGAAATGAGGAGTGTACATGGGCAGGTAATTTTCTAGGTCCAATACCACATTCATCAACCTACGACTCAAGTTTATAGAACTTTTGGCTTCTTTCTTCTCTTGGTGGATAAATCTGGAGTTCTAGTGTGCATCATCCTTATTTACAATAGATTACTGTTTTAGTTAATGTCCTAGAACAAGTAGAATCTTTGATAACTAACTAGTAGGTCAACTAACATATCAGGAGTTATTAGGGAAGGGGAAAGAATAGACATATATTCTACTACTTTGTCAATTCCATAGTTACCACATTTTTCTCCCCCCTTAGCAAATTGAGAATTGGATCGCATGATTCAAAACGTGGATCATTAACGATTTGGAACACAAGACTTAACGTTCTAATCTAAATATCAAGATGTCCCAAAAAATCATACAACAAATAAGAAAACAAATGTAATTATATATGAATATTATTATAAATGTAATTAAAAAGAATATCACGTTCCAAATAAACGTATTTCATTCTAAAAAGTGATTCGAAGAAGCTCAACCCCCTAACGTCAAGGGCGGAACAACATGGGGGACTAGGCCAGGCTACAGCCCCCCAACAGTAGAATTTTTTTATACATGTAAAATTTTAGTCCTTTCAAAATTAGCCCATCCTAAAATTTTGGCTCAATCCAATCTTTATCCAATATTTCTCTCATTTTTCATCCAAAGTTTTAGCCAATGTTACCTAGAATGTGGATTGTTATGATACGAGGAACGGGAGACGGGAATGGGAACGTAGATCGTCACTTGTTATAGAATATGTTACGTTAGGGATACACTTCTTTGGATCGCTTTGTTGGAACGAAATACGTTTATTTGGAATGTGATATACTTTTTGAATGTATTTATAATATTATTGGTATGTATATATATACACCAAAATGATTTCAACGAATCGAAGCCATTATAAAATATAATTCTAATGATGTGTGTGTATTTGTATAATTTTTTTGGAACTTTTGATATTTTAGATCGGAACACTAAATCTTGTGTTCCAAATTGCTAATGATCCATGTTTTGGATCGTGCGATCCCAATTCGCAATTCGCTAGAGGAAGAGCGAATTGTGGTTACCATGGTTTTAGCCCACCCCCAAAACTTTTGGCCCAAACCAATCTTTACCCATAATTATTCTCTTTTTTGCCCCAACCCAAAATTCTAATGAAAATTTTCTCCAAAAAATTTATAGGCCCCCTCCAATAATTTTCCTAGTTCCACCCTCGTCTAACATACCACGTTCTATGAGCAAGAAAACAATTGAATGATCTTTTTTCGAAGCAATGAGTCTTCCAAATGGTCACAAATAATTAGTGAGCTTAACGATGCCTATTTGGAATAGCAACTACCTCTCTAACACAAATTAAGCTGCAATAATAATGAAATTTTGTCACAAATTCTCACAAACCTGATATGACTAGCTTTGTGGCCTAACATTTTATTGTTTCTTTAACAGCACCGTCTACAAGTTTTTAATTTCAATATTTTTTCCATTATGTTATTTGCAGAAGAATGATGTCAATAAGCCTGCTTTAGTTTTGATTGTTTGGGATTTGATTTGAGTTTCTAACACTTAGCATATAGGTCTTTTTAAAGTCCAGTCGATCTACTTGGACTTCTTATTTTGATATTTCATAGTGGCATTATAGGACAGTTTCCTAGGGGGAAAAAAAACCTAAAGGGGCCAAAGAAACTGTGTTTCCATTTCACTGATTCTTCGCGATCTGTGAGCAATTTTGTAATAAATTAAAATAGGCGGTGGTGTTGTGAAGTTCATCTGGTTAGAAAGTTTGTACGTGCTTTACGCTTACATGAAAGGTGGTTGTTTTGATTTTTTTTTTTTTTTAATTCTTTTACATAATGGATTAATCTGAATTTCTCTTTTGTAGGTTCAACAACTCATACAAGATGCTATTGATCCTGATCGTTTGTGTCATTTGTATCCTGGATGGGGAGCTTGGTTGTGATAATCCTCTTTAGCTGTGAACCCTCCAATGGCACCCAATCAAATTGTGAAAGCGGCTCTTCATTCTTTTATAATTCTCGTCGAGTTTTTTTTCCTTTTCCTTTTCTTTTTCCTTTTTTCTCGTAATTAGTTTGAGGCTATGTATTGGGTGTAATTTGGTAAAAGTGGTTCATGTAAAGCCATATGGATATGATTATATTTTTTTGTTTTGTGTAAATTTCCATTACTTCTGCCATTTTTCTACATACAGGCCCTGGTGTGTAAATGCATAGAGATGTAAATATCAACTGTTAAAAATATAGTGGATAACCAGTTGAATCAATCCAGTGGATTAGATCATTTTGGAATCTGCAGACCCCAACGTGAAACTGGATTTCGAATATTAATATGTTAGCTGGGGATTTTTATCCCATTTCCAGCATTTTGGTACTGTGGAATTGCTTCCTTTTGTTACTGTCATTTCTGTGGTGTCCCTTTTCAAGCTTGTAATCTCAATGCACAAAATCCTATCATCAACGCTGCATTTTGATCCAATTCATATCATTTTTAAACGAATTTCTCCAACTCAAGAACTCCAAGGGAAGTGAGCTAATGTCTAAAAGGTTCTAATTCTATCGAGCGTAGCCCACAAGTGAACTGGGTTCGGATCTTTTTAATCTTAGGTTATATTTGGTACAGTGGAACAAAAGTTTTAGGAGTATTTATTTTAAATTTTTTTATTTTTTATTTTTTTTAGATATGATTAAAAATATTTATTTCATGAAATGGATATTTCATTAAAAGATTTTTTTTTTAATCTAAGTGAGTAATTTTTATTTTATTTTATTTCATAAAATAATTATTTTATTTCTATATACCAGCGACGGCCTACTAGTTTTATTATGGCTAGAGTAGCAGAATATGGTGTTGTGGGCGTGGATTAAACGCTACAGTAGAGTTTCGAGTAACATTATTATATTATCTTCTATTACTGGATGATGAGATGCCTGCAAATTGTACCATCAGATGTGGACTTGCGCAGCTTTGCGGTACTCTAGTCAGGAAAGAAATAATAATAATTAGAATAAGTTACACATTTTTGACAAAAGTTTTTAAAATTATATTTTTTTTAATTTTGTCTAATTTTTTAAACTTTTTTGTTTTCAAATAGATACTTGATTAAAACATTTTTAATCAAAAATAAAAATATAAATTACTTACTTCAAATTTATTATTATATAAAATAGAATTAATTAATTTTAAGTCTCTCATAAAAATATTTCATTATTGTAATATTTAAGTACATTTTTAATTTGAACCGAAGGAAGGCCGGTTGTCATTTGGTTTTTTGATTTAAGATTTATTTTGATGAGTTGACATTAATTATTTTTTACTAAAAGTTGAAGGAGTCTAAATGTTAATTTTTTTTACAAAAAATTAGAAAAAAAATATTTTTTATTTTCAAAGTTAAAAGAAAAATGTACATATAAACCTTTTTTTTTTTGGGGCCAAATTGGGAGTCTACAGCCCACAATCTTTGAAGTAGTTCCCGGGTTATTCGGACTCCCATTGAGTGTTCTGGTCATTTACACTCCCACTCACTCTCTCTAAGATTGGGAGAGAGGCAATAGAGGTAGCCTCTATATATAGTTATTATATCTTATTCCACTTTAAAATCTATGAAAGCTGATAGAAAAGAAATGGATACTTTGAAAGTTATTTATTTTTACTTGAAATTTTTACCAAGAAATTTTCCCATATTATTGGTTTAATATTACGATTATATCAAATCAAGTGTAACACTGCTAATTTATCTGTGTAAATATTTTTAGTAAAAAACAAATTATCGGCCCAGTATTACTTTATTTTCATATGTATTTCAATATGATTAGGTATCATTAGCAATATCTTTTGTGTCATAGCAAGATATAATTGGATCGTACTACCAATAAATTCTCTTTTTTTGCCAAATACTACACCATAAAAGATGATCACAATCAAGAACATATCTAGGGTAGGCTGAGGGGATATAAGACCCCCAAAATATGACCAAAAGTGATTTTGCATATAAAATTTTGATCTTTTTCAATTTAGTTTATTTCAAAATTTTTACCTACTCCAATCTTTACCCATCATTTTTCATTTTTTATTCAAAAATTTTAATCTAATCCAAAATTTTTATCTTAATTTTTCATTTCTCACTCTAGAGTTTTAAAATTTTGCCCAAATTTTTTTTAAACCCTCCCCAAAATTTTTACCAGCTGTCTTCAATCACAACAATGGCTATCAGGTTTCCATAGTGAAAAAAAAAAGGTAAATAGACTATTTTCCATATTGGTGGTATTGGTGAGATGAATGGACAAGGTGGGTGTCATTATATGTATACCTTTCACAACAATGGTTATCAACTTTAGTTTGGGGTCCAAGAAATTTCTAATTTCTTCTTCTTTTGAAAGGGTTCCTAATTTGACCTGCAACGTCAGATTTCTTTCACCATTATATAATATATATATATATATATATATATATAGAGATAGAGAGAGAGAGAGAGAGAGAGAGAGAGAGAGAGAGAGAGAGAGAGAGAGAGAGAGAGACTTGTAAATAGTTCAACTGCTCACGCAATCCATTTCTTATTTAATGCCATCTCTAATAGCAGCGGCAAATATGAGATGACAAATGTGTTTTTTGTTATGCTATCTACAAATTTATTATCTTACTTTGTTATTTTTAAAATTTGATATTTAAAGCCTTTTACCTATTATGAAAAGTTGGTAAAGTGAATACAATTTTTCATTAAACGGAAAGTTGTGAGTCCACATATGTATGTGAATGGATCAAATTTGGAACGGACCAGAGATGAGTCGAATTCTATTTGTTAAGAAAATTATTAAATTAGATTTTTTGACGGATCTATAAATTTTTAATCTATATCTAGATTTATTAACTATCAGATCGGATCGGATTAGTTCCGATCCAATCCTATAATAATACTAATATATATTATATATATAAAACATTATGTAATAATATGTAAAATTTTAAATATATAAATTCAAGTCAATTTAACTTAATAAATTCTTATATAATTTAATATTTAACATATTAAAAAATATATAAAACTATATATCTAAATTAATAATATATACACTTAATATATATATATATATATATTATATTTAATCGGATCGGATCGTTAACGAATCGAATTTGCTTAATTCAGATCCGATCTATTTAACTAAAGAAATTATCGGATCGGATCAGGTCAAATTCTTCGGACCATATCCGAATAAATAGATCGGATTCGGATCAAAATCTGATCCATTGACAGCCTTTGGTTCACATATTATTTAGGTAAATTACACTGATCTTTTTTAAAATTTTTAACAATTGATTTCCCTTATTTTACTTGACAGATACTTTCCTCTAGTCAATTTTTTATTCAAAATGATAAAATTATCCCTATATTTATTTGTTTTTGTGTTTTTTAATTTTGAACAGTTTTTTAAAACTTTTTAAATATTTTATTTAAAAATAAATTTAAAATAAATAACTTATTTTTATTTTATATAAAAATAAATTTAAGGTTTTTATCGATATTTATTTGAAAATTGAAAAAAAGATCGATCAAAATTTAAAAATTTGAAAAAAAAAAAACATAAAAGAAATAGCTTTATCATCTTTGATAAAAAAAAAAAAAATTAACTGAATGAAAGTATTTGTATATTATCAGGTAAAGTAAAAGAAGTCAGTGTAATTTTAAAAATTTCAAAAAATATTAGTATAATTGTCAAAAAAAATTTTATATAATAATATTTGATAATACAACTTTTTTGTAACACAACTACTTACTTAAATGTGTGATGGATGCAAACCTTATACTTACGTAAATAGTTATTCTAATTGTGCTAATAAAAATTATTCATATACATAGTCAAAACTTCTCAACAAGTGAGGTGGGGCCAGTGTGTAACATGGAAATTAACTAAAGTTACTAAACAAGGCAAAGAGACGAAGAAGTACGACTAGCTTTAGGCTGAGCTCATGGTTTATTACTACCGCTGAGGATCGTTAGTCTGCGTGCGGCAACGATTTATCAAAACAATGGATATAGCATTATTCTGGATGACTATTGTTCATCATCTTCTTTATAAATAAATTTGAAAAAAAAAAAAGTAAGTAAGCAATAATCTAGGCCAAAAGTCAAAATGGGTCGTGGCCTAATATAATTTCCTAGTTATTTTTACAGGGAGGACATGATTTCTTTTTATATATAAATCCCGTAAAAAGAGAAAATCAAATTCACACTATTTACATGAAAGTAAGCACTTATGATATAATACTGTTGTATTTAAGTACCTGGTAAGTTAAAAGAAAGAAACAATCGGGATATAATACCGTTGTATTAAAGCAATTAAGCTACTCTTTTTCTTAATTCTTATTTTCTTATTAATTTTTTATAGCTAATATATTTCTGGATTAATAAACAAAATACCTAGTGACACTTTTTTTTCTAGCATTTCCCTTGCCAACTAGACTTGAAACCTCCTCCCCCTAATTCATGTTACCAAAACAATGTATATCTAATTATGGTTGAAAAATAATTATTTTAAAAAATATATTAATTTAATTTTTTATTTTGTAATATAAAATTAATTTTTTTTAACAAGAAAAAGCTATATATTGAATAAAATTCTAATAATAAAATTTTTACATAATATTTTTTTAATAAAAATAGATAACAATAAAAAAAATTAGAGTATAATACGAATAAAACTCTATTAATAAAATTAAGCTTTTTTTGTAGAGTCTTTATGTGACTTTTTTGTAAAGTTAGATTTGTGTTAATCTTAGACTTTAATTTGATTATATTATAAATATATAAAATTTGATGATTTTTGTAGTATTAGACTTTTATTAACTTTATACTTTTAATCTGAGACCTAAAATGATTACATGAGACCTAAAATGATTACCTTTCTTAATTTTATGCTCTAAACCGTTCTATATAATCAGTGGTCCAAATCTCATCCAAGAAAAATCCAAAAAATTCAATCTAGCCAGATGGGAACCACCCAACAGAGATTTCCCTGATCCTTAAAAGGCTCCCTTTGATTAGGCAGAAAGTGATAGAAAGAAAAAGGAAGAGAAAAAAAATCAAATTTATTAGAAGTTTAGTTAGCAAGAAAGATAAAAATTCTCGTAAAAATTGCATCCATGTAATTTCTTGTTGCAAAAGACATAGAAACATTATGTTTCTCTTGAAAATATTTGTGGATAATTTATATTTTCGTCTTATCTAATATTATTTTTTCTATGCAACTTCTCGGTCCTTTTATTAGTGATAAAAATTGTTTTATGCTATAACTCTTTTTATTTTATAATTGATCTCATATGTTATACAATAAATATATATATATATATATACACATATCTTTATAACTAGTTAACATATATTACGAATAGTTAATATAATACATATATAGTTAATATATGATTTCAAGCATGAGAAACGTTATTCTTCCCAAATTTTTATCCTAAATTTTTATCTCAAACGATATAGCACTGATATGTGAGAATCATATTAATTATATGATTTCAAATATTGTCAATAATTCAGTGTCATGTCAATGTCACATCATTTGAGATATAATTTTAAAAAGTGTAGCATTGCTCTTCAAGTATTACTAATAATCTAGTGTCATATCAATACCACATCATTTGAGATACAATTTTAAAAAATATAACATTGTTCTTTGAAAATTTCTATTCCAAATTTATGTTGTAAACAATGTCAAGTGATATAGGGCACATTGATTATATAATTTAATACATTGTCATTAATATATTACTTCTTCTCTCTCATTTTAAAAGTTCTTTTTTAAGAAAACAAATTTTTTTTAAACCCTCCCCAAAATTTTTACCAGCTGCCTTCAATCACAACAATGGCTATCAGGTTTCCATAGTGAAAAAAAAAGGTAAATAGACTATTTTCCATATTGGTGGTATTGGTAAGATGAATGGACAAGGTGGGTGTCATTATATGTATACCTTTCACAACAATGGTTATCAACTTTAGCTTGGGGTCCAAGAAATTTCTATTTCTTCTTCTTCTTCTTCTTCTTTTCAAAGGTTTCATAATTTGACCTGCAACGTCAGATTGCTTTCACCATTATATAAATATATATATATACATATATATATAGAGAGAGAGAGAGAGAGAGAGGGAGAGAGAGACTTGTAAATATTTCAACTGCTCACGCAATCCATTTCTTATTTAATGCCATCTCTAATAGCAGCGGCAAATATGAGATGGCATTTGTGTTCTTTGTTATGCTATCTACAAATTTATTATCTTACTTTGTTATTTTTAAAATTTGATATTTCAAGTCTTTTACCTATTATGAAAAGTTGGTAAAGTGAATACAATTTTTCATTAACCCGAAATTTGTGAGTCCACGTATGTCTATAAACAGATCGAATTCAAAACAGATCAAAAGAATGATTCGAATTCTATTTGTTAAAAACATTATCGGATCAGATTTTTCGACGAATCTATAAATTCTTAATCTATATCCAAATTTGTTAACTATCAGATCGGATCAGTTTCAATCCGATGCTATAATAATACTAATATATATTATGTACATAAAACATATAATATGTAAAATTTTAAATATATAAATTCAAGTCAATTTAACTTAATAAATTCTTATATAATTTAATATTTAACATATTATAAAAATATAAAACTATATATCTTAATTAATAATTTATACAATTAATATTTATGTTATATTTAATCGGATCGGATCGTTAACGAATGGGATTTGCTTAATCCATATCCGATCTATTTAACTAAAGAAATTATCGGATCAAATTCTTCGGACCATATCCGAATAAATAGATCGGATTCGGATCAAAATCTAATCCATTGACAACCTTAGGTCCACATATTATTTAATAAAATTACATTGATCTTTCTTGAAATTTCTAACAATTGATTTCCCTTATTTTACTTGACAGATACCTTCCTCCTATCAATTTTTTATTCAAAATGACAAAATTATCCTTATATTTATTTATTTTGTGTTTTTTAATTTTGACCAATTTTTTAAAACTTTTTAAAATATTTTATTTAAAAATAAATTTAAAATAAATGACTTATTTTTATTTTATATAAAAATAAATTTAAGGTTTTTATCGATATTTATTTAGAAATTGAAAAAAATATTGATCAAAATTTAAAAATTTGAAAAAAAAAAAAACCTAAGAGAGATAGTATTGTCATTTTTAATAAAAAAGAAATTAATTGAATGAGGATATTTGTATATTGTCAGGTAAAGCAGAGGAGGTCGGTGTAATTTTAAAAATTTAAAAAAATGTCAATATAATTGTCAGAAATCTTTTTGTAAAATAATATTTTATAATACAACTTTTTTTGTAACACAACTACTTAAATGTGAGATCTATACGAGTGTGATTGGATGCAAATCTTATACTTACGTGAATAGTTGTTCTAATTGTGCTAATAAAAATTATTCATATATATATATATATAGTCAAAACTTTTCAACAAAGTGAGGTGGGGCCACTGCGTAACATGGAAATTAACTAAAGTTACTGAAAAAGGCAAAGAGACGGAAGTATGACTAGCTTTAGGCTGAGCTCATGGTTTTTACTACCGGTGAGGATCGTTAGTCTGCGTGCGGCAAAAATTATACTTAGGAAATAATTTTCTCCATCGATGTATCAAAAACAAAAAAAAAGAAATAATTTATAAATGAAAATGGATATAGCATTATCATAGATGACTATTGTTCATCACCTTCTTTATAAATAAATTTATAAAAAAAGTAAATAAGCAATAATCTAAGCCAAAAGTCAAAATGGGTCGTGGCTTAATATAATTTCCTAGTTATTTTTACACGAAGGACGTGATTTCATTTTATATATAAATCATGTGAAAAGAGAAAATCAAATTCATACTATTTAAATGAAAATGAGCACATGTAATACTTAAATAGTACCTTAATTCACACTATTTAACTACCTGATAAGTTAAAGGAGGAAACAATCAGAATATAATACTGTCGTATTAGGAATATAATATTGTCAGAAAAAATTAATTTTATATTACAAAATAAAAAATTAAATTAATGTTTTTTTAAAAAATAATTAGTTTTCAACCATAATTAGATATACATTGTTTTGGTAACATGAATTAGGGGGAGGAGGTTTCAAGTCTAGTTGGCAAGGGAAATGCTAGAAAAAAAAAGTGTCACTAGGTATTTTGTTTATTAATCCAGAAATATATTAGCTATAAAAAAAATTAATAAGAAAATAAGAATCAAGAAAAAGAGTAGCTCCTTTTGATTAGAAAGAAAAGGAAAGAGAAAGAGAGAGAGAAAAAATCAAGAAAGTGATAGAAAGAAAAGGAAAGAGAAAAAAAATAAAATTTATTAGAAGTTTGGTTAGCAAGAAAGACAAAATTTCTCGTAAAAATTGCATCCACATAATTTCTTGTTTTTTTTTAAAAGATGACTTTTAGTTCTCCGCAAAAGACATAAAAAAATTATGTTTCTCTTGAAAATATTTGTAGATAATCTATATTTTCATCTTATCCAATATTAGTTTTTTCTATGCAACTTATCTGTTCTTTCATTAGTGATAGAAATTCTTTCATGCTATAACTCTTTTTATTTTATAATTGATCTTGTATGTTATACAATAAATAAATATATAAATATATATATATATATACACATACATATATCTTAATAACTAGTTAACATATATTACAAATAGTTTTTATAATATATATATATAGTTAATATATATTGAAGATATATATATATATATGTAATTACGTTTATATATAGAGGGAGATGAATAATAAATATAATAAATATAATTTTTCTTGCAACTTTCTTATATTTTTTTTCATAACCAAATGAATATAAGAAAAAGTGATTTTCTTTTCACTTTTCAAGTATTTTTTTAGTACTTTCACTCTCTAACATTTATTTTCTTCTAACCAAATGAAGCTTAAAGAAAACGGAAAAAGATAATATTGCAATTTCAATTTGTGTTCAAAACCCCGGGGAGAAAGAATTGGAATTTGATGTCATGTTTCTACATTATCAAAATAATATATCACGCATATAGAAAATTTGATCTAATTATAGTTGAAAACATAAATCAACAAGAGCAGTACTATCTTTTTAAAATGAGAAAATACTATCCCATGATTCACAGTATCGAAAAATTGGAGATGCTGTTTGGTATTGAAAGCATTGTTGACTAAGGGAGTGTGATTCTGTCAGAATATATCAAAAACATATCTTTAGAAATCTCAAAATACAGACCCTGTACCTGAGTTGGCCTTTGACAGACATGGCTACAGTCGGTTTTAAAAAGAGCGGCCAACCACGTCGTTCTTTTTGGGATTATCACTGTAAAATGGAAAACAGTGACTCTGTGAGAAAATCTTTCCTCTGGTAATTAAAAAGGCACTGGTAATAGTGATTTTCGTTTGGAAAAAGGCACTAGAAACAGTGAGACAATCTTTCCTCTGGTGTGCCTAAATCACTCACGCGACATCCACCTCTCACTCTCTGCATCTCACTCTTTGCCTCTCTTTCTCATTCTCTCTCACTCTCCGCCTCTCACTCTTTGCCTCTCTTTCTCTTTCTCTGAAAATCTCTCTCTCTCACTCTCTCCAAATCTCTCTTGATTTGGCTTCTCTGGATCTCACTCTCTCTCTCTCTCAGAAAATCTATAACTGAAGATGGTCCGCCTCTGATGACTCAACATATGCTACACATTTCACTGGGCACCGGAGGATTGCAACATTTGTAGTTTTCAGTTTTGGACAGTTGGTCATCAAGAAAACTGGGTTGAGATTGGATTTAAGGAATTTTTAGATGTTTCTGGAATTTTTTTCCTTTTTTTTTTTTTTTCTCCCCTGCCTTCTTAGATGTCCTCGCTGAATCAGATGTCTCCCAAAAATGTGTTTTCCTTAACTTTATAGGAATACATTTTAATTTTGTGCTTTTTGGGAGGGTTCTCTCTCAAGTTTGTTTTTACTTTTGTTTTCTCTTGACAATAATATATTTGCAGTCCTATTAATAATTCTACTCTTTTAATTCTCAATTTGTGATTTCGGACGATTTTTTGGTTCTTTGCACAATTGTTTCCCATTTCTTTTCTTTTTTTTAAAGTAATTTTTTTATTTTTAAATTAAAAATTGAAAACGTCTTGAAAAATTTATATTCAAATGGATTTTCATAATTTTGTTCTCAAAAATTTAAATTTGGATATTCTTATATCCAAACTTATTTTCACAATTTTTAACTCAAAAACTTAATTCTAATTAGCATAATTAAACATATTTTTGTAATTTTAAAAAAATTAATTACAAAATGTTGAAACATATTTCAGAAATATTTTTCAGAAAATCATATCTAAATCATAATTCCAAACACAGATGCTTTTGAAATTTGTATTCTAAATTTCTATCTCAAATAATGTGTTATTGATATAGGAGAATCACATTAATTATATGATTTTAAGTTTGAGAAATGTTACGTTTTCTAAATTTCTATCCCAAATGATGTAACACTAATATGTGAGAATCATATTAATTATATGATTTCAAGTATTGTTAATAATTCAATGTCATGTCATATCAATGTCACATTATTTGAAATATAATTTTAAAAAGTATAGTATTGCTTTTCAAGTATTGCCATTAATTTAGTGTCATATCAATACCATATCATTTGAAATACAATTTTAAAAAATATAGCATTGTTCTTTTAAAATTTCTATTCCAAATTTATGGTGTAAACAATGTCAAGTGATGTGACAATATATCGAGCACATTAATTATATAACTTAATACATTGTCATTAATATATTACTTCTTTTCTCTCATTTTAAAAGTTATTTTTTAAGAAACAATTTTTTTAAACAAGACAAACATTTAATGTTTTTACACTTGATTATAAAATATAATTTTACAAAATTAACCTCCTTTTACATTAATTATTATAATCACATTAATTAAGTAAAAAAATTGAGAATTTGAAAATTTTCCAACATTTTATGCTTTGACTTCAGGACTTCTATTTTGAGATATCAAAAGAAAAAATTCTTAAATTGAGATAGAAGAAATATCATATTATTTAAGATATAAAATTTAAATTAAATATTTGAGAATTATAACATTATTGGTTTGGCAAAAAAGATATTGTGCTCTTAAAAGAATATTTCAACGGTCAGGATCTCATCCAAAAAAAATCCAGAGAATTCAATCTAGGCAGATGGAACGTACCGACAGAAAACGGAAAAGGGTAGTATTGGAATTTCACTCTGTTCAAAATCCCGGGGACAGGGGTAACGGCCTATCCAACTAGTATAAAAACGGCGGCCCAGAACACAGTTTGGTTGCCGCACTGCTATTTCACATACAAAACGTGAGGCGGTACCGTTAGTTTTTTTAATAACACACAGTCTTCTCCTTCCTCATTCCGCCTGATTCCCCCTCTACAAGTAAACCCTTCTTATCTACAATTATATATACACAAACCTATATCTATATTCGTTATATATATATATATCATAAAAGTCTCCTGAAGCATCTTATAGCTTTCAAGCCCTACAGGTGCTCTATAATTTTTTCCTTATTCTCTGGTTTTCGCTTTCTTACGATTTTGTTAATGATTTGCCAAGTTATACTTGGAATTCGAATACTCTCGTCAATGTGCATCTACTTGGCTTAGAATCGATTTTCAGTTTTTTTTTCTTTGCTTTCCCTACAAGCAATTTCAGGGAATTAGAATTCAATTCCTAATCAAATTCGACCTAGAAGATTCTCCTTTCTGTTGTAGTATTAGGATGCGGAGAATTAATCTGTTCATTATATATAAGGTAGTTTCATTGATTTCTAGATTGTAGATCACTTTAGTTTTTGTTACAGTGTTCTGGTTTCTGGAGGATTTCTCTGTTATGGAGAATACTATACATCAATGTCGGAGAGTTTCTGCTCTAAAGGAAAATATAGGTGGGTATGTAAATGGGTTTGGGGGTTTAGTTTCTGATAACATAAGTACAAATACATTAGATGATCAGTCGAAGCAATCTGGTTTTGGAGATTCAGTATCGGGGACTGATCAGGATCGAGAAGACCCTTCAGATTGTGAAAGTGGGATATCCGGTCCCAGCCGTGGGAAATTCCAGTTGTTTGGGGATGAATTGATTAGAGTTGATGAAGGGAATGACGTTCACGGAGTTATCACACGCAGGTTTATTTCGGGTATGGGTTTTCTCGCAGAGCATACCTCAGTGGTGTCGATCCATAGAAACTCTTTTTCTAGCTTTACCGGACAAGCCCGGCTTCAATCGTTTAATATTTACAGCCGAGCCATTGAAAAAAAGTGTGGCGGTCATGCGAATGTGAAGTATGCTTGGTATGGTGGATCGAAAGATGAGATTAGAAATATAAGTTCTCATGGTTTTGGGAAATCTGAGAACAATGGATCGTATGGCTGTGGTATTTACCTCTCGCCTGATGATTCTTCTTTAGAAAGGTAATTCAGCAATTTTCTTTGACCACTGGGTGAGTGTTGTTCCCTATATTTATGTAATTGCTATATATATATGTTTGTTTTACAGTATGAGATCTTCGATTATTGATAATTGTTATATATATATATATATATATGTTTGTTTTGCAGCGTGAGATCTTCAATTATTGATGGGGATGGCCTGAGTCATGTACTGCTTTGTCGCGTTTTATTGGGGAAAACGGAGCAAGTCCATCCTGGAACTAGACAGTATCATCCGAGTTCTGAGGAATTTGATTCTGGGGTTGACAATCTTTCGGCTCCTAAAAAGTATATTATATGGAGTTCCCACATGAATACTTATATCTTGCCAGAGTACATTATAAGTTTCAGAGCTCCTTCTTGCGTGAAGGGTGAGCAATTTAACATACTAGCCTGAGTTAATTTGTTTCAATGGTATTTCTGAGTTCCAGAATTGTTGAAGATGTGTCACTAATGTGAAATTTGATTAGGGTGGCAAGGGAATCAAGATGCATTGAGGAAACCAACTTCACCTTGGATGCCATTTTTAACTCTAATTTCTGTGCTTTCAAAGTATTTACCTCCTCGTACCATCAGTTTGATCTCCAAGTATCACAATGATCATACAGTAAGTATTTACGGATTTTTGTAGCATGATATGAGTAGTTTGTGTATTTTTCCTTCTCATGACCTCCTTTTCTCAAATTATGTTCTCAAGGAAAAGAAGATCTCACGGCATGAATTAATACGACGATTGAGACAAATAGTAGGAGACAAGTTGTTGACTGCTGTCATAAAATCTTTCAGACACAAGGTACAACTTCCTGTGATAAAATAGATATATTAGCAAATTGTTTCATCAAAAACTTGTGTTTGATGAATGTCAATCGTGTTTGATACTAGATTTGCTTTGATTAATGGCTTCTATTGTTTGCTTTCCTGCCCTTATTAAGTATTGTGGATAGTATTGGTAGAAGTTGTGCAATAAGGACACCCCTGGCCAAGCTTTTAGGATCTTGTTGAACCCATCTTACGCATAATCCATCTAGAGCACTATCACTTTTCGAAACATAACTCAAATTTGAGATAAACTAAAATTTGGAAACTAAAGAATTTTACAATGATTATGAAACATATATCCATGTTTTTATCAAGTATATCTGTTCTATATCAAAAGTTCACTTTGTTATGAGATTATCATGTTAAAAACTTTTATTGGTGAGAAACTTTCCTACATCAAAAATTCAATTTGTTATGGCCGGCTCCTATATTGCAATTCATCTTGTTACACATGATTCTTGTATTGGTTGATGCTTCAAGGATAGTAGCAATTTCTCTTTGAAATTCAGTCATCAATCTGAGGGTTTAGATATGTCTAAATCTAAATATTGTGAATTTCTATGTTTATGAAACATACTACGGTAGGGCAGATTTGGTATCTTAAAAACATGGACATATGTTTTAGAGTTATTTTAGGATTCTTTAGTTTTTCAAATTTAAGGTTATCTCAAATTGTTTATTTTAAATAAATTATCTATAATCTTTATTGTTTTCTATTCAAAATAGGATTTCTCAATTGTAATAGAATTATGACTTTTTATTCGAATAGGATTAGACTTTCCATATCTATACATAGAACTCTAAGTCTCCATTAGAGACATCTTTTAGCTTTTTATCATTATATTCAGTTTCGAATTTAGAGAATTCTAAAGACGTGATCGATTTCATGTTAACAAAATTAAGTAATCCAGTTTCAGGCACATGTTTAACAGGTTTGGATGTGTTGCCTTGAAGACCTCTGTAATTTGTTTTGTCTTCCTTATTCATGAGTGTGGTCAAAAGGGCCCGAAGGATTATAGAGTATCAAGAAAGCATACAACTGTTTTAGCTTTGTCATAGTAGTAGCAATTTTTATTCTTTGCCCGCAAGGTAGACGTCGTCACTTGCGTCAGCCAAATGATGCCTTATGCTGATTTAGTTGAAAATAATAGAGGTGGAGAACAAAAAGTCCTGATCCAGTTGTAGCTTGACGTTTTCCCCTTCATTTGATTCCAAGTTCTACGCACCACTCTTGTCTAGCATGAGTGGCCTGACTGCTGCCTAAGGCATCTCTTCCATATTTTTTTGTGCTTGCAGTGAGATTTCGAGATCACGGGACTGAAAGACTTATAGAGTATCAAGCATGCAACTGTTTTAGCTTTCTCATAGCAATTTTTCTATGAAAACAACAATAAATCAATTTCAAACAACAAGATGCCTACGCTTCAAAACAATAGCCTTATATATGCAGGGTTACAAAATAAAAAAAGAAGCAGCTCATAAATATTCAAATAAAATAGGTCGAAAAAATTTCCGCGGGCTTCACCTCCAGATCCATGGTTGTATTGGGTCATCAATAGGTCATCATCAAGAATCTCGATGAATTCATGACAACTGCCTAACCAAAGTTGCATTATTCTTGCCTGTAAGATAGACTTGCATCATCCAAATGATGCCTCATGCCGATTTAGTTTAAAATAATAGAGGTGGAGAGCAAAAGGTTCTGATCCAGTTGTAGCTTGACGTCTTCCCCTTGATTTGATTCCAAGTTCTACACACCACCCTTGTCTAGCATGAGTGGCCTGACCGCAGCCTAACTTTAGTGGGAAAGAACAAATTTTTTGTTATTAGTTAATTACTAGGGGCATCTCTTCCATATTCTTTTATGCTTGCAGTGAGATTTTGAGATATTCCCCCCAACCCGAATACCATGTTATCAATATTTACCTACTGATTTACATCAGTTTGATTCTTTATACCATTTTATAATTTCCTTTCTTATTTGCAAGTTCTTTGCTTGTTAATCTTATATGATGGATAATTTTATCTTTTGATTTTGCAGCAACATCAAGTATCAACAGACTTTCACCGAACAGCAGTTGGAACAAGTGCCAGCAATGGCGTGTAAAAAGGAACTGTAAACGCGGGCAGAGAGATGGGCGGCAGATGCCTGAATGGCTTGCTTTTGTATTCTGTCACTAGTTTAGTATTTAGTGTGCGTTTTTTGGTAACAAGTATCTAGTGTTTTTGAACTTCACTCTTTTCTAGTATAGCAATCTATAACCTCAAGGTGGTTGTAAGAGCGACAATTATGTTGATCAATTAGAGAAAATCTGTTTCATTGCTCGGGTACCTAACGTGTATATGTATAATATATGCATGTATATATTTACTTGTATGTAAATGTAAATACAAATTTGTGCTTTTAATAACAGTAGATTAATTTTAATTTTTAAAAATTTTAAAGATTATTTTTTAGACACGACGGACGGAGCAAGAGTAGGGTGGGAATGGGGTTTGGAGGACTAGGCGGGAACAAGAATGGGGAGGCTGTTTTTAAAGGTGCCGGGATGGTTGAGGGCCGGGCCTGTTTGCCATTCATACAGGTGACTGACCTTTGTAATCCAAGGAAGTTCAAAAGTGCTGCCCATAGTGTGGTTCGTTGGACTGCTTTTAGCATAGTATGACTCGAAGGTGTAATGGGGAATCCTCGAATCTGGGTTCCAATCCACGGCAGCAAATAAATCAAGCAAAGAAAAAATGGCAATAGTTACACACAATCAAAGCAAAACAAAACGATTTACATGGTTCAGCATGGGCAGACACATCAAGAAGAAACCTACCAATTGAAGGAGAGATGATGAAAATGGTGACTTTCAACCTTGCAAACCAAAAATCTCAATACACCCAATACTCTAAAACAAACAAGGTAGAGTGCCCATGAGGGGGCAGCTGAGTTATGTTGGGAGTGTACTACTTCACAGCCCATCTGCTTCAAATCTCCCAATTGTGTGGGCATTGGAATTGACACATTGAAGATTAGTTAACAGATTTTTCATCTTATTTTTTCATTTCTAGAGATAAGGTGATGGGATCTATACAATGTTTTCAGACACAAACCGTTCATCGAACCGAAAAAATGTTCAAGTTACCGGTTATCGGTTCAACCGTCGGATCAATCGGAATCAAACCGTGATGTCATAATTATGTAATTAATAAATTTAATAATACATATTATTGATATTTTAAATTAAAAAAATTATACAAAAATTACTAAAAATTATATAAAAAAAAATTACAAAATATGAATTTTCTTAATATGTAAAACTTCAAGAAAAAATTGAAAAAAGTATAGTAGACATATTTTATTACAATATTGAAAGTTAAAACTTCATTGTCATTCTTCCATAATCCCAGAACCATAACAAAAATCATTTTAACATCCAATCCAAGTATAATCCAATAATTTAGTCTTCAACTACATGAAAAAAAAAAGAAAGAAAGATATAAACACTAATAATCATGCTTAAATAAAATAAAATACCACATGATACAAATATATAATACTGGAGTTTCAAACTTCAAGGGTTTAAAATTGTAAATACAATCCAAAATAAATTCAGTCAAATACAAACTCAATTGAGCCAAAATTCAGCTAAAAAATTGCATGAAATTTGAGATTTTGAATATACCCAAAAAAAAAAAAATACAGTCAAGAATCGGTTCACCGGTTGAACCGTCCGGTTTTACCGGTTTTTTATTTTTAGAACAGTTTTAAACTTAAAACGGGTTTATGGGTTTCCGGACCGTTTTGTGGACCGCTTGACAGTTCAACCAGTTGAACCGGCCAGTCCGATCCGAGTTTTAAAACATTGGATCTATGTGCATTAACAGATACATACGAAATGTTAAAACTTTTAAATAAATTTATTTATACTGTATTAAACGATTTTTAACTTTTTCCAAACAGACTCCTAAAGAAATCATAAACCCGTCCTAGCAAATCGGGTTGGGCCAAACAGATGTCATAATCAATTGCCCAAAAACTAGTTCTGGCCTTTGGTTGTTTTGAAAAGTTGCATCACCATGTTCAATTCTTTCTAGGTACATCATCATGCCATTTAACTGAAATTTCAAGATTATGTGGTGAAATTATGTTTCCATTCATCATGTTGGGCCCTAATTTTATTGTGTTTTCTCCTTAATACTAATATTTCTGTAGTACTCGGTTCTAATTTTATTTTTAACATATTAAATAAGTAGAATTGAAGTTTTATCTGAGTGATGCGAGTGTCTACTTTCCATATAATTGGAGTGGATTCGATTCTCCCTCCCCACACGATATTTGTTTTAGGATAGAAAAAAAAAGTTTTATAGGAAACACACTTCTTTGTGATTAATAAAAAAGAATATATATATATATATATATGCCTCTCCATGTGAAAAATTAAGCCAATTTTGTAATATTTCTATAGTTTAGATGATTCTTCTTGGTGAATCTAGTCCTTGACATGGAAATGGCTGCTCCAAACGCCAAGCAAGTTGAGTATTTGAAATGTTGGACAACTTTTTCTTGGGCCAAAAGATATTGTAGATAGTAATTGCTTATATGGTCTTCCCATTGACTTTTTATTTGCAATATGAACTCATATTTATTTATATTATTCTCCAACTTCATATCTTGAGAAGGCAAAATGTAAAAGACTTGGGAAAAGTTTCCACTTTGGTTTGAATGAAAAATTATACTTCAATCTAAGTTGATAATAATAAAAATATGAAAAAAAACCATATTTATATGTGATATTTTGACCCATAAATTTTGGAAGTTATTAAATAATAATAGAACTATTGGCTCCAAATTAGGTAGGATGAACATTTTTCTATTCACGTACGTGTCACAATCTTAATATGTCATGTATGCAATCACACGTATATCATGTGACTAATTAGTTTTAACTAAAAAATAAAAGTTAAAAAAAAAACTTAAAAAAAACACATTTACATTGCATATGTGACAAATTGTAATTAAGACACGTGCTTGGGTAAGATCTTTACTGAGTTCGGAGCTAGTATTGTCCTGATTTATTAAGTTTCTCTATAAACTTTAATAACAAAAAAAATTCATATCGACATACAATTTCTTTCATAAAAATAAAATATGCATACATATTTTCAATGATGATAATTTTTTTTTAAAATAAATGTAATATATTTAACCTAAGTTATAAGAAAAGTTATAAAAAAAAAAAAAACTATAACCACAATTTGTATTAGTGATAAATTAATGTTACTAGAGATTTTTATATAATATAAATACATAAGCAAGCATTTTTTTCTCTAATAATTAATACTAGGAAAGAATTTTTTTATGTAAAATATAATAATCATTAAATAATAAAATTATGAGTAATACTACTTTTTCAAAAAGTGTTCTTAAAAAGAAAATCTTTAATGACGAGACAATATCTCATTTGTTACACGTGAAATCTCGAAATGATATTTAACTAATACAATCCTGCTATATTATTTGATAAATTACTTTTGGTAAAAGAGAATTTGTAAACATTAACTTATCCTAGAATTATTAAATCATATACAAGAAAAATAAATGAATTAAATCAAACCAACAGATGGGGATAGTTTAATAAATTTTAAGCTTTTTTTTTTTGTAATGCAGGATATCCTAAATCAACTTGTGCATACTAGACTAAGTCCCTGCAGTCTATCTCACAGCTATTTCACACGCTTACGTATGGGATGAGGTGGCCGTAAGAATTTTGTTGGCGAGGGAAATTAAACATGCTGAGTTCGAGAGTAAGTCTCCTTACAAATTAGATAACTCCCACTCAGCCAATCTCTTGGGCTTCATTTTAAGCACTTTCAATGTGCTGATTTGATTTTATTGTTCTTCATTCCATTCATGAAGTGTAGAGGAGTCTGATCCCCTAACATATATACTTTATGAAATTATATGAATTTTAAACTATAGTGTGTGTGTGTGTGTTTATATATACATACATATATATATATATATATATATATATATATTACTCTTCATGATTAAAATGCCCTGAATTATGGCAATACCTACTCAAATGATCCTTTACTTGGTTTCAAAGTTGCTTCATTTATTGCAACACCATGTTTAATTTCTCGTCTTTTTGGTTTTGAAGAAATGAAATTGTGAATACAAAGCTTTCTCCAACAAACGTTCTCCTAATTACCTACCAAAAATAATAATTGCAATTATACATGGTAATGGCAGTTATATTCTATATATATAGATATATGTGTGTGTGTTTATACACTAGGACACTTAAAGGGAGAGAGAGAGAGAGAGAGAGAGAGAGAGAGAGAGAGAGAGAGAGAGAGAGAGAGAGTGTGTATGATTTCATATATATATATATATATATATATATATATTACTTTTCATGATTCAAATGCCCTGAATTACGGCAATACCCACTCAAATGATCCTTTATTTGTTCAAAGCTTGCTTCATGTATTGCAACAAACATGTTTAATTTCTCATCTTTTTGGTTTTTAAAAAATGAAATTGTGAATACAAGTTTTCTCCAACAAACGTTCTCCTAATTACCTACCCAAAGTAATAATTGCAATTATATATGGTAATGGCAGTTATATTCATTATATATAGATATATGTGTGTGTGTGTGTGTTTATACACTAGGATACTTAAAGGGAGGGAGAGAGAGAGAGAGAGAGTGTGTATGATTTCATATATATATATATGTATATACAATCATATAAGCATGCAAAGTAGGGTGTAACTTTATAAATTGTGGTGGCAATTTGTCAAACCTAATGACAGTGCCTTTTTCCATCTTGTAACGGCGTGACTCACTGATATTAGTGGTGAGATCATTAAACAAAGTAAAGTTCAATTTTGCTTGGCAGCAGCATATTTGATTAGTCAAGCTTTTGTTAATTATCCTTCTAATCCATCTGATTTAGCAACTTTACAGATTTGTGTTTATTGAGTTGACACTCAAACTTATTTTAATGTTGTCTAATCCAAACTTATTTTAATATTTTCTAATCCAATTAGACAACATCAGCGCCACGCTTTCATAACAAGGTTCAATTTCATGTCTTTTGTGTGAAAAGAAAGGGGATTAACCAATCATTTCTCTATAACCTTTTTTTTCTTTTTTCTTTTTTGGAATTTTTTGAATCCTACAAAATAAAAGAAAGAAAATAGACCGTATCGTGTTCAAGATTGTAAGCATTTTTATGGACAACACTAATAATTATCACAATTACATGTTCAATTGAGCACTAGTCGGTTAGTTGATTTAAGTAAAATGTTGTAAATTTAGAAGTTTTGAATTCAATTTATTATGGTTACTGCTTGTGTGATTTTCAGACTATCTCGTGAGTAAAAAATTGGAATACCACTTCATTTGACCCAAAAAAAAAATTCAAAATATAAATAATCAAATACAAATAACATAAAGTTACAGTCATAACTTACATAAAAAATAGGAAAAAATACTAAAAAGTTTATGAAATAAATTTTTAAATTTAAAAAATTAATAATATATTTTTTCTATCTAAAAAGTCTAAAAAAGAAACTTTTCATACAAAAAGTCCAATTGTTAACTTCCATTTTAATACTGTTAAAAAATATTATTGATTATATTAAAATGGCCTTTAAGATACATTTTAGAAGAAAAAAGACTAAAAAATATATAAAATAAATTTTTCAATCCCAAAAAAATCATAACATTTTATAAAGTAAAATTTTATTTTTTAGGCATTTTAGATAAATAAAAATTTTTTTTTTTAGATTGAAGAATTTGTTTTATTTATTATTCAGTATTTTTTAAAATGTATCTTGGAGGTTATTTTGGTCTAATTAATAATATTTTCTAACGGTATTAAGATGAAAGTTAATAATTGGACTTTTTTGTATTAAAAATTTCTCTTTTAGATCTTTTAGATAGAAAAAATATATCATTGAGTTTTTAAATTGAAAAGATTATTTTAAGGACTTTTTAGTATTTTTTTCTAAAAATTATCCGTAATTCAAAATCTTTGAGTTTACGGCTCATCTTTTAACTATTACTTACTACCGTGGAAGGAGACTCGAACACGTCAAATTTCTTATAGAACCAATAACTTGGGGACTACTTACCTAACAAGAGAAAATAATTCTCTAAAATTCATAATTATTAATTAATGATAAAAAAACATAACCATAAAGACCTATTACATCATATTTATAGTGCTAGAACACTACTACTTTGATTATGAAATAAAAACTCCTACTTTTAGACTAATCCTACTACAATAAAGAATATTAATTTGAATAGGAAACTACTAATTCTTATATTTTCTTTACTAATCCTTATAAAAAAAGGAAAACAAAAAAATTAAGAATAAATCAAAATTTAAACTAAATAATCCTAATATAATTCCAAAACAAATTTCTTTTATTTTTAGGATACTAATTTTGTCCTACACCAGCCTGTAGTTGGCTCAGTAAAATCAAATAGATGAGCAATGCCCGCTTTGCCTTTTGTT
Organism: Nyssa sinensis; assembly: GCA_008638375.1. Classification (NCBI taxonomy): domain Eukaryota; kingdom Viridiplantae; phylum Streptophyta; class Magnoliopsida; order Cornales; family Nyssaceae; genus Nyssa; species Nyssa sinensis. The sequence goes on from CM018036.1 coordinate 8,435,028, forward strand.
TCAAGACACATCCTCAAAGTTCTCATCAACTTCATACCATCACCTCTCACTAATATAATACCAATCAGGTAGGCAATCAAACCAGAAAAAATTTCGATTAGGTGTTTAATATTAAACTAAATTATTGCCAAAACTTAATGGGCAGAGCAACAATGAATCTATAAATTTTAGTTAGAAGATATAAAATTGTATGTATATATTGAAACTTAAGAATGTTCATATAAATAAATAAATATATATATATATAAATAGAAAATGATAAATTCTATTTTGTTAAAATATTTTAAGAAAATTAATAGTAAAAAAGTATAATATCAAACTTTTTAGAGAACCCCCGGGATCCACCTCAGGGTCATATATATATATATATATATATATATATATATATATATATATATATATTTTGTTGCATGGAAAAAAAGAATTAAAGTTATGCTAATTATATGAGAAATGAACACTTAAATCATTTGAATAGTATCTATGTGTGTGCGTGTGTGTGTTAAAAGATTGTCTTGCTTAAGGAAGCCAAAGAAGGGTTAACTCCTACGCAAGGTTACATGTATATTATAAACGTCACTACATGCGACTTCATATTTGGCCATATAGAGCAGCTATTCTAGAACTGCCTGCGTTGACGTTAAAGTTGGGATAAGTTATTACAACACCTCTGTCTACAATATATATGTATCTATATCGTTGAGATTGCCCGTCAAGTACATCTGAAAGCTACAACCACCGCCAACTTCTTGCTCTCATATTGTTATTAATGTAACACCGTTTTAAGTCTCAATAAAAAAAAAAAAAACATTAAATCAAAATAAAGTTTAGTCAATTATTGAATTGCTCACTTTACCTATGGATTTTTTTTTCTCTTTTCTTTTTTTTTTTTAAACATTTTTCATCCCAAAAGGGACTGAGGAGGTCATTGGCAGAGCCGGGCGAAGAAGACAAAATATTCCTTGATTCAAGGACCATGGTCTTAATGGTGACATGAAATGTCTCGTATGGGTTTTTACACATATCTCATCTCGTGTACATTTGAAATTATCAGAAAATAATTATGTAAAAAAACAATGATTCTCTCAAAAACTTGAGAAACATAGTTTTTATATTGTAATTTTGTTAAAATAATTTTAAAAAAAAATTCAAAGACCTTGTACTTTTATGATTTTTACACCTATCACCTACCGTTGGTGAAAAAATGATTGTGATTTTTGTATCTGATATACCACTATGTAACACACCAACCACTGCATGACACGTGTAACTGCAAGATCGGCTCATGACCCATAATACAGCTCAGGCTCGGCCATATAACTTGTGTTCGGTCGCTCAGCTCAGGCTCGGCCATATAACTTGTGCTCGGTCGCTTAGTTCATGTTCGGCCTTATAATCTGTGCTCGGTCATTTAGTACATGCTCGGTCATATATCTCATCCTCGGTCAGTCAAGGGCATAACCTACATGGGCCGAGCTCATAGTATCAAAGCAGGACAGCTCTCCCATAAAGACTAACTTGTATAGATGCAAGCTTGCAATACAACACATCAATGATCAGACCTAATCATCGCTTCAGTGAGCACCAAGCAGGAAATAAGGAAGCTATCTCCAACAAGGAAACTGCCACACTAAGTTACCATATTCGACAAGGTAACTGATATCTCCGGAGATCCAATCCCTATATTCATGGCTCCAAATCCTAATCAACTTAGGAGAGACATTGCCTATAAATTCAACCCTAAAGGTACGCTTTATTTTCATGCTCATTATTTTGGCTTTCATTACGAATCTTTCAATTCAATTTATTGACTTAAGCATCGGAGCGGCTACCGCCGGAGCCAACCCGGTGGTCCTCTGACCTTCTGTTTCGAGTGTTTCGCAGGGAGCCGAGCTTGGATCTCACGTGGGCCAAAAAGTGCAGCATCAGTTTGGCGCCGTCTGTGGGAACGACAATCACCAAGTGCTCTACTCAATCTAAGCTCATCTTCCGTTTATCAGAGGGATCATGGCTCCCAACTTGCGACCCAGGAATAACACTCAAAACCCTCATCCTCAACCAACTGCCGGACGAGGAAGAGGGCGAGTGAATAACCCTGTACAGGAAGAACTGATCGAAACTAGGCGGCAGAACCAGTTGCTACGGGAACAGCTTTTGACCATGACCAGGACCCTGGCAATGTTCACCCAGAATCATGAAACCAATCCTCAAAATCCACCCGTTGTCACAAACACTCAACAGCAGCAGCCTCCTGCGGCTGCCGGTATTCATGTAGACCCCCAGCTGTCGACGGCAGCCGGTCGAGGGGTTCCCGCCTATGTCCCGGAGGTCCATTATCGAAGTACTACCCGACCCCCCATCCCTGGGGCCTCGGGAGTAAACTACGTTCCACAAGGATCACCTCCTCGAGTGGTTCCTGTACCACCAGTACCAGAGAATCAGAACAACCCCCCAGTAGTGGGCCAAGATCAGCCTACCCATATAGGCCCTGAGGTCGTGAGACCTGCCTCGCAGCAACCCGTTTTACCAAGGGGGTCAGTAAGAGCCGAAGAAGTTGCTGAATCAATAGACCGTACTGCCATCATAAGGGGTGCCCAGTATCCAGAACAGGACGAGCTGGCCAGATTGCTCGGGAGGTCGGCCACCCCGTTCACCAATGCTATCATGGCCGAGGAAAGACCCAAGAAATTTATCGTCCCTAAATTCACCCCTTATGATGGGACTAGGGACCCGGGGGACCACCTCTCCCACTACCAGCACACCATGGCTTTGCACGGCACTTCTGATGCCTTCTTATGCAGAACGTTCGTGACCAGCCTCAATGGTACTGCCCTAAAGTGGTTTCACCACCTCCCGTCAAACTCAGTATCTAGCTTTTATGAGCTCGGCAGAAGGTTCTTGGACAGATTCATGACTAGCAGGAGGCTAAGAAAGGGTCCGGAATTCCTTCTGAACATAAAGCAAACAAGGGAAGAATCGCTCAGGGGGTATATAGCACGTTTCAACGCCGAGCTCACCGAGGTAACAGACTGCAGCCCCGGTTTCCTAGTGGCTGCTCTAGCTGCTGGACTTGCTCAAGGAGGGTTTAGAGACTCCCTGACCAAAAATCCCCCTGCGGACATGGCGGCACTCATGGACCGTGCAAGGAAGTACATCAACCTGGAGGAGGCCAGGGACACCTCTAGAAAGGTCAAAGAGCAAGCTCAGAAAGACGATCACAAGAAAGATAGTCAAAGGAAGGACGACCAAAAGAAGGACACCAGCTCGGCCAGGAAGAGAGTTAGGAGCCCAGAAAAAAGGGGGGCCCCCAGAACCTCCTTCAATTCTGGGCTGAGGGAATTCAACCACTTTACTCCTCTAAACGCCTCTCCGTACAACATATTGAAGCAAGTAAGATCTCGAGAAAATCTGAGATGGCCGGAGCCTTTGAAAGGAGACCCCAGCTATCGAGATCAGACCAAATATTGTGATTTTCACAAGGACCGGGGCACACAACCAATACCTGCAAAGCTCTCAAGCATGAGATTGAGCAGCTAATAAGGAGAGGAAGGCTGCAAGAGTTCGTCAAGCAGGACGGAGGACAGAACCCCCGTGACGAACGACCCCAGCAGAGAAAAACCGACCAGAGGCAAGAACAGAAAGAAGGCAGGAACGAACCCCCACGACAGAACAATCAGGTGATCTATGTTCTACACGCAGATTCCCCTACAACAGGCACCTCTAACAGGTCAAGGAAACGATATGCTCGGGAGGCCAGGTCTGCTCCCAACGTCATGCAGGTCGCTAACTTGGAGAAAAGGTTAAAGCCCTTGCCGGAAATCCAATTTACGGATCATGACCTTATAGGAGTTCATTGTCCTCACAGCGATGCCCTGGTTATCTCCCTTAAGATCGCCAACTTCGATATCCGGAGAGTTCTCGTCGACACTGGGTGTTCGACCAATGTACTGTTCTACGACCCTTTCAAGCATATGAAGCTCGACCCCAATGACATTAAGCCCACGGGCATAATCATGACGGGCTTCGATGGAAACACTAACACTCCACTAGGAAGGGTCGATCTGGCCACCACTGCGGGTGAAGGGGACGGACAGAAGACCACGATAGCCGAGTACATGGTCATAAAAGCCAAATCTCCCTACAACGTCATAATTGGGAGGCCCTGGCTACATGAGATGGGAGCGGTCACCTCAACTCTCCACCAATGCTTAAAATACGTTCACAATCAGACAGTCTACTCCATCAGAGGATGCCAACCGACCTCCCGAGAGTGCCATGCCCTCGCACTCAAAGCTAAGGCCCCCAAATAGCAATTACTGCACGCCCGTGTGTGCAAGGATGCAATCTACCCTTGCTGTCACGAGGCAGAAGACTGTCCCTCCAAAATTGAAGAACCATTGAGCCCCGGAGGAAGGGATAGCAGAGCCAAGCCTATAGGGGAGCCTATTAAAGTCTTGGTCAGCTCAGAGGATCAAGGACGTTATCTGCAGATAGGTCCCGACCTGACACATGCCGAGCAGGATGAGCTGGTCAAGTTTTTGAAGAAAAACCTCTCCGTATTCGCCTGGGAGACAAGCGACATGGAAGGGATAGATCCTGACCTGATTACGCACAGACTAATGGTGGATCCAGATCATCCACCAGTGAGACAAAAGAGAAGGCCTCTCGCTCCAGAGTGGCATCAGGTCATCAACGACGAAATTCAAAGGTTGCTCAACGCCAACATGATACGAGAGGTATTTTATCCTGATTGGTTGGCCAACACTGTTCTGGTCAAGAAGAAGAACGATAAATGGAGAGTCTGTGTTGACTACACAGATCTCAACAAAGCATGCCCGAAGGATAGCTTCCCTCTTCCACGAATAGATCAGTTAGTCGATGCAACTGCAGGGCACGAGCTCATGAGCTTCATGGATGCTTATTCTGGGTACAATCAAATACAGATGCATCCTCCCGATCAAGAGAAAACTTCATTAATCACCGAACGAGGTCTCTATTGCTACAGAGTGATGCCGTTCGGACTAAAGAATGCTGGAGCTACCTACCAACGTCTTGTTAATAAGATGTTCAGCTCCTTGATCGGCAGCACTATGGAAGTTTATATCGACAATATGCTGGTCAAGAGCCTAAGGAAGAGCAGTCATCTCCAACACCTAGCGCAAACCTTCGATATTCTCAGACAATATAAAATGAAGCTCAATCCCTCAAAGTGCACCTTTGGTGTAACAAAAGGGAAGTTCCTTGGGTACATAGTCTCTCAAAGAGGTATAGAAGCGGACCCGACTCAGATCGGGGCTCTGATCGGACTGAAATCCCCAAAGGCCCGGAAGGACATTCAAGCTCTGAACGGCCGGATAGCAGCTCTCAGCAGATTCATCTCCAAATCCACGGATCGGTGTCTACCCTTCTTCAAGGCTCTGAAAGGTAACAAATCTTTGCAATGGACTGACGAGTGTGAAAAATCCTTTCAGGAACTCAAAAGATACTTCGCTTCGCCCGAGCTCTTATCAAAACCGATCCAAGGAGAAAGGCTGCTTCTCTATCTCGCAGTCTCTGAGAACGCTGTCAGTTCGGTACTGGTCAGGCAAGACAGAAGCGTGCAGAGGCCCATCTTCTATGTCAGCAAGGCATTACTAGACACAAAAAAGAGGTACCCCGAAATTGAGAAGCTAGCCCTTGCTCTCATAGTATCTGCACGGAAGCTGAGACCTTACTTCCAAGCACATCCCATAGAAATTCCGACTACCTACCCACTGAAAACAGTCCTGAGAAAACCAGAAGTATTAGGACGGTTGGTCAAGTGGTTAGTGGAACTGGGGGAGTTCGATTTGTCCTACATTCCACGAGTCTCAATTAAAGGGCAAGCCTTGGCAGACTTCGTCGCAGAATTCACTCCCGCACTACTAGGCAAAGCTCAAGTCTCAGACGATGTGGGGACTTGGAAGTTGTATGCTGATGGATCATCCACTGACCGAGGTGTCGGAGCAGGGCTACTACTACACTCTCCTGATGGACTTACAACCGAAAGGGCAATAAGCTTGGGGTTCAGAGCCTCCAACAACGAAGCGGAATATGAGGCCCTTATCTTAGGAATGAAGCTAGCTCAAGAGTGCGAGGTACAGAACCTCGAGGTATTTTCTGACTCCCAACTGGTGGTTAGCCAGGTTCAAGGAGAATATGCCATCAAGGATGAAAGAATGCTCCGATATTCGGAACTAGTCAACTTGCTAAAACATTCCTTCCGAGCATTCTCAATCCAAAAAATAGAAAGAGGACAGAACAGCAGAGCCGATGCCTTAGCAAACATGGCATCTCACATGAAAACGGGGGTGGAGTCAACGATAAAGTTCTCTCACCAGCCGAGGCCTAGCACCGAGGAGATCCAGGTCGCCCAAGTCACAGAACAGCCTCAGAACTGGATGACTCCTATACTCCAGTACCTGGAAGAAGGACTCCTCCCAGAAGACAGAAATAAGGCAAAAAGAATCCGCATCAGAGCAGCTCGGTATCTTGTCCTTAACGGAAAGCTCTACCGAAGGTCTTACACTCAGCCATTGTTAAAATGCCTAGCACCTGAAGAGTCTCAATATGTCTTGGCAGAAATCCATGAAGGAATCTGTGGAAATCACAACGGGGGGAGAACCATAGCCCACCGAGCTCTAACCCAAGGCTACTACTGGCCTGGGATGCTGAAGGAAGCAAAGGAATATACTCGAAAGTGTGACAAATGCCAGAGGTTCGCCCCTTATCAGCATCAGCCGCAACATGAGCTCATCCCCATTACTAGCCCATGGCCCTTTGCGCAGTGGGGAATGGACATCATAGGACCGTTGCCTAAAGCCAAACCGAACAGGAGATACCTATTGGTGGCTGTTGACTACTTCTCAAAATGGGCCGAAGCAGAACCACTGACTCGCATCACTGAAAAAGAGATAAAGAGTTTTACTTGGAAAAATATAGTCTGCAGGTTCGGCATACCTCATGTGATCGTCTCAGATAATGGCACACAGTTCACTGGGAAAATATTCAAGAAATTCTGCCAGGACCTAAACATCAAACAGCACTTTTCCTCCCCTGGTCATCCTCAAGCAAACGGGCAGGCCGAGGTCACCAACCGAACTATCCTGGACGCTCTCAAGAAAAGATTAGAGGAAGCTAAAGGGGGATGGGTCGAGGAACTCCCTGGGGCACTCTGGGCCTACCGGACAACCAGGAGAACTCCAACATCGGAAACTCCCTTCTCCCTAGCCTACGGAACTGAGGCAGTAATCCCTGTTGAGGTCGGCATACCGACCTTAAGGGCTGAGGCTTTCAACGAAGAGACCAATGACCAACAACTAGCAGAAAATTTGGATTTGCTCGAAGAAAGAAGAGAGCAGGCCGTAATCAGAATGGAAGCATATCAGCGCAGGATGGTTAACCGCTCAAAAATTGGCCTCAAACCTGCCAATTTCCAAGTTGGGGACCTCGTCCTAAGAAGGGTTTTCTAGAACACCAAGGACCCCACCATGGGGAAGTTATCACCGAACTGGGAAGGCCCCTACAGAATTATCAAAACAGTTAGACCGACCACTTATTGGTTGGAAAGCATGAATGGGAAACCTGTTCCCAGGCCTTGGAACATGGAACATTTACGAAAATATTATCAATAAAGTACTTTCTTTTTATTTCAACATCTTTCGTGAAACATCTCAAATGTACAGACTCAGGTCTGGTCCATCTCAATGTACAGACTCAGGTCTGGTCCATCTCAATGTACAGACTCAGGTCTGGTCCATCTCAATGTACAGACTCAGGTCTGGTCCATCTCAAATGCACAGACTCAGGTCTGGTCCATCTCAATGTACAGACTCAGGTCTGGTCCATCTCAATGTACAGACTCAGGTCTGGTCCATCTCAATGTACAGACTCAGGTCTGGTCCATCTCAAATGTACAGACTCAGGTCTGGTCCATCTCAATGTACAGACTCAGGTCTGGTCCATCTCAATGTACAGACTCTAGTCTGGTCCATCTCAAATGCATAGACTCAGGTCTGGTCCATCTCAATGTACAGACTCAGGTCTGGTCCATCTCAATGTACAGACTCAGTTCTGGTCCATCTCAAATACACAGACTCAGGTCTGGTACACCTCAAATGCACAGACTCAGGTCTGGTCCATCTTAATGTACAGACGACAAGTCTGGTCCATCTTGGTAGATGAAGCTGATGTTTCACTACAAGCGCACAAAGGCACTGTGACAGAAGTTATAAATAGGCAAGAATAATCTTTAAAGTACTCAGTCATACCGACCGTAGTCGGCAATCAAGCTCGGGCTTTGTTCAAAGAGATCAAAATAACTGCCCTATACCAGTTTTTACAATTGTTGATTAGTGATCGGTTTGATCGATCATTATTTAAGTTATCTTTCTTAAAGAAAGTCCATGATTCGAAAACCTCTCCAATATCAAGAATTCGGCACAAGTCCGCTATAACTACACATTGCTTCAGGATTACCATAAGTTAGTTCTGGAGACAACCCATGATCGGTAAAGACAGTACTTCATAAACCGAGCAGGTTTACTTGTATCATACTACAAACATCAAAAACCGAAGTTCGGTTACATAACAAAGCATTGACACATTTTTTAGAGCAGAACTCAAAGGAAGCCGAACAACCAAAGAAAGATAGAGACAGAAACTGAAGAGAAGACATTTTCATTGATAATGCTAACTCGGTTACAAACATGATGAGACGGGATTAACAAAAATTTCCCTAAGCTAGAGGGCTTGCAGATCCGTCGTCCTGATCACCATCTTCGTCCTCATCATCATCGTCAATCCCCGACAGATCAATATCCGGGTACTTGGCGAGAAGCTTGGACTTGAAGTTGTCATAACCGAGCTGCGCAATAGTGTCTCCCATCTTCTCCAGCTCGGTCTTCAACCTGGCCTCAGTCTCAACCTTGGCCTCATCAACCTTCTGAACAATTGAAGACTGAAGAGCATTGTTTTCCTCCTTCAGTTTGGTCAGGTCCTGAAGAAGGGAGTCTCGTTCATATCGCAAAGAATCCCTCTCAAGTTTAATAGAATCCCTTTCGGATTCCATAATTGAGAAGCAATTCCTCGCCTCCTTCAGCTCGTCCTCGGCTATGGTGGCTTGAGATTGAGCCGTACCGAGCTGAAGCCGGGCTTCATCCAGCTCCTCCTCCAACCTCTCCACGGCCTGGAGATCCACCGTGGCCTCCATTAAAGCAGCCAAGCTATGTAGGGTCTGCAAAAATAAGAAGACATATCAGTAAAGAGGAAAAGGAAGAAGAGCACAAAAGCAGAAAGGTCGTTACCTTCAGATGGGCCCTCATGGCACCGGCCACAGTCTTCTCAGTACCCTTCTTGGTGCTGCAGGAAGGGATGTCAGTACAAGGGGCCTCAGCCCAGAAATCTTCAATGGCCTGATGGACGGCCTTGTATCCATCAGGAATTTCAGTACCCATCTTCGCCTTACCCCTCTGTTGAGATTTTTGGGCCGAAGAGGGGACAGGCCGAAGAACCGCCGTACCCCTCTGAGGGGCAGAAGAGGGTTCCCCGATCACCACCCCCTTTTGAGGGGCAGAGGAGGGCTCCCTGATCATAACTCCCTTCAGAGGAGGTCGGGAAGAGGGAGAAGCAGAGGAGACCGCCCCCTTCTTGGGAGGCACAGATGGGGAAGGGTCGGTCGTCCTCGTCTTCTTCGAAGAAGACGCAGTGGGAGGAGGCTGGCTAGCCACCCTCTTCTTCTTTGACGACCCCCATTTGCCAGCAAGAGATTTGAGGACGTCGTCAACAACACCCTTATCCTTGGGAGGCATTGTAGGGCCTGAATGAAGAATGGCTCGGTAATCCCTGTTTGGAGTCTGGAGGAGTCTCTTGTATTGGTTTTTCAAAACAGGGGTGAAGTGCGGCCTCTTCTTGACGCTCTTGGCTACACAAAAGAGTTTTGAACAAAGGTTAGTCAGATACACAAAGGACAGGCACAAAGCAAAATTACAGAAGAAAAGGGTGTCTCACCCATAAACCCCGTGCTCCGGGGGAACGTGGAGAACTGGTCCTCAGGGTCGGTCACCTCCCATTTTCCACCAACAAAAAAGAACCGATCCTTCCAAAATTTGTTGGAGGACGGCACGAAAGTCAAAGGCCGGAAGCCCTTGTCAAACGAAATGTAGTAGAGGCCCTCCGCCTTCCTATATTTAAGATCCATTTTACTACGGATCAAGTCTAAAGAGACCTCAACACCATTCAGGCGACCTAAGGCCATAAACCCTAACAGATGCCTCCAACTGTTCAGAAGCAGATCGGCCGGGCAGAGATTGAACCAACAGAAAAAATCCCTAAGCAGTCTAGGGAAAGGAAGGCGTAACCCCATCTCAAACCAAGCGGTGTAAACACAAATTTCCCCATCCTGAACTTCCCAAGGGTAGTCGAAGTCATCGGGAGCCCTAAGGGTGACATTTGGAGGAATCTCATACTTCTCCCTAATAACCTCCAACCAAGAGGATGTTACAGCACTCTCTATCTGAGAAGACCGACCCGAGACTTCACCCTCTCTATCCCTAGACTCCGAGAAGGCATCAACTATTCTAACTGAGGGACTAGAGTGAGTCTCCTCCGATTCAGTCCCCGAGGAAGTGCTACCCCTAATTAGGGTTTGTGACAAGGAAGGAGCTTCCGGGAGGCCTCCCGACCCATTACCAACATCAGAAGATGCCGAAGAAGTCGACATTTCAAAATAACCAAAAGGAGAAGAAGAGAAAGTGAAAAGATGAACGAAAACACTAAAACCGAACCTGAATCAAAGTAAGGGACTTCGGATGGATGGGATTCTTCACAAGGTAGCTTGCTGGTTCGACAATGGCGGATGTATATCTCACTTTGCAAAATAGAAGATGGTAAAAAGAGTCGTACAAGGCTCTTTCCCCCTTTTATATACATTCGGAGAATAATGGCTACCCAGGCGAACCGTCACGACAGTATCGCAACAATAATGATTTGAGAAACCCAAAAAACTAGCTGCGCAATAAATGATGTACCAACGGACGTCTAGGAAAACGAGAAGACAGAACGCGTGACTTTTCGGGCACTCTTAAAACCTTAGTTATCCCCCGAGCTCCAACTAAGGCTTGGGGGGGGAGTAACTGATATACCACTATGTAACACACCAACCACTACATGACACGTGTAACTGCAAGATCGGCTCATGACCCATAATACAGCTCAGGCTCGGCCATATAACTTGTGTTCGGTCGCTCAGCTCAGGCTCGGCCATATAACTTGTGCTCGGTCGCTTAGTTCATGTTCGGCCTTATAATCTGTGCTCGTCATTTAGTACATGCTCGGTCATATATCTCATCCTCGGTCAGTCAAGGGCATAACCTACATGGGCCGAGCTCATAGTATCAAAGCAGGACAGCTCTCCCATAAAGACTAACTTGTATAGATGCAAGCTTGCAATACAACACATCAATGATCAGACCTAATCATCGCTTCAGTGAGCACCAAGCAGGAAATAAGGAAGCTATCTCCAACAAGGAAACTGCCACACTAAGTTACCATATTCGACAAGGTAACTGATATCTCCGGAGATCCAATCCCTATATTCATGGCTCCAAATCCTAATCAACTTAGGAGAGACATTGCCTATAAATTCAACCCTAAAGGTACGCTTTATTTCATGCTCATTATTTTGGCTTTCATTACGAATCTTTCAATTCAATTTATTGACTTAAGCATCGGAGCGGCTACCGCCGGAGCCAACCCGGTGGTCCTCTGACCTTCTGTTTCGAGTGTTTCGCAGGGAGCCGAGCTTAGATCTCACGTGGCCAAAAAGTGCAGCATCAGTATCTATCATGTGTTGAGGTAGAATTTAATTTCAAATATCATTGGAAGCATAAAAACAATCAAGTTGCGATTGAAATAATGCTTCAAGAGTCTAACCACAAGATAAATCTTATTATTATTTTGTTTAGTTCACCAATATTATTGAAATCAAAGACCAAGTGGATGCCCATTTGATTGAGAATTGAAAATGGAGGCACAGGGAACTCCCAAGTTCCAACCCTACTTCCAATTCCACCCCAACAAAAATAAAGTTTGATTTGACAAGGAAGTGAAATGTATGAGTCGTGTCCATGCCTAACTTTGCCTGTAATTTGATTTTAGCTGAGAAGTATAGAGTTTATAAGCTGTATATTCATATATGTAAGGAAAAGTTAAATGAAAATGACTAAATAAAAACTAAGTGGATGTACCACTGCTATTACCTGTCCATCTTGATAACAAAGCCACATAAAGGTAACTTGCTTTCCAGAGAGTGGCTGCTAAGCTAACCGAAATAAAGGTTCATTAATTAAGTTTATATAAATTTTAATTCTTATTAAGGTTGTGTTTGGTTCAATTTATTTATTTTATTTAATAATTTTTTTAAGTTCATAACGGATTTTTATCATTTCTTGGATGTTTGGTTTGATTGACACGCTATAATTAATGAATCTATACTTAATTTAAAATATAATTTTTTAAAAAATAATTAAATGAATTTTTTTCAAAAAGTATGTAGCCCAATAACAATTATTAACAAATCATCCAACAACTGTAATATCATTTAAATGCTTATCAATTATATTCATTCAAACATCCACTAACTTAACTCAAACAATTACTTATTCAAATTACTATTTAATTCAAATCACATTTTTCTTAATTCATTGGAACAAGCACTAAATCTTTCTTATAATAACAAAGTGACTATTTTTAGCCTTAAACATGACATTTTATCGGTCCAACTCTTTTTAATCTTTTAATTGTTCAACTCAGATTTGATAAAAATATACCTAATCATTATCAATGCGACAAATGTATCCTTAAATTTTTACACAATGATGTGGAGAGAAAAAATTAAACTCGCACCATTTGCGTAAACAGTAAACATTTATACTACTTAAATAAGATCTTGACTCTTGATCTTAATTATCCAATTGACTATTTTAAAAGATGAAAAATTTTAATTATAGAATGAGTCTTATCACAATTGGGAACTATTCCTTAACTTGTCAGACAAATAAGTATTCTATTTCAATAAGAAAAACTATTAAAATCAATAACTCTCGATCTGTATAAATAAAAGGAGCATGTACGCTCAAGAATATACAGTGATAGAGGTGTAAGTAGATCGGGTCAATCTGAGTAGGATAAGAGTCCGGTAAGTTAAGAAGTGGCATGGCACAGGAGTTTAGTAGGTCAGGTCAAGCACGACACAATTTGGGGGGTTGTGCTGAGTCAACCATCTCAGGTCCGAGCCCCAAGCATGGCAGCCAGTTAGATCCGATTTATTTTTTATTTTATTATCATTTATTATTAGTATGTGAAATTATTCAAACAAAAAAATATAACAATTTTAAAACAGAAATACAAATTTAAACAAAATATTATAATAACGAATAATAAAATAAATAATAATAATATTAGAGTAACAAGTAATAAAATAAAAAAAGTAAAAGTTAAACAAAATATTTTAATTACAAATAACAAAATAAAAAATAATATATTATATAATTAGACTAACAAAAAATATAACATTTTGAAAAATTACGATTTATATTAGTCATTAGAAACATTAAAAAAAAAACTAGTGGGCCAACATGGCACGACAAGGGTCGTGCCCACGAGCCGTGTTGGGCCTATGAATTTCTCAATAGACACGGCACAATTGGTGGCACGGGCCAACACGATAGTTGGCATGAATGGGCTGACCAGACACGTTTGTCACCTCTATACAGTGATCTCTATTCACGCACATCTATTATTTGAGTAATACATTTTGTTTCAAATATTGGTGGTGATTTATATATATTATAAATATTTTACTAATAATTTATTGTCACGTTATTTAAAATACAAATTTGAGTGCAAAAATTTACAATATCTAAATTTACTCATATTATTCACTCTCTTATGTTGACTTGATGGTTGCAATTTTTTACCCGACAACCTCAATTCCAAACTAATTTATATTTAGATTTCGATTATATGTTCCTTTTCTTTTCTAAATTAAGGTTATTCCTTTATTTACTCAAAATATAATTAATAAGCTAATTATGGTCATTAAATTTTAGAGGAACAGAGGCCATGCATAGTTACCAGCGGAAGAAGAAACGGCTTACTATTTATAGTTGTCTGTCACGATCCCACATCGGATGTGAGTAGGGGAGTCTTGGGCCATATAAGGGATTTGGTATCTCTATCCATCAGTTGCAGCTTTTGGGTCAGAGTCCAGCCTGTGACAGTGGTATCAGAGCCGACCCGAGACTCCGATGGCCCGGTGTTAACCATAAAGCCCGGCCCGCCTAGGGTTCCGACGGGCTTGAACCCACCTTGTGGCCCGACCACGACGAGGACGTTCGCGGATTCGGGTGGGAGTGTATGTCACGATCCCACATCAGATGTGAGTAGGGGGGTCTTGGACCATATAAGGGATCTGATATCTCTACCCATCAGTTGCAGCTTTTGGGTCAGAGTCCAGCCCGTGACATGTCGGTGTGGATAATACTAGAGCTTCTCACATCATAAGGTATTCATGTGAATGGTAAAATGCTGGTAGAGATGAAAGAAGATATTAAAATTTAATATTTATTAGATGAATTTACTTTAAATTCATATATATTTGTCCAAATTATATATTTTCATCGCCTTTTCGAAAAATACATGCGTGATTAATTGAATTAGCTTAATTAATTAGCATTGCCTATATTGTTCTTGCCACCGTCCTTTTTAGGGCGTTGTAGCCTCCTAAAATTCGTTCAATATAAAATAAAGTATATATATATATATATATATGTAATAATTCTATCCAATTTTGAGAACAATTTTTTTTTCCCTTGAAGTCCTCCATCCCTACTTGAAAAATAAAATTTATTCTTCAATTTTCTAAAAAAAATTCTAGCCTCTCTTTACTCTTTTTTTTTTTTTTTTTTTTTTCTGTGTCCGGCCTTAAGCATTCTCGTATGGTTCTAAATAATTAATAGTTCGTTAATCATATTAATTCAATCAATCATTTTATAATTAATATACATAAAAGATTAAAAATTTAGTAATTATTAATTATTAAGTTTTCTTGGACTTTCATTAACAATTAAGTATTTTTTTACATATAAATAATTTTCGGTACAAACATAAGACCTTATATGTAACTTTTCAAAGATATTTTAGTTTTTCATAAAATATATATATATATATATATATATATATATATAATACTCAATTTATAGTATAAAAAACCTCTTAACAATTCATTTTTATGTAAAAAGTTATATTTTCTGATATCGTAATTTTTCTTATTTACAATATTTTTAATTTCAATCATGTCAAATTAATAAATACAATTACTAAAATATATCATAAACAGGTGTATAAGTAAATATATAACTACTTTGTCTCTCTAATAACTAAGATTATAAAAAATATTAATTATTAAGTAATAAATTTATTAATTATTTATCGAAGAACAAAATTAATTCCTTAAAAATCTATTAGTTATTAAAAATTTATATAAAAAAATAAATTCACATCAATTAAGTAAAAAATAAGCAATTAAAACACTTCAATAAAACATTGATTCTAAAATTTTCGGTTTTCGGATAGAACCATTTTATCTGGACCCTTGCAACCGGCAATTAATGTTGTTGATTTCTAAAAAGTACGACGTAGTTCACAAGGTCATACATTTCTAGACTAATCTAGATTGCAGAGTGACCTTTCTATTGTGGAGCAGATTTAACCATTTAAGCCGTTGAGTCACCAACCAATGACTTGGAATTATTCGGACCTAGCCCATGGTCCAAGTCCACGTCTGGGGTCGGGTCATGGTTTCAACCCTATTCAGACTTATCAACCATCTAAATCTAACGACAAATGAATAATATTATTCTTCAATCCAACAAGTGTTGTTCAAGTAATATAATTAGAACTAGCATATGTCGAATTCCAAGTTAATTTCAATTTCGAAGTCCAATTTCTCAGTAGTAGTAGATACAACATAAAAGTAATGTTATACCACACGAAAACATTTTAAATGATATGACAGGTTAGCTACTACTATATTATTTGAAATGTATTTTTTTAATTTTAATTTTGAAAATATAATATTTATCTTCACTATAATATGAAAATGTAGACCCTTTTTTTATGAAAGTGATGGAGTGTTATAATTAAAGATGTGGTGCTATAATTACAATAATATCATAAAGTAATACAAGACCATATAATCTAATAACAGTGTGAATCTTTTAAATATAAGTTTTGAATAGACAACCAAACCCAGTCAATGAATGAATAAAAATAAATACTCGCATTCCTTAATCGGAGGAAGGGAGAGTGAGACTTAAACACATTATTATCAAAACTAAACTGGATAATGAATCGGTAAGGGGACCGATTCACTGGTTTAACCAGTTTTATAATTAATATATTTAAAATTAAGAAAATATTATTTTTGTTATCTAGTGATAAATAACAAAATATAAACATAATCATTAAAATTATCTTAATATATAAGTTTTATATGTTTATATATACAATAAAAATAAATGTTGCAATATCTTATTTCTTTTCAAATCTCATTATTTGATTATTATACATAAGAGGTTTTGTGAAAAAAAAAAATTACAGGTGTTAAAAAAATAGAAAGTGGTTCAACTAATTTTTTGAAAAAATTGACTTGTTCAATTGGTTTTCTAAAAATCAACCAAAGCTGTATTTTTTTTCTTCTTCTGATTATTAAATATAAACTTTAAATTAATCAAAATGAACCGATTTAATGCCCGAATCCTAAATCAACCAATTGAACTATTCGATTTGATCTGATTCTAATGACTATGATTGAACATAAAATTTCTTCGTTCAAATAACGTATGAATGGTAAATTGAAGTAACCCAATTGATTAAGTTACCCATTTTGTAATAACTAAAAAAATGGAGCCTATTTTATGTAATAAAATCATAAAGGTGAGAGATCACTTACCCAAAAATGTCCCCATAGTAAGTTTTTTGTTTTTTTATAAAGGAAGCAACTATGATGAACCCATCAACATATTTAACTTTATAAATTAGAAAGTTTTTTAAATATAGAGTCTGAAAAAAAATCTATTCAATTCATGATTAGGTAAAAATTACTTGAACTCATGACCCTTTTTTTTTTTTTGAAGGAGAACATTAGTGTTCAAGTGAGTTAGTTTCAATTAGTTGTCCCCTAATAAGTTTTAACAATAATTCAACAAAGAATATATGCACTAAAACATAGTTACTATAATTGAATCGAACAATAAATCAGTAAAAAGATTGACTCACTGTTTATTCATTCTGAGTCAACATATTTTATAATTAATATAAAAAAAATAAAAAAATGATATAAAAATTTTATTTATTTTATCTTATTGTTAAATAACAAAAAATCAAAATAAATTATTGAAATCATCTTAATGTACATTTTTTTATATATTTGTGTATGTACAATAATATTTTATTTTAATTTTTATTATTTGATCATCGAACAAAAAAAAATGTAAAAAAAAAAGGTTATAGATATTAAAAATAAATAAAAAACTTTTTTTGAATTCTTAAATATAAATAAAAAAAATTAATCAAATCGAATCGAATCAATTTAACCGACTGAACCGGTGGATGCAGTTCGGTTGTGAATTGTGATAACTATTAGACGACCAAGACGAAGTAGATAGATGAGGACAGAAACAGGTGAATACGTGTGAACACTAGGGAACGCACACTTGTTAAAGAAAGCACTGTGTTACGTGTGAACCAAGGAAAGAACTATCTGAGAACTGATGTAGTGTTGTCAATAAGAACGAAAGCCGAAAAAAACACAAAATTGCCGAGCACCCGCAGTGATAATAACATCAACATGACAAATACGCCTTCTTCAGCCAATCAGCGGCCCGCCCTTTTCCTTTTCAAAGCGCGTACGTTCCCTCCACTTTCGTTCTGTCTCTCTCTTCGGATCTTCCTGCTGGAGCCAATTTCCTCAACCACTCGCCCCTATATATACTGAAACTAACCCCCACACTTTCGGTCATTTCAACCGAACTTCCCCATCTCTCCCTCTCAAATATCAGAAGTGAAACAGAGTTTGCAGGGGCATTTTGAAGATAGCTCCAAATGCAGTCGAGTCCAGTTCTCTCGCTCTCTCCGAGCTTCAACAGTTATTCGTCAGGGAAATTAGCAGAAATCGCCGCTAGGGTTGTGGAAGAATTTAGAGCAGAATCAGAGTCAGAAGTTGATGAATTGTTCGCCTTCAAATCAGAAGAAGTTTCAAGTCAGGAGAAGCTACAGGGTGAAGAAGTGAAAGACGACAACGAAGAGGAGGAAGATGAAGATTTTGAGTTCGCTTTTGCTGGTAGAGAGCCGGATTCGTCTACGATTTCGGCCGATGAAATCTTCTACAACGGCCAGATCCGACCTATGTTCCCGATCTTCAACAGAGACTTGCTGCTAGGCGATTCTGAAAATGAAAACTCTGTTTCCTCTAAGCCTCCGACTCCGTCATCGGTTCGGTGTCCTCTAAGGAAACTGTTTATCGAAGAGCGAGATTCTCCGTCTTGTTCGTCCTCGGAAGCTGACGAGCTCGACCGAATTCCATCGGGTACGTACTGTGTCTGGACGCCGAAAGCGACGGCGGAACAATCGCCTGGGAGGTGTAAAAAGAGCAACTCGACGGGGTCGTCGAAACGGTGGAAGTTTCGAGACCTCCTTCATCGGAGCAACAGCGATGGCAAGGACACTTTCGTCTTCCTGACTCCTTCAAATGCGACTGCAAAAAAGAGGGAGAAGATGGCGACGACGGAGGCGTCGAAGGTCGAGGGAAAAGTAAAGTCGAAGGGAGCTGTCGGCGGTGGGGTTGTGTCGGCGACCGCGGTTCACGAAGCGCATTATGTGAGAAACAGAGCGATGAAGGAGGTAGATCGACGGCGTTCGTTCCTTCCTTATAGGCAAGATCTGGTTGGATTCTTCGCGAACGTGAACGGGTTGAGCAAGAATATACACCCCTTCTAAAAGCCTCACTGCCTGAGTCTGTGATTAAGTATTCTTATTAGGGATTTAAGATTATTGATTAGTTTGTTTTAATTGGATAGATGTTGGTGATTTTCTGTAAATATAATCTGAGAGCTTTTTCGGTTCGACTTTGATTTACTATATAAGCTGTGTTTCCAGTTATCATTCATGGTGTGAACAGTGACTAGCTTCTGCTTCTCCCAAAGCCCCGTTGCCGGAGAAATGGAATTCGATGACGTAGTGCGGTGACTTGGGGGTTCTAGGTTTGGCGCTCTTCAAGAGGATTGTTCTATTGTCACTCCCAAATTTTGGTTTATTTTATTCACAAGGACAAATTGACTTCGTAATGTCGGTGGAGCATGTTAAACTATTATTTTAAGAATATATGTCTGGAAGTATATATTTTGATTGAAGTATTAAAAAGAAAAAATATCAAATCAATGTTAGTTCTTAAAAATACTATTCATCTTTAAATGATTAAAAGGTGTTCATAGATTCCTTGCAAATGAATCGAAATCCGAAAGCTTGAGCAAAGGAGATGAAGATTTTTATGAATATCTTTTTGCATACACACATTGTATAAGCATAGATTTACGGCTTGTTCTTATCACTAGTAGCTGGAAATTACCATAAATATGAGGAGGTTAGAACAGGAAATTTATTATCAATTGAGTTCAATACAAATTGAATAACTCTATATTGACAACAAACTCAATGAATCACACTCTTGGCATGGCCATACATCGGTAATACTCAACTATATATATATATATATATATATATACTTATATTAATTCTAACCCTATAAAAATACCTAATCTCACTGAAAAAATAAAATAAAATAATTTCTTAAATTGTATCAACTTGATTTAATTGATGCATGTTAATAAGGAACATTTATATTTTGCATACTCTTGCAATTTGCAAACAAGTGGAACAAGCTCTCCATGGCGGCAGGGGGAGCTTGTGTATGCAGCGAGGTTCAATTTGTGTGTCCTTTTGTACATCAATCCTAGAGCTGAAGTTGGCTCCAACAAGACAACAACGGGGCACAGTTAAAAGAAAAGGCAGGAGAGGCCAGGAGAATTGTTAGAATCATGGAATTTTTTTATATGTACATAAATCATTTCCAGAATGTGTACGCATCAATTAGTTTTAAGAAAAATTGATTTTCGGAGAACAGTGCTTTTACTATGATGCAGCCTCTAGGTCCCAATATTTTGTCTCAATTTGGTGCCAATTGGCCTTTAGTCTCTGTCTTTTTCTCTTTATTCATGCACAATCCCACTGCAAAAGCTTCTTCATCTTCTTGGAAAATGGGTAAAGGGAATCTCTCTCTCTCTCTCATTGACAAAATTTAGAAGTGGGAACTGAAGAAATTGAGGGAGGTGTCAACTCCCGGAAGAAACGTTAGAATAATACTACACTTATCAAATTCTTTTATCAAAAAGTGTTTACACGCTGATGTGACAGTGTGTTATTGGTTGTGCATCACATCATGATATGATGTATAACCAATACCATACTGTCACATCAGCGTGTAAACACTTTTTGGTAAAAGAATTTGGTATGTATAGCATTGCTCAACGTATTAATAGTGGGGACTGCCAACAACAGGGAAAATGACTGAGAAAAGTGATTATCAAGAATTTTTTCCTAAACTCTCGTTAGTTTTTTTTTTTATTTAATCCAAATATGTAAATTTTTATTTATTTATTAAATTTATGAAGTTTTTAAAATTATATTTTTACGATATGATTTTAAAATTAATTTTTTTTAATGAAAACATATTTTCAAAATATGAGTTTGAAATTATATTTTGAAGATACAATTTTAAACTAATAACGATTTGAAATGACTTACGTAAACCAACCAGCATCCTAAATCTTTGTTTGTAACTCGTATTTTGAATATGTAATTTTGTTAAAAAATTAGCTTTAAAATCATATCTTGAAGATATGATTTCAAAAATACGTGAATTTAGTAAATAAGTAAAAACTTATTTGAATCAGATTAAATCAAACTCAAATCACATGAATTTGATAAAAAAAATTCTGATTGTCAATGTTACAATTAGTCTCGAAGAGCAAAAACTCACAACATAATTTGTACATATAATGCAAGTACTAGCATTACACACACATTATACGTATGCATCAATTAAATCATGAATTTTTAACTGTCACGATGAATGATAGTATTTCTTTTGTCAAAAATAAATTGGAAGAAAAGTGTTTTTTCTGAAATTATTTTAATTTTTATAGAATTTGTTTCATTCACTCAAATGATGATGCAAATACTTCAAAAATATAATTGGATTGGAATCCTCTTTTTTTTAAGTGAAAGATCCCTTCAATTCTCTCAAAATATCGAGTGGAATGGGGAGGGACATATTCATTCTAGACATGAAAATGGAACTCAAAACTCAAATCACTGCAGATAATAAGGTTGAGAGACCAAACAATACCTTGAGTTACAAACAACTTTGAGCCACAGTTTTATGTTATTCAATTTTGATCACAAAAATTAATGAGTCTTCAAAAAAAAAATATTCAATGGAATGGAATTGAGAGAGGCCTATTCATTCTAGACATGAAAATATAACTCAAATCATTTACAATAAGTTTGAGAGACCAATCAATACTTTGAGTTATAAACGAATCAAGTCGAGTAATATGTTATTTAAGTTTGATTTACAAAAAATATCAGAATTTTAAAATTTGATCAATTTTAACTTATTTATATATGGAGTAACTAAATCCAAATCAAACTTGAATAACTTAACGATTTTTTGGAGTGCTTATTTAATCATCACGCTAAGTCTTAGTAAACACTCAATATATTACAGAACTTTTTGTTTTTGGCCCGGTAAGATCTAAAGATGTTATTTTTTAACACGATATGGCAACATGACGGGAATATGACTATGAATTAATGAGTTGGATTGAACATAAATGAATTTGTGTCATAAATAAGTTGACACATATAACATGATTAATAAATATGTAGTGTTTGAGTTTTACTCATGTTAATCTGTTTAACAAGACTGAACACGTTTAATTATGAAAAAAAATTAGTAGTTAAAAATAGTTTATCCCACATTTAAAGATTACGTGCTCGTTTGGATGAGTTGAAAAAAAAAATGCGATTTGAGTCAATTGCGATTTAAATAAGTCGCAGTGAAAAAGTACAGTTTGAGTTAAGTTATTGAATGTTTAGATAAATATATTTGATAAGTGCTTAAATAATATTGTAGCACTCGGATTAGCTATTAGAAAGTGTCACTACGCTACTTTTTCAAAAAGTTTTCATTGGACTATTTTTTTGAAAAAGTTTATTTTGGATTTAAATATAGATTCATCAAGTGCGGTCAATAAACCGAACAAAATATTTAACAAATAAGAAAAGTTCATTTTAAGCTTGAAAAAATCATTAACTGTGACCAATAAACACTTAGCAAATCAGAAAAGTCTGTTTTAAGCTTGAAAAAGCCATTAAATACGACCAATAAGCCGAACCAAAGTTTAGAGATTTTTACTTATAAAAAAATGTTTTAATTTTATTTCATCCTACAATAGAAATTTAACAAACTTAAAAATTATTCTACATTTTAAAATAAGTACATAATTCACATAACATTTCACTATTGAAAGGTGACATGGCCACGTGAGACTTCGAGTACCAAATACTTTCTCGGGTAAGAGAAAGGAGAGGGGGAGAAGTTACTCAACGGTATGGATGAGAAAATACCACATGTATATGCATGTGTCATTCTCTCATTAGTCCAAATCCATTACACCTGAAATAATAAATAATTTTTCGAAGAAAGGGAGGGGGAGTAGCTGAGAACCAGCAGAGGCATCTGGTTCTGGCTGTGGGGTTTTTTGAAAACCACACACACACATACATCCTTACTTGCCTTTTCCATCTTTTGGGGTATGCAGAGCCAAAGCACTACTCCTGTAAGTTTCCACATATATGACCATACCCATATTTCTTGGGTACCCAACCAAATCCTCATAGAGACCCTCCAAAACTACTACATCATCTAGTCTTTTGAGGTGCCACTTACAATTGTTTTCAACTTCTTCTTTTTGAACCTTGCCATGTTTTCACATTAAACATAAAGTATTATGATAAGGGTTGAAGAAAATTAAGTACAATACAATAAGAAAAAAAAATTATCTAAATTTTGAGGAGCCACCACCCTTCCAAAACTTTGAGAATTTTTTTTTTTACTAAAATTTTATTATAATTTAAAGATTATTTCTTCAAAAGTTTTGATATTTCTATAACAACCCTACTCTGTATATATTTTTGTTCTCTTTACACATAACCTTTGGATCCGCCATTAGTTAACTGTGTGAAATTGAGATTTAAAAATCTGAATTAAACAAAAAAATTAATATTAAATTTGAATTAGTTTTCATGCAATAGCTATATTTTGTAAAAATTCAGTTAAATACTCTTTAGGAGTTATGAATTACAATCACAGTGCAACAGTGCTTTAGACACCACATGGGAATAAAAAAAAGATGCGCAAATTTATGTCTCACATTATGATATTGAAAAGTTAAATTGCTCTTGGCTTCAATTGCATGATCCGTTCAGATAAGTAAAATCAAACCTGTGAAGTTTAGGAAGAAATTTCTTGTGTGACTGCCACACTGGTGCAATGGCCGCTCAATTGTGAATACTGACGTGAAATCCACATAGAATACATACATATATATATATATATATATTCTATAGGAAGAATTTTATTTTCTTTCTTTCTTATATATATATATATATATATAGAAAATATTTCTTGAAATTCATTTCCACGGGTCTCCTCCTATATATATAGAAAATAGAAGGAACAACATAGAGGAAAGGAATCATGCAAATAGTTTTTTTTTGGGAAAGTATCATGCAAACAGTTTGTTGGTAACAAAGCATCAATACAAGAAAACTATCCTAAGCTTCCCTTAGTTATCCAAACTCATGCTTTAAAATTAGCAAAAAGTGCATTTGATAGGTGTAATATGGGAGAGTGGGTGAGAATTCCACAATGACTTAGTTGGCCATGCTCACAAGAACCCCACTCACATTCTCTTTTTTATCAAATTGGCAGACCATTTGTATGTGCATGCACATGTATGATGTATCTATATCTCTCTCACATTTAAATGCCAATCTCAATCAGCACCATTAAGATGCTAACAACTTGACACTTTCACTGGCTACCATCAATGGGAAAAGGAGGAAAATAGTTGTCTTCCCTCCTATTAATTATGGGATCTTTAATAGGAACTTGACCTTCTTGCCATAAAGTGTAATCAGTGACGGACCTAGACGTTGAACATCAAAGTAAGAATCCGAAAAATAAAATTTAAGGAGTTATTTTGTAAAAATATAAAAAAAAAAAATTATCAAAAATTTGAGAAAGGGGTGAGGGGTGCATTGTCTCCCTTAAGACCGCCATTGAATGTAAAACGGAAATAATAGATTCTAAGAGACAACAATATAATGTAAATGCACATGTGACACATCATCAAACATTGGGATCATTGGACTTGGAGCATTAAATAACTTTTTCATAGATAATGTGATCACCCATGACAAGTATCTGTCTTTCAAGGGTAGCCCGACCAGAATGATGATGTGTTCACAAAAAATAATTTTTAAGTCATTAGGTTAGTCAAAAATTTGTAAATCCTTTTATATGAGGAAAAAACAATCATATAATTTGACTCGGTTTTACTTTGGTATGTTATAATTTAAAACATGACATTAATATTTCTTTGTAGTTATGATTGAAATGGTATGGTTAAATTTTTCTCAAAATAAATGAAAGTAGGTAACCACAAGGTTGTGAAATATCATAGGTCCAAATTATAAAGGGATCAGTCATAACTGTAAAGGGTATTAGTATTACGTCTTAAACCATAAGGGTCAATGTAAAATCAAGCTAGAAAATGTGAGTGTATTTTCTCTCCTCTCTCTCTCTCTCTCTCTCACACACACACACACACACACACATATATATATAGGGAGCCTATTGAAACCTATTCATCCACTCTATGTTTAAGAGCGATGGAGGATAAAGATCTTTTGAGAGGAGAAGCTGATGAAGTTGATGAAACCTTACCTCTTCACCTTTGATAGTGATGGTGTGACTTGTGAGGATAGAAACAGAGCAACTGATACAGACACCCACCAACAGCAGTGTGTAGCCGACACACATTAAAAAAAAAAAGTTAATTACCAGTGATGAAATAAGAGAACACAAAAGCAACACTTGCACCCACAAACAAACAAATTAAAATCTCAATTTGTCTTCAACTGTCTACTTTTCATACTGAACACAAAGGGTTTGGCTCTGTTTCATTACAAAATGCTCAATTAAATTTTAATTTTTTAATACATCTTCATCGCTTGAAAGAGCGTTCTATTCATTAGTCTCGAGCGTTGTATTAATTAGTCTCGGCATCTTGCATGCAGGACCAAATTAATAAATGCTTTATAAATTAGTTTGTGACTCATTTGTAAAATTGACGTATGAAATATTATTAACTTGAATACAATGCACCGAAAATAATATATAAGTTTTTAATTAAAAATATCAACAACTATAAAAAATCATACCAGTATGATTGTTGGTAAAAAAAAAAATTGAATAAGACAAGAAAGCCACATAATAAAGTCATAAAAAGTTCTTAAATCCTCTTTAATTTAAAATTTGTTGAACTTTGTTTTCATAATATATATATATATATATATAGAGAGAGAGAGAGAGAGAGAGAGAGAGAGAGAGAGAGAGAGAGAGAGAGAGAGAGAGAGAGAGAGAGGTTGGGGAAAATCAAACAAACAATCCATGGAAGTTGGAATAACATTGGGGTTTTAGTGGAGGTGTGTGATGGCATTGTCCCCCCCAACTCAACCTAAGTGTAGGTGGACATAGCATCAACCTATTATATTTTATAGGGAGGTAGGCAATCCATGGCTCCAAAACATGAACTTCTAACCACAAAACAAGACAAGACATAGCTATAGGGAAATTTTATAAGTGATGCACCACATCTTATGGCACCCATTGAACTACTAATAGAAGAGTTTCACATTTTGACAATATGTTAATTTCCAAGCAAGTTTTTCTTTTTTCTTTTAAAGTAACCAATAACTATGATTGAATTCTACTTCCATCCCAATTCGACAAAAGACTAAAGCATACACACCAAAGGAATAAAAAATTAAGATGTTTCCTTCCATCAACAATTAAGATTATAGTTATTAGAATGAATCGAACCAAAGCGAGTAACGAATTCATGAAAGAGTCAATTCACAGTTCACTAGTTTACCTGGTTTTATAATTAACATATTAAAAAATATATAAATATTCTAAAAACTAAAAAAAACGATGACAAATTTATATTTTTATTCTAGCGTTAAATAACAAATTATGAGTATAATCGTTGAGATTATCTTAATGAATACCTTTCATATATTTGTATATATAGAAAAATGCACACAACAATATCTTATTTATTATTTGATCATCGAACAAAAGGAGGGTTTTGTAATTGACTTTAATTTTTTTGAAGTAGGTCCCACCAAATTTTATTTGCAAAATGAGGTTGGAAAAATTGAAAAAATCTGAAACTCACCTAAACGGCCCTAATAATTGTGTAGAGACCTTAACCTAGAAGTTGAGTGGCATCTCATTCCCAATCCTACATTACACATCTTTCTGTTTTGAAGCAAAAACTCTCATAGTACAATCAATACTCAATATTGATCCAACTTAGAACTAAGGTCATATTCTAAGATTGTCCCAGTGGCCTCCCCTTCTTTTGTTGGTAAGGAAAATTTTGTTCTAACATACCTAGGATGACTTTTAAAAAAAGTCCTTAAAATCCTAATAGTACGTAGAATTGAAGTCCTATCTGAGTAGTGTAAATATCCACTTCTCACACAATTGACATAAGTTCGATTCCCTTTCTTCCATTAGTATGTGTATTAACCACAATTGATCACATATGCAATATTGTATGAGTGCATGTGTGAGAAATTAATGTTATGACAAGTACCTAAGTAGGTTGGACTTATAATCCAACCTACCTTGGGCTGGGCATTAAAAGTGCTAAGCAGGAGATTGGGCTGGGCTTATAATCAACTGGAGCTGACAACATGTTGGATAATGAATTTCCAAAACCCCCCTTTCTTTTTGTCTCATTTTTTTTTCTCAGCAAGTAACATATCATTCAATAAGGGCCAAATGAACTCCAAGCCAATGTTTTGAAACCCAGACACTTATGCAAATTGAAAAAAAATACCGAGTTACGGGGTCACTATTGGGTCAACCAAAATTAAACCACGACATCACAAATATGTTTATTATTAATTTAAATAATATATAAATTTATTTAAAATATGACAAAAATAAAAAAAAAAATATAAGTTTTTTTCTTTTTCTCAGCAAGAACATACAATTCAATAAGGGCCAAAAATGAACTCCAAATTGGAACAATTTTAACCTGGCCATTAAGAATTAGGCAACCCCAAAACAGATAGAAAAAGATAATAACATGCCAGTATCTCATCAGCCGGTAACTGGTATTTTTAACATATCTGAAACTCAGTACAATTTTTATGAGAAAAAAAATGTTAACATTTCCTCAAAGACTGTAACTTCCTTGTAGATTTTCAAGAAATCTACCATCATTGAAAGATTTCAATTAGAAAAACGGGGAAAAGATTAAATGCTTCACACTGTAAGTTGCATCATTCACTTTCCCCAATTTTCTTTGCTTTCCAATGCAAAATGCAACATTCTTATCATTTTTCCCTTGTTTTTTTTTTTTTTTTGGTTTCTGGATAACATTTGAAATTTACTCCAAATGGCTATAGAATGCATTTCATATATTTATAAACTATAGAAGAAAGGAACAGATCACAGAAGCTCACATCTTTCATTTTCAAATATGATAGATACAATGGCTTCATGCCCCCACATAACTCAGCAAGATGCCCATCTAAATGATGCATTAAACAAATCCACCTGATTCATCAACTCTACATCTTCATCACCCTGATCAATGGAGAAAAGTTGCCACTCATACAGGAACAGGGGTTAAACCAGAAGAGGGTTGCAAACTGGCAGCGTATTTGCGCGCCCACAAGTCATAATGTATGATTTCCTCAAGGGAAGGTGAGGTCACCAACTCTGACCGATGCTTATCGCATGTTAGCTCCACAAACTTAAAAATGTCCAGGTAGCAGATCCTGAAAACAGGAAAACAATACATTACAGAAATTCCATGACATGCAAGTGCCATTCTCGGCACAATTTTTATTGAATCAATGTCCAAGCAGGCATAGTATCTGTGTGACTTCAGATGTTCACATGAAGGCACAATTGAATAACATCAATACATATTAAATCAACACTTAAGTGCAAGCAAAACAAAATAGTCCAGATTTTTAGATTGTAACAACCCTCCTAGGTTTTTTGTCTGAAATTTTCACTGACAATAAATTTCAAATAACAGATTAATGCACTTACATCATATAAGTTTCTTCTCATAAATGGTAATAGATGTAACAAATTAACATGTAAGATGGTGGAAATTAACTCCCGCATTTTTTGTTTTCTTTGGTAAGTACTAATGAAGGTTTAAGGGACAAATATATGAGGTTTGTCACAAATCATAATGCAAATTCAGATTAATATGGGGAAGGGGATAAGCTTGGGATAATGACAGAATATGCCAAAAAATCATAGGAAACATCACAAATGTGTTCAAGAAACGTAAAAAAACAGGATATGTAAATTAGGTTGTTGACAGGCTCCACTGAAAGGTATATCTGACAACTTTCACTGAAATATGAGACATTTTTGCACTCACAATTGTTTAACCCCCTCTAACCAGAACACTTGATGCCATCTTTATTTGCTGTCAGCTCAACCAAGGAGATACCAAGGACTGAGGACAAACTGAAACTGAGGGAAGTTTATATGTTTGAATATCATTAAGTGCAACTGTTGATGAACACTTATCCTGCAAGATGCTACACATGATCCGGTAACTATTCTAGTTACATGTCAACATATTGGGTGTTCATTTTCCAGGTGGGAATCAAGATATTGGGTTTCGCCCGTCTCAGAATCCATTAACCTTTTCTAACATATACTTGTCAAATGCCAACTCA
The DNA here is from genome assembly GCA_008638375.1 of Nyssa sinensis. Taxonomy (NCBI): domain Eukaryota; kingdom Viridiplantae; phylum Streptophyta; class Magnoliopsida; order Cornales; family Nyssaceae; genus Nyssa; species Nyssa sinensis. The sequence goes on from CM018036.1 coordinate 8,464,293, forward strand.
TTAAATGGTGAACTAATTAGTAGGAAGGTGTTGCTACAACTCTCAGAAAATTTAAAAGCTTTAGGTTCCTTTAACATCCTAAAAGACAGGAAAGCTCAACCAGACAAACAGAATATAACATAAGCAGGAAAAATCAGGAAGCAAACTCCATACTTTTCGTCGATGAACATCTCAACGGCTTTCTCATTAGCTGCACTAAGAACTCCAGTCATGGTGCCTCCAGCCAGTCCAGCAGCATAGGCTAGATCCATGGATGGGTATTTCACATTGTCAGGAGCTTTAAATGTCAGTGATCCAAGCCTGGATCATCCCATTCCAATTTCAGTCATATCAAACAAATTATAAAATCAATGATGAATTTTCAACATTTTCACAGAATACAGCTCACATCTAGTTATAATATAGAAAGAATCATAAATTAGAAAGTAATTACACTGCATATTAATATATTATGGACTTCCTTGACAAAAGAATTATAGAGGCAAAATATGATACATCATTGAGATGCATGTCATGGGATATGATTTTCATTCACAATTCTACCACCAATGCATCCATCTGGATGCTGTTCTAGGAGTCCTTTTCAAGTAAAGAACATAAAAGAGTATCTATAATGAACAGAAATGTGGAAATGGATGGAGACAAAAAAGGCACATGAGCACTTGCAAGTTGCAACCACTTGCATGAACAAGTCACAGTAATTGCAACTAAGACAAGAATATCGGTGTAGTTATATTTCTTTCAGATACAATGAGAATACTTCCCTCATCTATAAGGCGGTAACTAATTTCTTTTGACGAGAAATGTGAAAAAGGTGACCTGCCTATTTGGTGAATGAACAAAAAGTGCTACCAAGCAAATGCAAGATACATTGTAGGTATGAAGAAAAAAGAATGCTTATGGTTAGACTAATTTTTGGTCAATTTCAGAAATGCAGTCACTCATGAAATCATGTAACTTCTAACTTTGCAATTTTATTTTCATCAAATTGCAAAGAAAATACTAGAAATTTAAATAAATGAAAACCATTATGTAAGGGAAATGTGCTAATTACTTGCAAAGATCGAGACGGGGCCAAGTAATCTCAGAGCAATAAATTCTGTCTGGCCAGGATAATGTGTAGAGGATTGGCAAACGCATATCAGGCCACCCTAATTGCGCCAGGATAGATGAATCCTGTAAGAAATATAAAAAAAAAAAAAAAAATTAAATTCTATGCTGTCAGATTCAGAATATTGGGTATGTCCTGGTATTACATTTAACAAGTTTGTTGAAAAAAAATATAAGACATCCTAAACATAATCCAGGACCTTAGGAAGTAAGCAATATGATAGATTTAGGATTTAAACCTGTGTTTCAACCATTGAATGTATAATAGATTGAGGGTGAATAACAATCTCAATATCATCATATTCAGCCCCATAAAGATAGTGAGCTTCAATAACTTCTAGACCCTGTCAAAGAGAATTATTATACCGCGTCAGAACAAAACAATTTGCTGCTTATAACTCAGCCACAGCTTCAGCTGCTTAATCAACATAGCATGGTTCATCCAAAAACAAGAAAGGCATACTATGGTTTGTGGAGATAAAAATACAGACAACAAAAGGAAATAACCTTATTGAAAAGGGTAGCAGAGTCCACGGTAATTTTTTTCCCCATATTCCAGTTTGGATGCTTCAAAGCGTCAGCTACTTTAACTTCTTTCAATTCATCAACAGGCCAATCCCTGTTATCAACAAGATAATAAATGGTTAAATCTGGATTTTAAAGTAGTAGACCTATGGACAAAGTAAATATTGCAGAAGAGAAGATATCTTTCAATATTAGCCATGCTACAAAGCACATGGAAATAGTAGAACTAAAAGAAATATGAGGGAAGGGGGGGGGGGGGGAGAGAGAGAGAGAGAGAGAGAGAGAGAAGAGAAGAGAATATCAGCTGTCGATCACTAAATAAACAAGAAATTCATTAGTTTTGAATTGTCTAGTAGGACATTATTATGCAATAAAATAATGCATACAATCAAAATCAAAGGGAAATTTATAAGAAAGACATCCAAGCCTCAGTTCATAATGATGTTTAGCTTATTCCTATGGCATTTAGTGCAAAGAATTGTAAAGAAGGGGTGCATGAAGAAGAAAGAGCTCACTGGATGATCATATGTATAGAATACTTTACAAACTATTAAAAAGAAACTGAGCACCAAAACGTTATAAAATTTTTTAGAATTGCCTTTTTTTAAAAAGAAATTGCCAAAGACAGGTCACAAACCACAGACAATTTTAAATACAATAAAGAAACTTCTTTCTTAATTTAACATTTCACACCTGAAAGCCCCGCCAGACGCAGTTAAAATAATGCGCCTAAGAGCACCCTCTGGCAAGCCTTGAATACACTGAAACAAGGATATTTCTTTTAGCTCTTATAATCAGCAGGTATGGAATGGGGGAGCAAATAATTGTACAAAATAGTTATGCTAAGGCCAGAAATAAAATTCACCAATATATATCGACTTCACATTGACTGCCTAAAAGGATTCCACAAACACAATGGAAGTCTCTGCATTCTAGAATGAACTTAGCTATCAAAATAGATGCATGTTCATACCTGGAATATAGCGGAATGTTCTGAATCAGCAGGAAGAATCTTTACTTTATGTTTGTGTGCGAGAGGAAGGACAAAAGGACCCCCAGCAATAAGGGTCTCTTTATTGGCTAAGGCTATGTCTTTCCCAGCTTCTATTGCAGCCACTGTAGGCTAATAAAGCAGAACAAGAGAAAAAGCTTCACTTTAATTCTTGAGGACATTGGAGATCAGTTCATATAAAAATTAGAAAACTTCTCTTCAAAACTATATGCATCAGAAGTCAGAACCCTAGCACAAGCATATGCAAACAAAGCAGCAACCTTGTTCATTTGGGGAACATTTTTTAGAGCAAAATAGATGGGTAATCACATAGCAAATTTTTTTGTTAATATCAGTTAAGAGTTTCAACGTATGCAGAGGCATAAAGTTGTTCATTTGGGAACACAATTCCCTTGTCACTAACTAAAGTATGGCTAAACTTTCTCTTAAGCTATAATATGAATTTGAGACCTATTGTCCATGACTTTTAGTCAATGTAGATTCTGCATGCTAGATAAATAAGCAAAAACATGCCAGTTGACATCCTCATAAGAATATCAACACTCATGGGCCATAGCCCATAAGGTACTCATCACACGCACACACACACAATGTCTATGAGCGTACATATACATACACACATACATGCATACAGACATACTTAAATATGGAGAGAGAGGGAGGGAGGAAATGTCATTCCTCACTTTCCTATTGGTGTGATATGCTAATTCTTTAGATGACACATTTAAAATAAAGAATAAAACTTAGAAAAGAATCTCACATATTATAATTATAGATGGGCCCTGGTCCTAGATGTCATGGCTAAAATGGTCCAAAAGGAAGGTAATAAGGAAAAAGATTTGAATAAAGATATTAGGGGCTTACCTTCAACCCTGCACAACCTACAATTCCTGTGACTACAGTGACAGCATCTGGGTGTCGGGCAACCTGAAAATAAAATATAAACTATGTAAACCAAGTATTGAGAATAGCCTCAATCAGCAAAGCATAAAGTGAGGAAATAGATGGTAGCTAACCTCAACAACACCCTGCTCTCCAGGAATAATTTCAGGCTTGTGATCAACATCAGCCAAAGCCTCTTTGAGTTCATCAATCAAAGACCCGTTTCTAACTGCAACTAATTGAGGTTTGAATGCTTTGACCTGTATGATGAAAATGTTGTTATCATCAAAACTTCAGACGTGAATATAAAGCCACTAAGATCTATGTCAGGTTCAAGTTGGATCAAATGTTACCTGTAAATGCCATGACTATATTGTGTAGAGACAACAATGAGAACAGAACTAGGTATGCTACTTATTTTGAACAATAGATAGGGATAAGTACACCCAAATCCCACTTTTCAACCGTGATAAGCTACTTTTGAGAGTTTATCTTTTTAAATAATAGAATTAAACAAACTTAATAGTAGTTACCCAAAGGTTCCATATACTTTGATTGTACATGGGTTCGACCTCTGACCTTTTGTAATGAATTTTTATTTATAAAAAAAATAGTTATCCAAAAAAGAAAGGAGCAGCAATTGGTTTTGGGTTCTTGGTATAATATGGCCACTTTCACAATCAAAACTCTTTAGCTGACTCAGTTTCACCTTTTTCTTCTTTGAAAACATGCCTTACCAAAAATTAACAACGATAACATTTTTTTATATGTAACGATAACATAAATAAAACTCTAGAAATCAGTTAAAGTTAGTTCAAGAATAACTTGGGTCAAGTTTTTTCCATTTATAATTTCTATTAGGTTGATGCGATTCAAAAACACTGGATCTTTTCCAATTTGTGTTAAACATTAAAAAAATTAATAGATTGATCACCTGCTCAGCAAGAAGAGTCACATTTGAACCAGCCGCGAGTGCCACAACTCTGAATTTATCTGGGTTCTCTGCAACTATGTCCAGTGTCTGTAAATCACCAATTTATGATCTTAAGCAGTTGAAACTTGAAAGAGAATTAAAGGCACAAAACACATGCCTGGCATTTACATAATATGAGAAGTTCTTCACCTGAGTTCCTATGGAACCAGTAGATCCAACAACTGAGATAGGCTTTGGACCATCCCAAGTCTTACGGCGTGGCTCCACAACAGCCGTCCCCGGCCAGGCCGGAGGAGGCGGCTGTGCTGAACAGTGAACTCTCTTTCCAAACGTTGCTCTATAGTCCTTCCTCTTCAAAGCAATCCCATTCCCACCTAAAAGAAAAGAAAAAAAAAAAAGCAAGAATCCCATTTAGCAAACTTGAACATTTAATCTTCCCACAAAATCACCCTAGTATGGAAACTCAAAATAGACTAACGCAACCAAAACGAAGCCAATCGAAGTCGTTACACAATCTAAATTTAAAAAAATTAGGAAAACCCTCAAATTACAAAAGAAAAAGAGAAAGATACAGTTATCCTTCAGAAAAATGAATAAATAAAAAGAAAATGTCAAAAATCTTACTATACCCCAAGAACCATAGAGAATGGTATAATCATGAAAAAGAGGTGAAACACATGAAACCCATCATTTCATTGCCAAATATATTTTTTTAACAAAAAAATCAACCAGAATGCATAGAAATTAGTGAGCCAACTTGAACTAATCCATAAAGCAACAAGTACTTCAGTGAACACCCAACACCAGAAACATACTTTTCATTAGTGGGCAACACTCAAAGCATACATAAATTACAGACACAATATAGCAATTAGTTTATGGTCACAGCACAAAATAGGACAATTTGATAGAATTCTAATCAATCTGCAACTATGAAGAGACATGAGAGGGTGGGGGAGGAACCTTGAAGCTTGAGAAGCTGGTGGTTGGATTTAGAGGAGTCCAAGAACGAAATGGCCTTGATTTCTGTTGGGGATAGTAAATTCAGAGCCATCACTACCCTTCGCTGAATGATTTATGACCCACAAATTCAATGAAAATGAGAGAAAAATATACAAATGTATATACGGAATTATAGGATTATATTGTGGGTTTTGATGAATGGGAAGAGAAAAATGTTGTCGACTTTTTGGGGTAAGATGAAAAGAGTTTTGCAAAAGGTGTCTTTATAGAGAGACAAAGCGAACAGAGAGAGAGAAAGTAGGCGGAATACACGACGAAGGAAGGATAAGACGAGGAGGGAATCAGCTCATCTCGTGGACTGCGTGCGGTTTAGTTTATGTATATATATGCTGCGATCGGCTTTTACAGATTGTAATACGGCGTCGTATTATGAAGGGAATCACCAAATCTACGCAATTTGATTCCATCGTTGCCCGGACAAAAATTATAGGAACATAATAACATAGTTCAAACAGAGTGTTTCACAGATAATAAAAAAATTGTGGGCCCAATTCCTCTCTGGGTGAGTTTAAAAAGAGGTGTAGTACAAGTTTTAGAGGAACTACGTAAGAATGACATTAAATCCATTATTAATAGTGGTACCACAAAGTTAGGTTTTGCATATATACATATATGAATAATGCAACAATTAAAATTGTAACTTAAATTTTTATCTCAAATAATATAATATTGATGTGCGACTGAAATACTATCTATACTTTTAATTATGTAATTAATATGATTCTATCAATGATACATCATTTAAGATAAGAATTTAAAAAACATAACATTTTTCTATATATATATGTATGAATAATGCAATAATTAAAATTTTATTCCAAATAATTTGGTGTTGATGTGGGACTGAATTACTATCTATACTTTTAATTATGCAATTAATATAATTTTGTTAGTGACACATCATTTAAGATAAGACTTTGAGAAGCATAATATTTTTTTATATATATCTGACACACATATGTATACATACAAGCACACATAAAGTTTCTGAAATTACACTAACCTCTTTTACTTTATTTGATAATATACAAAGACTCTCTTCTAATTCTTTTTTTCAAAATGACAAAATTTTTTTTTCTATTTATTTATTTTTGTATTCTTTTTTCAATTTTAACCAATTTTTCTAACTTTTTTTAAAGATTTTTTATTATTTTATTTAAAAATAAATTTAAGGAAAATAAATCATTTTTCTTTTATATAAAAATGAATTTAAGACTTTTATCAATATTTATTTTTAAAAAAAGGTCAAAATTTAAAATATTTAAAAAAATAATAGTTTTATCATTTCAAAAAAAAAATAATTAAATAAAAATATCTGTATATTATCAAATAAAAAAATTAGTATAATTATCAAAAATTTCAATAAAAATTAGTATAATTTATTCAAAAAATTAAAATAAAATAAATATCTCATCTTATAACCCATCATCTCACAAAATGTGGAATCTCTATAATGACCATGAATAAAGTCCTACCAGAATGGACAAGATGAGAATTCAAAAATTTTTCCCCAAACTAATTCTTTGTACTTTTCAAGACTTTTTCACACAAAAAGTCATATTGTATAAAAGAGATACAAGAAGTAAGGAGTTGTGTCCTCAATTAACTTGGAAAGGAAATCCAAATCAATCTTGTATTAAAAACTCCCCTTCCTCCAAGTCAATTCATTTATCTTTAAAATTTAAATTTTATTCCAATTTAATATCAAACTCTACAATATTATAAGATTTTCATATCGATACAAATTCAATAAATTAAATTACACCCATCACTAATGGTCCCAATTAACATCCAAGACTACCAAAAAGCAACAACAAAATAAAATAGGGTTAACACAGTTGATTAACTTTTTAAAACAATTTTTTCTTTTCAAAATACACAATCTGTATTTACAAAAAAAGAAACTCGGCTATTTTTTTCTAACCGCAATTTTTTATGTCTGAAAAAAACAATTCCGAAGATCCACTAGAAAATTAAAGGGTAAATTACGCTAATCTCCCTTGAAATTTATGACAATTGTACTGACCAATCTTGAGATTTTTCTAAAATTACACTGACCTCCTCTACTTTAACTGATAATATACAAATACCTCTCTCCTATCAATTTTTTTTTCAAAATGATAAAAATTGTTCCTATTATTTCTTTACTTCTGCAATTTTTCAATTTTAACCAATTTTTTCTAACTTTTTCTAAAGATTTTTTATTTTTTATTTTTTATTTAAATTTTTTAAGCTAAATAACTTATTTTTATTTTATATAAAAGTAAATTTAAGGTTTTTATCAATATTTATTTGAAAAACGAAAAAAATTTGGTCAAAATTTTAAAAAATTAAAAAATAAAATAAAATATATATATATATATATATATTTGAAAGGGGTAGTTTTGTTATTTTGAAGAAAAAATTGACTAGAAACAAGTATTTATATATTATCACGTAAGTTAAAAGAAGTCAATGTAATTATCATAAACATCAGAAGAGATTAAATAATATCTTAGCAATAAGCAATGTTGTTCTAACATTGTTAGCAATTTAATTAACTTAATAATTTAATCAAAAATTTCAAAATATTATCAATTTAATTACATTAAAAAATATATAAATTTATTTTCTGTTTTTTTTTTTGGGTAATTAAATAAAACTGCGAAGTGTTATTTATATATATATATATATATATATATATTTCCACCTAATTTTAACTTCTGCTCAGAAAGACAACGTAGCAATATATATATATATATATATATATATATATATATATATATATATATTGGTAGTCCTTGATGTTAATTAGTTCCTTTAGTGATGTGGCGTAATTTAATTTATTGGATTTGTAAATACACTTTGTACATTTTGGAAAGCAAAATAATTTAAAATTTTTAATAAAATGTTGATATTTTTTAATTTTGCCAGATAAACTATTAACCTTTTTTATTTTATTGTTTGCGCTACCACATGTTAATTGTTGAAAAACTTTACTCCATCCCATCTTTACATTTGCAATGTTTAAATATCAAGATTGAGAAAAACAAATTGGAAATCTCTACAATTTACTATTCATGTCAAAATGAAGATAAGTTTGAATATGATGAGTTGAAGATGCCAAAATATTGAGATTGATATATAATTTATTTTTTATTGGACTCCTTGGTACATAAAAAGTAAGACAAAATTATCGATAAATTCAAGTTTAAACTTAATTACCAACTAAGTTTATTATCTTTTATTGGACAAAAATATTTCTTTAGGATTTTTGTCCAAAAATAATGAAGCTGCTTCTGCCCAACCTTCAAGAAGACATTTTAAAATTTTAAAATTGACTAACTCAAAACATATAAATCGGTTTTCAATAAAACTTATATATTTGGACTCTCAAAATTGAGATTTATAAAACAAGATGCATATGTAATATGAAATTTTGAAGAAAAAAAATTGCTTCTCAAATTACAAATTTTACAATTATAAAGAATGTAGTGAAATTTTCAATTCCACCATGAGTTTCTTGTTTGTTACCAGTTTTATTTACTTTTTTTAGTTGCATTTTAGATGTCAAAAAGAGCATTTTAAAATAGTAAAAATTACGACAACAAAAAATTAGTTTAGACACAAAAGTACTAAGAGTATATAAAATTTTACACTTGCACTATTTTATAAATAAACACACTCTAACATAAATTATAATTGGAATGAGGTATTTAGATTGCAAAGAGACTGATAAGATGGGCCTCACTGCTAAAAAAAAGTGAAAAAGAATCAGTGAGAGAGTGAAAGAAATAGAGCAGCGTAAAATTTCATACTTTTCAATGAAAAACTTCTTCCCAGCAAAAGGTAAAGTTTTACATTTTCAAAATTCTCAATATTATTAGTTTTATTGAGATTTTGGCTACATGTTAGATGCTCAAAACTGAATTTCAAAGTAGTGGGAGATTTGTTCCAAAAAAAAATTAATATTTAAAATACCAAAAGTCCATGAAAAAACCTAATTTTTGTCCATAAAATACCAAAAGTCCAGTGAAAAGTAAAATTTTACACTTCACTGATCATATCTTCAATTAATAATAACTTTACTTTTTGTCCATAAAAAAAAAACCAACAAAAGAAAAAAGGAAGATGGCTTCACAGTAGTAGATGATGATGTTCACTTTAAATGACAAAAATTTCACATTTATGTAACTCAAAGAATAAATAATGTTTTGCAGCATAACATAGATATAGAATTGAAGAACTTACACTAAAATCTGGGAAAAGACAAGTATTATATCATGTTACCATTAACTAGAAAGTTATATCGTTTCAATGATGAATGAAGATCACTTCAATCCTAGATCTATGAATCTATAAATTGATTGTGGTATTGTAGTTGTTTGATACAGAGAGAATTTGAGAATAGAAATTGGATTTGTGGATGATGATGTTATGTGATGGCGGTCTAGTGGCTGCGTGCAGGTGGTGTTCGCTAGGAGGGTGGTGGTGTTAGGCAGTTGTTTTGGTAGCTGCAGTGGTAGGCATTTGTTTAGCGATAACAGTTGGTGACAGTTGTTCTGGCAGCAGTTGTGCCGGAGCTTGGTAGGTTTATCACAGTGGGTTTCGATGGTGGAATTGTTGGTGGCTATGGGTGGAGACGATAGCAATAGCTAGTGGAAAAGATGAGAGAAGGGTATTCTGGTTTACTGCATATCAATATAGCAAATGATAGAATTTCATATAAGAGGTAAACAAGTCAATAATGAAAAAATACTCTTTGCCATGTTAGCAACTTGGATCTGTACTCAATTTTAAAAAAAAAATGAAAGTCCTTGATCTTTAATTCGAAAAAATTGTGAATTTTAAAATAATATTTCTCTTACACAGGAACTTAAACCTGATTAACCATTTTTTATTTAAATAAAAGTAATAAGAGTTTGAATAATGAATAATGATTTTGAAAATTGAATGATTAGAATAAAAATGTCGAAAAAAAAAAGTAAAACACATCATCTTTCTAATTTAAAGGAACTAAAATGCGGATGAGTTTGAACTTCGAATAATGGGTAGACCATTAGAAATGCTCTAAACAACATATTAGAACCATTATGTGATAGGCTTGATTGCTTGAATGTTGATGTGAACCCAACAAAATGCAATTTGGAAGTGGACTCCTTTTAAGGAGAAATGATTCATTCGGTCCACGGTGCATTACACATGGAATAATAATTTTTTTTTTTGAAAAACTATTAAAAAATTCTTAAAATAATTTTTTTAATAAAAAAAATGCCATGATTAGTTTTTTTCTATCTAAAAGATTCAAATGAAGTATTTTTATTATAAAAGAAGTTTAATTGTTAACTTCTATTTTAACACCGTTAAAATATATTACTGATTAGACTAAAATAACTTTCAAAATTCATTTTAGAAAAAATACTAAAAAGTATATAAAATAAATTTTTCAATCCAAAAAAATCATAACATTTTATGAAGTAAAAATTTATTTTTTAGGCCTTCTAGATAAATAAAAATATGTTATGTGTTTTTTTTAAATTGAAGAATTTATTTTATAAATTATTTAATATTTTTTTAAATGTATCTTGAATGTTAATTTAGTCTAATCAGTAATATTTTTTAACGGTGTTAAGATGAAAGTTTACGATTAGAATTTTTTGTAATAAAAGTTTCTTATTTGGATCTTTTAAATAGAAAAAAGTAATCATGAATTTTTTGAATTGAAAAAATTATTTTAAGAATATTTTAGTAGTTTTCTTTAATCTTTTCCTGTGTAGGACAAAAATTAGGTCACTCACTTGATTTGATGTTCTGTAATCTCTTGGAACCAAGTACGGAGTTAGGGGTAGGCTATAGCCTCTCTCAAAATTTTTACGTTGGATTTTTTTGTTAGAAATAATGGGTTACTCAAAACCATTAAGGAGTGAATAAGAAATTGTTTCCAGACATTACTACTTGAAAATGGTAACAAAAGTTTGAAGCTTGTGCAAAAAAGCTTGTGTTCCACATAAAATGGGTATATGGCTTTAAAGAGTATATATATACACTTATCTTGGAAGAGGGATTGGGCCCCAAGGGGTATCCAAGTTTTGTGGAAGGGGGAGAACCTAACATATGCTTGGTTCACCACACGCGCGACGCCGCTGCCCCACACCGAACTGGACTGGGTCGGTTCGGGCTCGGGCTCGGGCTCGGGCTCGGGCTTGGGCTGTCGTATATATATCTTCTTGGAGAAAATAATTTTTCATTAGACACTGTCGTTTTATTGCTATTAAAAACAAATCAAAACGCTGAAACTAAAAATTTCACCGTTCTGCGATAACATTTTTTGGTTTTGGTTTGAATCCAAAACGACGTCGTTTTATGATTGCGTTGGTTTGAATTTTGACTGAACAATCGTCTTCTTCATTGAATGTGACTATGTCTGTTCACCATGAACAGACACAACTGAACCTTCGTGCCTGTACCAAATAGACACGAAAAGGTCTATAAATATATACACATTCATTGCATATAGATTTCATTCAAAGATATACATTCCGTGTGTCAGTTTAGAGAGAGTTTCAAGTCACTGTATTCCGGTTTGTTGTGCACTAAAATTTGGGGGCTTTATCTTCAAGTACGTTGATCATTGTATCTTGGGAGACGAACGACCAAGAGCTAGTAAGCACCATTGCGAGGGCCGTAATTCGTCTTAAGGACATTGTGTTAAATACAAGCCTTGATCCTCTGGATTTTCAGTTTCTGTATTGTTTCCATTACCATTTTCTTATACTGTAAAATGGTTTTTCTATCTTCAGTTTTAGTTTTTGATTTGAAACAAAAAACTTATGCTGCTTGTGTTTTAAATAATATTCTCTGTATTTATTTTTTCTTTCTTTTCTGGTTTGATTATGGTTATTCAAAGAACAGAAATATATATATATATATATATATATATATATATTGAATAACATTTTTTAATTCAACCCATTCTAAAATTTTGGATTAGTCCAATCTTTATTCATCATTTCTCATTTTTTAACCCAAAATTTCAACGTAACCCAAAATTTTTATCTTAATTCTCGTCTTAAAATTTTGACCTACTCTAAAATTTTGACTCAATCTAAATTTTTTCCACTAGAATTTTTCCCGAAAAACTTTAGCCCTCCCAAAAAGTTTTCCTAGCTCTGGCTTTGCTTAGGACCATAATTTTAAGGGGTTTGGATGATATAATACATGTGTACGGGTGTTCTGTAACTCTACATATGACATCATTTATTACAAGGGCTAATGATCCTGGTATAATAAAGAATACCAAAAACAAAATCTATCTCGGAGCAGTTTACCCATTGACCAAACAGACATGACATGAACTGACCTAATGGGTAACCTGACACAGTCAATTACAAAGAAAGCCACTTGGAGGATCTAACCCATTGAGATTGGATAAGATTCCACCTCGACCCATTATCATCGTAAAGAGAGGACTGCTGCCTCGCACACGAAAGAGAGACAGAGAAAGAAACATAGCAATGTTACAATTTTTTTTATTAAAATAAAATATTATTTTAAATAATGTGATAGTATTTTATTAATTATTTAAAATAATAATTAATATAACCCATTACTATTGTTTGAGTGGTGGGAGCGTTCACTCCCCCACGTAGTTAGTATAAGAAGTTCGAATGTTAATAATAGTACACACATTAATAATAGTTAAGTGTCCCTTTTTTCATTGTTATATAAAAAAAAATCAAAACAAAATTTTAAAAAATAAATAGAATTTTTCATTTTATATATATATATATATATATATATATATATATGAAAGAATTTCATCAACTCCAGCTTAGTTCTGTCCCATGCTTTACGTATTTCTTTGTTTCTTTATTTTCTAAAATAAGGCGATGAAATTTGCAAGTTTATGTTTGGTGGATTTCACATATTGTAAAGGGGAATCGTAAACTTCTGTTAAATGAGATTTCATATTTTCTTTAATATGTCAGTGTAAAGCACAATAGACAATTACTTAATATAAAAACCAGAGTTTAGTCACTTACTTCTTTTGCTTGGTTTCGTCCCACAGTTTACATATATTTTTGTTTCTTGTTTTTTCCTTCAAAGCCTCTTCTCAAAGGGGATAAGACGGTGGAGTTTTGGAATCATTGAGACTTTAAAAATCTTTGGCGAGCCCACAAATTATAGAGGAAATCCCAAACTTTCTCCAAAAGAGTTTCTACAATTTTCTTCGATAGCACGGTCACTTTCCCTTCATGACAACCATTCTAGTACAAAGTAAAATTATAGATATTCTCGATGAAACTGAATCATCACATTATAATATTTTTTTAATATCACTATATCATATGTTACGACTCACTTAAAAAATATGATGATAACACACATGATATGGCATGACATTATTAAAAAGAAATGTGACTAAACTGTTAAAGTCAAGGACAGAAGTATTAGTAGGCCGGCCCTGGGCTATAACTCATGCCAAATTTTAGGAAAAAAATTACACATGTAAAATTTTAGTCATTTTCAAGATTAGTCCATACCAAAATTATGATTCAACACAATCTTTACCAATTCAATCTCATAATTTCTCACCTAAGGTTTTTCCACTAAATTGTTTTTAGAATCCCATCACATCTCTTAATTTTTACTCCAAACTTTTGACCTTAACCTAAAATTTTTTCACTTATTTTTTTTAGAAAAAATACTAAAAAATCTCTAAAATAAAATTTTCAATCCAAAAAATTCATGATATATTTTGATATTTAAAATATTCCCAAAAATTATTTTAATACAAAAAATTCAATTGTTAACTTTCATTTTAATACGGTTAAAAAATATTGTTGATTAGACTAAATTGACAACTTTCAAGATACATTTAAAAAAATACTAAAAAATATATAAAATAAAATTTTCAATCCCAAAAAATCATAACATTTTATAAAGTAAAAATTATTTTTTTAAGCATTCTAAATTGAAAAAAAATGTTATTTTTTTTTTTAGATTGAAGAATTTATTGTATCTATTATTTAATATTTTTTTAAAATGTATCTTGAATGTTGTTTTAGTCTAATCAACAATATTTTTAACGATATTAAAATAAAAGTTAACAATTGAATTTTTTGTATTAAAATAATTTTTGTGAATATTTTAAATATAAAAATATATCATAAATTTTTTGAACTTAAAAGATTATTTTAAGAACTTATTAATATTTTTTCCTTTTTTTTTAGCCATCCCTAATTATTTTTTTCTCATTCAAAATTTTTTCCTAAAATTGGTAAAATAAAAAAGGAGAGTCACATGCGACCTTACACATACAACTGTTTGTACATTTTCTAGCCAAGGAAAAGATGTCAATTACATAAAAAATTATCAAAGTACAATAATGCATAACTGAAATATGAAACAACAGCCACGTGCAGATCAATCATACAAATGCATTGAATTTCTTCAAAGATGCATGGATCAAAGGGAGCTCATGTTAAACACATGAAAATGCTGCCTTAATAATAGGCTTAATTGCACTTAAATTAGAGCAAATTATACTTAACCCATCTTAATCAAAAGGGTCACCTCAATCTTGCTGTTTCGTGTGCTTATATTAACTATTATCAAAAGTAATATAAACAGCTGAGTCAAATTTTAAGATCAAAAGCAACATGCTTTTCTCATGAAAGCTACTTTAGAATTGGATTATATATATGAGATACTTAGAACTTTCTTCAATTTTTTTACCATCGTGTTCCAGCTCTCAGCCTCTCTCACTCAATTATTGATTCGTATGCCATCAAAATTGGTTGGGATTTTTCTTTTTTTGATTAACCGATCCATTGATATGGCAAATAAACTCGATCAATCATTCATAATATGAAAAAAATAATAATATATATATATATATATATATATATATATATTGTACTTAAACTGATGTGCTACTAACAGTTCACTATAAGTTCCTAGCAGTTCACTACGTGTTATGAATAGTTCACTATATGCTACTAGCAGTTCATTATGTGTTATAAATTGTTCACTATATATTTACTACTAACAATTCACAGATCCTTTCCGAGTGATGCATGTGCACACTCCCATACAGTTGGTGTGAATCTAAATTTTTTTCTCCATTGTTATATAATATAAAAAAAAATACAATTCACTATGTGTTACTATCAATTTTGCTGGGAGGCCAATAGTGAATTACTAGTAGCACATAGTGAACTGTTGGTTCAGTTTAAGTATAGATTATTTTTTTTGAAAATATTGAATAATAAGTATAATTTTTCTTAATTTTTTTATGGGTAAATTACACTGATCTATTTTAAGATTTCTGATAATTAAAAAAATATTTTCTTAAATTTTTAAAATTACACTGTCCTTCCCTACTTTTAGCGACAAACTAAGCATACCTCTCCCCTCTTGTTATTTTTTTTTTCTCATTCAAAATGACAAAAATACTCTTTTCATGTGTTTTTTTTTTATACATGTTTTCAATTTTGACTTTTTTTTTACTTTATATAAAAATAAATTAGAAGTAAATAATTTATACTTTTATATCTGATTAAAAGTGGTTGATTTTTTTATGTCCCATTCCATTAACAGTGCCATAAACTGGTCGGTTAAAAGCATGGTTAACGTGTCTACGTCTCATTCACTAGGGGAACTAAGTCGGTTAAAAGCGTGAAGCCCACTTACATATAGATTCAGATTATCAACATGAAGATCATGTTCCTAGCACCTTCTCTTTATATAATTAATTTAAATGTTTGTGTGAGATTAAGATTATGTATATAATATCATATTATGTGATGCTAATCTTTACAAAATAAAATATTAATTTACGACACAAGCATGTCGCACGAGGACCTAAAAAAGAATAAACTTGCAAACAAAATTAGGGAGTGTAGCTCATAAAAATGGGCATATGTAAAAGCTTGTAATTTATTTATATATATATATATATATATATCAACACGTGGTCCAATTCTGAACTTACATGTCACGAGTTTTCACTAAAGAATTTTAAGATTCTCATAATGAAATGTCTATGAAACGAGATTTCAAGTGTTGATCGATCTATTCCTGTAAACCTAAGTTTGGTTGAGTTATCTTTAATCTCTGAATTTAGTGCCACATAATAAGTCTAGGTATTAGTCGAATTAATCTTAGTTACCAAACCTAATAGTTTTAGGTCAAAATCTAATCGAGCTATTTAAATAGTTTCTAAACTTGACTAACTCTTCTAAAAAATTTCATCGAGGAACACTTGGTCTTCCCATTAAAGGATGCTTAAAAATTTGGTGACAAGTCTTCGAGAGAGTGAGTCAGGCACACGATTATGGTGCCAAAAAATGTTATATATCTATTATTTGGGATACTCAGGTTTTTAAGACATGGAAACTACAGTATTAAAAATTCTCTAAGTGTTCATCGCATAACCCATGTGCGAAACACCCATAGTCCTACTAGAATAAAAGATTTCCCTAATCTTCTATTACCTTATATTACATACCATAACAAATATTTATTTTAGACTATAACACTCGTGTGAGTAATTTGTTACGGGTAATATCATACTTTAACAACTTTACATGTTAAGATTACTTATAAATAGTTCACTTACATCACTATGAACAGCAACCCATTACAAAGAAGTACAATCATTGTTTTTCTAATCTCTGGCATTGTACTCTCTACAATCTCTAAAGTAGTGCATCAAGAATTGAGCTATTGTCGTCACTTTCTTGGTAATGTTGGTTGGTATTTATTCTCTTGCCCATCACTTTCAGGTAATTTTTCATATCTAAATTACGTATACTTTCTTCTTACCATCTCACTCTGGGATTCATGTTTATGTAATGTGTAATACTTAGTCTCTTTAGGATGCTCTATCTGACTCATCACTAGTTCTACCAACTATCAACATAAACTAAAATGACATATATGATGTGCAAAAATAATGAGCGTAAAACCAACTGGTGCTAGCCAGTTGGCCATCATGTTCTTTTTCATTAAAAAAATGTCACGAGTTTGAGTCTATTTTTTTTATTAAAAAAATATAAATATTTTTTCACCCGATTATATATTAAACTAATTTATTTATTTAAAATTCATATTTAAAAGATTCATGAGTTACTCTTTAGTTTGATTAATTTATTTATTGGAAAAGGTGTTTTGATTTGTGTGTTCGAAACTATGTGTTCTTCTGACCCATTGCTTCCATCAATAATAATAATAATCCACGTGAACAACGAGGGCAATCTAAGACATTTTCTGTGTGCAATCATTATCATTATCAGGATTAAAATATATCCTGCTCAAGGCTAGAACACGTTGAAAGCTCCTTACATGTATCTGTGCAGGAGACAATGCAGCAATGAGCATGCATTGAGAGATAGTCACCTGGCTGACCCATGTCATGGACAGAGCCAGTGTAGGCCTAAGAAGCCAATTGCCCCCATCAATTTTCTTTAATTTACAAATTTTCTTATACCTTTTAAATTCTTTTCAAAAATAACATTTTAAAATATATTTTTTAGCCCCCTAAATTTAATTTTTTTTTTCCACTTTATCCCTCTTTTAATTTTAATTTGATCTCTTCCTTGAGATTTTTATCAATTTTTTAAATTTTTTTATATAACAGAGTTTTTAAAGGTCTCTTTTGATTGGACTTCTTATTTAATTTTTTTTTATCGGTAGACTTCTTGTTTAATTTATAAGCTACTTTATATTAATTATTTTAATAAAAAATATTATTAATCAATATTAAGTTTTCTTTCTTTCTTTTTATAATAAATTCATGTATTACAATCAATTGAACAATAAAACAACTAAAGACTAAATAACCTAACAATAATGAGAGTCTCTCAAACAAATATCTCAATCCAGTCCACGACTAGGTTAAAATAAATATTTACATCCTCCTAATGAAAGAAACCTGAACCCATGACCTCTCCTTTGGAGGAGGGCATGGATGACCAACTGGGCTATGTTGACCACCTATATTTCAAATCTTTGCAAGGAAAGAGCCTTGGCTAGCTCTGAAATTTTTCAACCGATATATATATTATAACCCAAGAACCTATCCCACCAACTGCAACATTTGGTTGGATGGCCGGGTGTAAACTTTGGGCGAGAATAGAACCTAAGACTTGTACTTGAAGGCATTTATCTCAGCTACTTTCTGCCACTGATCTACCCCTTTGAGGTTTTTTTTTTCTCTCTCTTAACCAATATTATGAATCAAACCCAATAAATTCTCTCAGAACTTGTCCACAAGTAGTTGGGAAAAAAAGAGGCTGCATGATATTTGGGAAGGCCTACTTTTAGGCCAGGGACATGGAATACAGGTGCAGAAATAGAAGCCAATGCCAATGTGGTACATGCACTATATAAAATTTTTGCACAGCTCGTGAAGTTAGGGTTTGACATCGGGCGTTCTGTTAAAGAGTACCAATAATTTTATAGATATATTATAAATAGGAAGAGAAAGGCTTTCACGCAATAGACCATAACCAGTTGGTCCTTATAACCAAGAGTCATTATGTTAAGGTTTCAAAATCTATTTTATTTCTTTCCTCATGAAAGTAAGTTTACATACTGATTGAATTTTCGGTCGGGGAGGGATCAAATCAGTTGGTTCATGTCGATCCAACATATTCTTACGATATTATTATCAACTTTAAAGGACATGTATATATGGGTACCTTAAATCAAGCAGATCAAATCCTTCAGTACTACTCAAAAGCTTCATTTTCTTCTTGTATCTCACTTGTGTTTGGCATTGAGCTCCCACCAGTAGCATCGACTAAACCTCCTGATTCAGATATCTTGGTGATCCTCTGCAATTCATCAGTTACATCTGAAGGATGAGCCACCACCTGATCATCAGCTAATTGCTCTTTCGGAAATGATGGTTTTTTTGGCTGTCGGATAGCTGCAGCCGCTTCTGGCATTGCAACAGGGGGTGGCTGGGGAGGAACCCATGAGCGCTGAATTGGTCCGCTCATTTGTTAGCACAGCAGAAGACCCAGTCTTGGGTCCATCTTCAGTTTCAATTTCGGTGATTCTCACATTTTTTCGTTGCCACCAGGGGACTGAACTGTCACCGTTCAACTGATTGGTGAGTCCATTATCTTGTAACTTGGAATTGAAGCCATTGCTGGTCTCTTGAGACTGAAGAACATGGCTCGAGCTGTTATGAGCCTGAGTACCCTCCCAAGGCTATTCAGGAGAAGAGGAAAAATAAAGTAAATATAATAATAAGAATCAGCTGCATCTGGTGTAAATGCATCAAATTAATATCATATTAACAACTAAAATAAGACTGATGAATATTCAGATTTAAAATGAACAAATCATGGAAGACTAGGTATATTTTTTGGAAACATAATTCTAGAACTTGCATCAACAATGGCACTTCCGAATCAGTATCATACTATAGAATGATATATGGCAATCAATAGTCACCAGATCAGCTGACACTCTTTGAAAAGTTACTAAATGGAGATTGATAATTAAGTGATCTGGTTTCACATATTACAGTCACCTGTTGTAGTGATCAACCTTTTACTAAATGTTGCATTAAGTGATTTGGTGTCGTATTACAGTCACCTGTTACAGTGATCAACCTGTTATACTGATTTTGCAGAGCTGGAATGCTCCCCAGGGCACGGTGAAAGCACAAACTATTCAAAGACTAGCACATACAACCAAAACAAAAAAAAAATTGCTCCAATTTCAAATTTTTAATTTTCACTAGACCTCCCACATTCAAAAAGTCTGCATTACTGCATGACCTACTTGTATAAAAAAAGAAGGAAATAGTGACAGATGAAACTCGAAACAAGCAAACCTTAGCCCTGGGCGCTATGCGAGGATTTGATACCGCCTGATTAGGATTGGGTGGTAGATCATTGATCTCCTGCGGAAAAAAAAAAATCCAGAACGAGATGATGAGCACTAAACCCAAGAAACAAGTCAGACATAACATACAGAACAGGAGTGGATTTACTCTGATGTTAGGAGGTCTCTCTCCTCTTTGGACCATAGCCATGATCTGCAAAATGATTCTAAAAATCAAAATATGGAATTCTTTTTTTCTCCATCTTAAAATAATCAGAGACTAATTTTGAGTAACATTTTGACATTGCTCTGACGTTACAGCTTGTCAACCGAGAATAAAATCAGAATAGTGCTAAGTACCAATACATCAGAATAGTGCTCAGTACCAATAGAGTCTGAGCACCTAGCAAACTCGACTTCCAAGTGAAATCGTAATGATTGTAATGTTCTCAGTTGCATGTCCCCCCCCTCTCACATACCCCCCCACACATGATGTAATCTAGCTGATGCATGATCTACAAGACAATGTTGTGTCAATTGATATATATTTAAGTTATCACTCTTATTAGGACTTTTTTCAGATAATATTTTTGTATCTTCATTTTTTAAAGACAGAATGGAGTCTGATTAGTTACTATGTTGGTAGGGTTTGTTTTCGAAAGTTTCTGTGACTTTTTAGAATTTTTTGAAGTCAACAAATAGGCTCTATCAGTAAATGGAATCAGCCCTACATATAAAAATAAAATTTGAATAAAATATGTGAAACAGTTTTAAGCTCTCTCTCTCTCTCTCTCTCTCTCTCTCTCACACACACACACACACACACATCTCTCCTCTCTTATATTTGAGGGGCATAGAAGTTGTTACACCCTCCTCTAATTTTCTTTCTTCTCCATCTTTCTCCCTATTCTCTTTTCTTCTTTGTCATCATATTGGGAAAAAAATCAAAGAAATTCTCGTGGGCATGGGGTTACATCAACACACAAGCTCTATTTACAATTTGGAGCTAGAATTTTTAAATTAGGGTTGTGGGTTTTTTTTTTCTTTGGGTGGGGGGATGGCCCCCTTGGCCACTGTCTGTGCAAACATAGATCCCATATAAAGGACTCATTTCAGAAGATTTACATACTTTCAAAAGACAATTGAACAGTTATTAGAGGCATCAGACAACATTTATCTCCCTTTTTGGAATAACAGATTTGCATGCCTTTTCCCATTGATCAAAGGGCACATGTGAAGAGGAATAGCAACAATGAATACACCAATCAGTATCCTTTTAAGAGCATTAGCGAGCAATGAGGATAAAAAAGTAAAGCAAAAATAAAAATCTTACCTCCATATATGATTTTGGGTGAGGTGCAATAGAGGGCTCTGATGCAGGTGGAGACAATGATCTTGCTGTAGAGAAAATTTCAAACATATAACATATATATCAAAAGCAATAGAAAAATTAAACAATAAAGAATCAGCACCTAGTCACTGAACAACTACCTGAATGCAAGTCAAATTCAGCCTTGCCATTTGCATTTGATTGCTGGAAATCATTTGAAATAAGTTAAGAAACTTCAATGGGAAAACTCAACTACAAATAAGAAATAATCAGCTCCTCAAAATCTTCACAGATTAGGAAGCACTCTCTCAAGTTATGCCTGTATTCAAGCTCACCCTCAAACTGCTGACTGCGACTCTGGGATCTTCCTGTTCAAGAAGAGGGATTCTTCCATTGCTAATATTTTGTCCTGAAACCCACAGAAAGAATGATTAGTTCAAAATTTTCCATTATAGCTGAGAGAGCATTTGCAGTAATCTGTATGAAACAAAAGCTCTATAATTTTCTGATAAACAAGCATACAAGAGTTTTCGTGTGCTTTCACTACCAATTGAGTGCTGTAGCCTCAAAGACTTTTTAACATTTTCAGAATGCTGGACAGTATGGGCATAGCCATATAGATTGCCCTGGCGAAGTTTAGACCTTCTTAGCAGAAGCGGAGCAAGAAATTTTCCTTAAGGGGTCGGAGCAAGTATCATAAAGTGTTTTTGATAAGCAATTTAATTGGATTCTCTTCCTGTTTTTAGTAAAGTTGATTTTATTGTCAGTTTTAAACAACTAAATTGAAAAAAGCAAAAAGAATACAAACTCAAAACTTAATTTTTTTTAGATAACTATATGGCCAAATTGCATTGAATTATATTTTTTTTCAGTAGGTAATTGTTTGTTATGTTGATAAAAACTACTAAACACATATTTCTAATAATCATACCTTTGAGAGAGTTGCATCAAATTAATCCCTTTTTATCGGTAAAAGTGTAATATATATTACCTCAGTTGATATCCAATTGATCTCCTTGTCACAACTAGTCATAAATTATTCAGGCAAAGTAACAATTATTACTTTTCAAATTATTGTACCATTGAAGTGAAGTTATGTTCATTTCAAAAATAAGAACCATTTGTTATTTATTTTTTCCATCAAAAAGTCAGGCTACATAAACTTAAAGTAAAATTATACAGGACAAAGGAATGTTAAACTATGAACAAGCAATGATAAAAGAAAAACTACACGAGTCGGAAGGATATGAACTATAACACAAGCGAGCCCCCCTCTCCCTCCACCCCTGCCCTCTAGGCACATACCAAGGCACTTATGCAGTAACTCAGAGCATACATCATACATGAATGTCATCCATAAAGCATGCATCATCATTATTGCTAGATGGTGACCAATAAGGCATTTAAAAATCTTGTTCATGAAGAGAACTCTATAATAAGAAAGCTACTTAAAAAAATATCAACAAGTACACAGAGAACAGGACAGAGGGGAAAAAAGGAAGAGAATTAGTTTGGATACAAGTTGCTTTAGTCCAGCAACATTACTTCATAGTGAATACAGTCAAAACGGGGGGCAGGAGAGAGAGAAGCGGGGAGTGGGGTTTTCTCCTTGGAGTCACGACTTTGTTCAAGAATTGTTCACCCTGCTTTTGTTCATCCATCACCTTTTCTTATCATAAATAAAATCATTATTAACCTTAACTACAGCCAACATATATATTTTCAATAAATTCCTGAAACATACAGCTCAGCTGCCAAGTCAATTGCAGAAGATTGTCAGGCAAAACAAGAATATTGGGTGAGGGAAATATCAAGGTGCATCTAGCCAAATAAAGCCTAGAACCCATGGCTCAGCCTATCTTCAGCACTATGTATTCACATTTTTGCTTATTGCTCAAGATAATCCATCTCATGGTGGAACAATGATTGCAAACTCTACTAGGATTCTTCAGAACAAGACACGAGAAAGTGAATGTGGACAAAGGAACAGAGAAAGAGGGAGAAACCAGAGAAAGAAGAGTTTCTGAGGAAGGCCTGCAATAGCGACTTCCAAGCCTCCTGATCATGAGAGAGAAAACAAGAAGATAGAAGACAAAGTGAGAGAGAAACCAAAGCTCTTCAACAATTTTATCAACTTAAGTTATATTTTATAGGCATATTTTCCAATACTTAACATATCAAAAGACACCTAACCTAATACCCATAGGACTCAAAAATAGGTTATAAATATCTAAAATAAGTTCTAAAACAAGACTCTAGCTCCCATAGAAAATTTCAATTAAAATTCCATTACAAAATCTTCAAAAATAAAAAATAAAAATTTAGGCAAAATATATTCCCACTAAAAATGCAACCTAAAACAAGCCTTATTTTAAACCTAAAAGATGTTCTTAAAATTATAAATTAAATGACATGTAGCATTGCCCTATTGTAATGAACAGGTACAACATCAAACCATGACCTCAATAACAATCATATAAAAAATAGACTTCATAATAAAACACTTTCAAGTTTTTTGTTGCCAAGTGATGCAGTGAAGATCGCCTATAAGTGTGATGTTCAGAATTCCAAAAACTGCAGGAATATGGAAAAACTAGGAGAGATTATATGTAGGGCCTGCCCATGAACCAATAAGAAAAATCACTCTCTCTAGGTCTTTCATAGTTGGTGAAGAGCATCTGTACAAATGGAGCTAGAACTAGTTGCAATGTTGCATGTATCAAGCATTTGACAGGGAATGATGTATCAGTGATAAATGCATGTATAGGACATAAGAGTGCAATATGAGATTAGGTTTCAGTGTGGTCTACAAATACTTTTATTTCTCACTTCTACACTGCACGGTAATGAATTGAATTTTCCTCATGGTGTGCCTTCCAATCAACAGAAAAATTCACAATGATTTGTATAACAATTTCCAAGTAGCAAGTCATGGAAGACATTCCTTCTTGGAAAAGAAATGTGTCACATACGTGGAGCACTCAAAAGGAGTTTCAATGTGGATACGAACTGGATAATATTTTCAAGTCAAGACTGGCATTTTTGGCTCGAAAACACTTGCATGTTATGGTATGATTGTACAACCAAAAACTGGTGCACTCAGTTTTTTCTTATTCAGTCTATTAGCAAAGACTACACAAAGCAAATTAGCAGTTGTACACAGAGATGATAAACACAAGATTCTTTGAACAAGGGAAAACCTCTCTGTACATTTTCAACTGACGGGGCTTAGGGAAGTTAAACACTTCCTTTGACTAGACAAGTATACGCAATTGAGCAATACTGACTGCTGGGTCATCAAAAGTTTATAAAACTTTTTCTATTAAAATATGGCATTGTAAGCCAAGTTTCACATCAAGGAAGTCATACTTGTATGATCTGACAAATATGTAAAGAAACTATATGGTAATATACTTGTATAATCTGCCAAACTATACGACTTTGCCTTGCAGATATAGTTGGAATAGTAAGATATTTGTGTAGATATGAATGGAGCAGATATTTGTACAGATATTCATGCAGATATGGTAAGATTTCTTTCTTTTAAGGGCCTGAGAAAGGTGCCAAAGAACAAAAAAGGAACCAGCTAGTTCCTAAAATCCCCCCAAAAATCTAGAATAGAGTCTAGATACATGGGGTATTTTAGTAGTAGTTTAACGTATATTTAAATATTTGAATGAAATTGCAGAGTCGATTCTCTGGTAAGAGAAAACAGAAACAGGTAAAATCATTGGCTGCCATGGCATTAATCCTGCTGGAATTAAATTTACATGCAAATCAGTAGCATTCAGATCAGCTACTGAATACATGCTTCATCTGTAGCAATGGACAAGGACCAACAGGAGTGCATAGAACACATGGTTGATGAATCTAAATCAGGATACTCTTAACACCAAAAAATACTTTGGTGCTAAGAGAACTAATGAAAAAATTTTGCTGAACAAGAACTAAGTATGTGGACTTACATCATACATATCAACAACAACTAAAGATGTGAATGGGCATGATGGATGTTCACCTTGCTGGCTTGTTCACCAGAGGACTGACTTATACCAAATCCCAAAGGGTACTAGGTGCAAGTTGAAAAGCTGGTGTTAGAGAGTCCACGGTGAAGCAGCATCAACCCTCTAAACAAAGCCTAAGTTGATATAATCTGAAACCACCCCCTTCCCACTTGTATGCATAGAGCATGTGAGAAGTTGTGATTGTCACACAAGAAAGAAGAATTACGCAAGTGACTGTACACATTAATGAATTTTGAGATACACATTTTTTAGGATAGATTTTATGGTTGGGTTGTATGTGTACATGTGGAATTAATGTCTCCATGCATAAACAGAAGGCAGCATGATGAATGACCTTCCTCTGTAAACAACTATCTGCAGGATGTCCACATGTGCCCTTAAAACATAGGGAAACAGGCTATAAATAAATATTAAACACTGTGCAGAGCATTGAAGGAAACCATTTTCAGACGGAACTTATTTGACCAGAAGACTTCTCTATTACCTTCCAACTTCTGTATGGCATTACTCATCGACTTCATTTCCCGTACTTGAACATCTAACAAATTCATAAGTTCCTCAAAGCATCTCTTCTCTGACAAGAAAAATAAATGTCATCAATCATGAAGGTATTTGTACTTTAGTAAAAAAAAATCCAAAATTAAATAGAAGGATAAAGAAAAAAAGAAGTTGAAGTACTAATGATGGATATCCTAATGACAAAATAGGCTAAAGTTCATCACAAACCCACCGTCAGTTTTTGAAATCAACATCTCCTGGCTTGCTCGTGCCACGTCAGCAGCTGCAGCTGCAGCAGCTTTTGCAGCAGCTGCTGCTTCTTCTGCCAAAGTTGGTTTTGAGTCGGTTTTCTTCACAAGATCCTCTCCTCCTTCCAATACAACCTTGCGAATCCAAGACTTCAACCTAGGAACAATAGCATTCTAACACAAGAAATATGTCATCCAATACTGTAACTGAACTTAAAATATTATATTATTAAGACTGAAAAAAGGTAGCATACAAGAATTGCACAGATGCAAACAACATACCAGCAGAAAAAGATATTGAAGGTGAGGCATTAGCCAATCTAACCTGCAGTATTAAATTTCATGGTAGTACGGAGGTTTTCTGTTAATACCTTAAAAAGTATGGCTGTTCCTGCCCCTGAAACAGCCAGAAATCCTACAGCAAGCAAAGCATGGGACCAGTGGAATCGGGACTGCGTTAAGGTCCCAACTTTAGAAATGACGCCAGCAGGAGAAGCTGCTGCAGGCTGCAGTGTTTGAGTAGGGGCTTGTTGTTGAATATTTGATGATGACTTCAATTGCCCATCTGGTACAATTTATAAGTATAACAGAGCAAATAGGAACTGTTAATAACTAATTACTCTAAAAGCTTACAGTGTTAGAAAACAATGTAATAATTTATTTAAATAGAAGGAAAAGAAAACTTAAATCCAAAAGCTTTTGAAGCATTAAAAGTTTAAAACTGACAGAAGTTCGACATAATTTATTCAACCTTGATTTGTTCCAGCTGGTTGCACACTTGGAGATGGATCCTGTAATTTACAGTAAACCGTCGACTGTCAGACAAAAACACATGCACACATGCAGACAACATTGGATGCTTCATATGATGTGTTAACAGCAGCATGTTATAGAAAAGGGAAGCAAAAAAGAATAACTTGCTTACAGGCACACGCCGAAAGGCTTCGTCAATCTCGTCCTTCGTGAGGCCCTTCCTCTCAAGGAAAGATCGTCTATAGATGACTGGCGATCCCCTAACTTTTGGGTGTGAAAGGAACTTCACAGCATTTTGCACTTGTTCCTCTCGTATTGGTTCTGAGTTCACAAACACAGATGACGTAAGATTTTCTTTAGTAGTCTCTGCATTAGCTTCCTGCTGATCCCCGATTGTTGGTTGTACAACCTCTGCAGCTGTAGCTGAAACCAATCATTAGTTCTCTGAAATAGTAAAGCACTTTTTGACTAACTAAAATGAATTATGAAATATTCATGAGTCATGAGTCGTGACTCTTACTTTATAGGAAAATGAAGGTGCTTAAGTTGACTACAAGCTCAGTAGAGAGACCAAGTCACCATGCAGTCTCTCATACTTTGCAGAGAGTATGGATTTATGTATGACAATATGACAGAAGGAATCCAACTAAAAAACCTTTCTTGAGGGAGGTAAGCCGGGAATAATACTAAAAATCTTTTTTCTTTTCAGAGAAGCAATTTGCAATATCATTTTTTTGAGAAGCATTACATCAATTGGTTGTTTTTTGCATTTAATATAACCACGTCTTAATCAATTGCTTGATATAATTAGTTAAGCTAATTAATTCTAAAGCTTTCACTCATATCCGATTTATCAGCATCCAATATCTATTAGGAAAATTAGGCAATTTATATTGGTAATTCTTTTCCAAAAGATTATAATTCTTTAGACAGTATTTGTTGAGTTAATATAAAGTCAAGTGATGACTGCTAGCATGAAGTAAAGACTCAAAACATCTCACAATTACATCAATGTGTGAAGAAGTGTGCAATTTGAAGATATGTATTCATGCAAATTGTGCATTTGTATTTTGGCACTACACATTACAATTGTCCTCGAGTTTAAATTTGAACCTTACCATGGTTAAAATGACCTAAGTGAGTTAGTTTTTGACTATAGGCTATTCTATTTTAGGGAATTAAATTTTAGAAAATTTCTAAAGTTATTTATATGATACTTTTAGAAGTTATTGGAAAATCACATAACAGTTTTTTGATTCAATTTTTAAAAAAATCCGGTAGCTCTTTTGTTAGCATGGAATAGGTATTCCATTCGCACAAAGGTAGCCGCAGCCGCACGGTGGAGTGTCCACTCACGCGCGTGCCATGTTTTAGGCGCAGTTCGATTCAAAACTTGGTAATTTCGTGTGTAACTCTTTTTCCAACTAGGTTTGGGATCCATATACAAATTTTTCATTATAGGGTTTTATGTCACATAATAAAAATCCTAACCTCTTGAAGCACAAAAAATACTAGGGCTGCAACTTGGGTGGACTAACCAAAACTCAACCTGAGCTCGGCTTGAATTTCTTAAGACTTGGGCTTTATTTTTACACTTTGGGTTGGGGTTTGACAAAATAACTCAAACCCAATCCCAACATGAACCCAAATTTGAATTCAATATTTTATACTCCCTCCATCCCATTTTAAGAGTCCTTTATCACTATTTATTCTAAGACATACATTGTCTCTAGTGCAAATGCCCAAAAGGGGCTATAATTGTGGGGCGGAGGGAGTATATTATATTTTTTATACTTTAGTTATCCACCAACAGAAACTATTTATATTTTTATAATTTCAAAAACTTGTTAACCTTTAACATATTTTCAAAATTAAATTATGTTGAATGAATTATTTTAACTATTTTAGGTTTCTTTTAGAAGTAGAAATTGAGAGAAATTATTGAAGCTTTTAGTGTATAATAAAAATATTAAAAAAAAAAGATAAAAATTTATTAAAGAAATCGTGAATAAAATCTAAAAATTAGAATTAATTCGTGCTCGGGCTCGGCTTGGCCCAAATCCGATACTAATGAATTCTAATTCAGGTTGGGTTGTTCAGGTTCAGATTGACTGTTTTAGAGCTTAGACATAGACTTAACCCAAACCACACACCCCCTCCCCCGAGTTGCACCCCTAAAAAAGTAGAGAGCAATCTTTTGCTTCATATTTTTATTCATATAGTTAGTTTGATGCAAGGTTGCGAACTTTGTTGTTGAAGCCTATATACCTAGTGTTGAAACAGTACACGTAAAAGCATAGAAGAATGCTAGAACACAGACTTCCATTGCAAAAGATTTGGACTCTGCAGAAGATGGTGGATTGTGGATGGTGCCGAACTGAAGTGCAGAAGACTGATCAAAGTTGAAGAATACAATGAGAAGTTGCAGACAGACAAATAGGTATATCACTAGAGGTGATATGTTTGTTGTTTGTGGGTTATAACTTTGTAGACTTATAATGTCATTCTTTTTTATTAGTGAATCTTTTGCAATTTGATCCTGATTTTATTCCCCAAGAGGGTTTCCCACCTAAATCTTTGTATTTTTATTTTTTCTGATCGCGTGTTTTTATTATTATTATTGTTATCGTAATAATTCCATGAACTTAAGATCCTAAATACTATTTAATAAGCGGGTATCTTCAATAAATACCTTTATCATGAACTGATCAGCAAAAAACATTAAAAATTTAGAATAGTAAAACCGTTTGAGCGGATTGACCAACACTAAAAATGAACTCGAAAAGCTAAATGATCCGTTTCAATGATGAGAAAGTCAGGAAAATTCAAGAAATTAAAATATTGAATTTCAATTTGTTCATTGTTTGGCAGACCGAGGAATCTGATCCACATAAACTGTTTGGCCCAGTTGATGCGAGTTCGAAATTAAAATTGTAGCGGATGATAATAGGAAAAAAAACTCACCTGGCGTTTGAGGTTTTTCGTCTGTCGGATTTGGAGGAGTGTTGGATTGAGTCGCCATAGTCACCGCCCTACTTGGACTGATTTTCCCAAAGAAAAACACACAGAAAATTAAAGAAAATCAGTTTTCGAAGTTCACAGAAGAACTTAATGCATCAAGTGGCAACAATTATTAGAAAGCTTACCGAAGACGATGAGGTCAGAGATTGGGATTGTTAAAAGGGCCAAAAAGAGGGGGCGTCAGAGCTGGTTTTTCCTTATCCCGAAGCACAGTCGTAGTCGGCGGATGTGTTTGGCTAACGAAAGACGCCAAAATTGGTTCAGATAATAAGAGCTCAGGCACTGCTGCGCTGAAAATGATCCAAAAACTATAATTTTTTTTAAAAAAAAAATTAAAATACAGTATACGTAATTTTGGATCATTTTTATTTTTTAATAAATTCAAATATTTTAATATACAAAAAATAATTTTGGTAGTTTTTTTAAAATATTGTTTTCAAAAAAAAAAATGAAAAAATTATTTTCAAAAATTTCGTACTAAACTTATTTTTTTTATTTTGAGTACAATTTACCAAGTCTTAACTTAAACTACATTTATAAAAAAATAAGATTTTATCATTTTAAATCTTTTTATTTTTAATAACTGAAAATAGTTTTGAAAAATATAATCAAATAGTAATCTTTTTTACTTTTTGTTCAAAAATTTGGAAATTAATCTAAAATTTTATTATTTAATTACTAAATTTGAACAAATCTTGACCAAATTTACAATCAAATTGATAAAATACTTGAACATTTTATTTTTTTTTCAAGAAAATAATTCCGACTCTAAATGTTGCTCAAGGACAAGTCATGGATGGGGAACAAAAAAATTGCTCATTAAACCATCCTAACATAGAGAGGCATTATAATATCTATTTAATTATTAAACTTTCATTTATATTATTTATTAACTCAAATAATGGCAATTAGTACATTTGAGACCCAAAAGAGAAAAAAAAATTTGCACATGTCAAAATAAAAAGGCTAGCAACAAAAAATGAGAAAAAGTCAATTTTTCTTATAAAAAATATAACTTTATTAAGTTCTAATATATCACAAAATACCAAGATCAATTATCACTTGACACGTGCGTCTACAGTTCAGCCCGTGCTTAGTTAGTTCGGCTCACGCTCGGCCAGAATGGCTCGAGCTCAGTCATTCAGGGCAGACCTATAGATCGGAGGAGGCCGGGCACATGCCTAAAGAGCAGATCCACACTCAAATAGAGCTCACATGATTAAACAACAGAACTCCAGAGCTCATAACCACTGAACAGAGGATAAGGAAACAGTCTTTTACAAGGAAACTGTCACACATATTTATCTTTATTTTTGATACAATGTCCAACAAGGAAACTGCTATCTCCGATGATCGAATCCCTACTTTCATGGCTCCAAATCCTAATCAACTTAGGAGAGTCACAGTTTATAAATTAAATCTTAAAGGTACGGTTTATTTTCATGCTCATTATTTGGCTTTTATTATAGTCTTTCAATTTAGTTTATTGACTTAAGCATCGGAGCGGCTACCGTCGGAGCCAACCCGGTGGTCCTCTGATCTTCTTTTTGAGTGTTCCTCAGAGAGCTGAGTTTGGAGCATACGTGGGCCAAAAAGTACAGCATCAAGTTCGATTAAATTTTCAATGTAAAACTAAAAAATTTCGTCGCAAACATCGACTATATAATACAAAACAATAATGTATAAATAATAATTCCTATATTAATACGTTAAGATATTTCACATAAATATTTCAGTCAATTATAAAAGAGTTCGTATATCTCAATTCAATAAAAATTAATCAAAAGTGTAAAATTTTTATTAAAATTAACTCAAACTCCTTCTAACTTTCATATAATCGGGGTTAATAATTTTATCTTTCGTTATATGACCGGTATATACTTTTATTAAAAGCAGTTATTTTTTTTAGAATGGAATAGAATGCCTTTACTTTGACCCGTCAAAATTTACTGTGACAGAAGTTTCTTTAAAGACCGTTTGACCAATTGATTCAAGTGAACTGCAACATGGTAACACTGTGATCTACATTGGGGCAATTATGGGCTAGGAAATTTCAGTACTACTGCATTATGAATTAGGGCTAACTCTGTTGGCCCAAGCCTGTTCCCTCAGTACAGTACAGGACAGCCCAAACCGAAGCCCAAGTTTGGCCTGCTAAATTAACATTCAAAATTTCCCAAATTCGTTGTATAA
Organism: Nyssa sinensis; assembly: GCA_008638375.1. Lineage (NCBI taxonomy): Eukaryota > Viridiplantae > Streptophyta > Magnoliopsida > Cornales > Nyssaceae > Nyssa > Nyssa sinensis. Next base: position 8,496,670 of record CM018036.1, read on the forward strand.
ATTGAAAAAATTATCAAACATACTACTCTGTTATAAACCTTTATTGCAATAAGTTATAATATTTACATTATGTAGTTTAAAAAAAAAAAGACAATGGATTTTTTAGATGTGGCCCAACTTTAATGGGCCCAAGGGCTAGGCCAGGATTATCCCAAAAAATTCAATTGTTTCTTAGACCATGGTTTCATTTATGGGAAAGAAGCCATGTCTGCAAAACTATAGAAGATTACTTAGTTTCAAATTGGGTAGGAGTAACTTTATCTTATGAGTACGTATTTTAATTACAATTTTTCATATATGTAATACTCATGTATTTTTTTTTATTTTCTTTAATTTTTATTTATTTTTAATTAAAAATAAAGAGTCACGTAATATTTATATGTAATTGCATACGTGACAGATTAATGTTCTGATACATACTTGGATATGAAGAGATTTTTTCAACCTAATTTGAAGTCAAATAATATTAAAAAATACATTAACACACATATATGAACATTATTTAATGGATAAGATCACGATTTGATGAATAACTGAATAATTACTTAAAATGATTTGACAAGATATTATGAAAAACGAAATCAAGCAAGATCTCTTGTACTTTTTTTTTTGGTCTACAAAATCATGCCAAAAGAAGGCAAAACCGACTTAGAAAAGGAGGAACAATTAACAAGCAAGGCGAAAGATTATGTTATCAATTGTGTTAAAGGTTTTTTAAGGGTGATTAAATGACTTTTTTTTTCTTGAACAAGGATTCTCTTCTTATTAGCCCTTAAATTAACACTAGGTGAAAGATAAAAATAAACTATAGTAATGTAATTTCTACTCCCATGACATATTTTAACTGCTCAAATTTTTTCGAACCGGTGTACATGGTCATGCTATTTTTTAGTGACGAGCTGATAAATGAATAATATCTATTGAAATATCACGTGATGCTTCTCTATTAAAAAGCAGCATCACGACATAGTCACCTCAACACTGAATGCAATTTTATATAATTGTGGTACATCGTATAATGAGTTTTTTTAATTTTGAGATAAATAAGCATGATTGATCATATTTTAACTGTTGATAGAGAAGGGCACAACATTATTTTTTATTCTAAAAAAATAGCATGATTGAATGAAAAAACCCTAGTGCTAAAAAGTGAAGATGACATTGTTTAGTGCTTTGATTCACCTCATGCACTATGAAACACACACGGGGATAACTGAGATAACACTGTGGCACCATTAATAACTGACCTTAACATTAATTGCGGTCTTTAATTAACTTCATTTTCATCTGTAAGCGAATAAAAAAAAAGCTCTGGCACAGAAGCCATTATAGAATATAGTAAAAGGACAATATACTCATTTTTTTTTTAATCATTTCCTTATTTTCCGGTTCTTTTTCTACCAATTGTTACTTAGTGATCAACAAGTTAGGCAATATGTTGACATAAAATATTGAAAAATACTAGGATCCCACTTTCATCTCATATGAGTTAATAATATGATAAATTCATAAATAGTGAATCTCATTCATTTGAGAGAGTTAGAATGAAAATATGATACAAAAGGTGTTATCCATAGTATTACTCTAAAATATTACTGAAAAAATGAAGAACCATCTGAGTGTAAACAAGTTAAACAACAACAATTAAACGTGTTCTATCTTTCACACACACACAGGCCTGTTAACAGGTCGGGTTTGGCAAACTCTCTAAGACTCGAACCTAAACCTATCCAGTTTAAATGGATTTAGACCTGAATCCGGATTTGCTAAAACCCGCTTCAACTAAACTAGGACCTGGATCCGTCGGATTCGGGTCTTCGACTTTAAAACTCGACCCGTTTGCATAAAAAAATTGAGATTTAAAATTTTTTATTTGGAGTAGTCCAACTTGACTTTGCAAATAAAAGATTTTATTGGCCCCAATTATATCATTATTAATTGAAGTTGTTTCATGTGATACCAACTATTATTTATATATTTCATTCTTACGATTGAATACATGATGAATGGTAAAATAATAATAATTGTCATCTAGAATTTTTTTTTAATTTTTATCAAGAATTTAGGCCTGCAAAAAGTTTCCTCACTCTTAAATATAATAGGAAATTGAATAAAAATGACATAGAATGAAAATGGCATAGAATGAAATAAAGATTACTCATCCAAAATAAAAGAATTCTTATACTGATTTTTAATGGAATGTTCATTTAATGGAATCAGATATTGATGGCTAGATTCACGAAACAGTTTCATAAAATGATTTCCAAAACATTTTCATAACACAAGACAATGCTAGAAGGTAGAAAATGACAACTTTACCGAAACTCTCACTCTCTCTCTCTTTCTAACTTTTATGTATGTATGTATGTACGTATGTATGTATGTATGAATATAGTAATTTTGTTGAGAGATTAAATACTCTAACTTTAGTATTGTATTATAGAGAGAGAGAGAGGGAGTGTATGTGCGCTTGTTAATAATTTAGTGGGTCGAGTCTTTAACGAGTATTATTTAACGAATCTATATCCTACCCATTTAATTAATTTTTAATAGGTCCAAATCGGGCCTTGTTAATGGGTCTTATTAACAGATTCAGATTTTATGTAAACGACTTCATATCCGGATTGGGCCAGATTGAACCTACCTGTTTACAAGCCGAGAGAGAAAGAGAGAGAAAGTTACTTGTAAATGTTTTTCAACTTCTTGTGTAATGTTTATGTTTCATTGTGGGCAAGTGGTCCTTTGGATGGTCCCCTGGATCATGGAATTTTTTTTTATTGATTCCCATATAACATGCATTCACTAAAGTCTAAAATACAACCATATGATCATATAGAGGTCCTGAGGGTTTTTTTCCTCGTGAAAATTGTTTTTGTTTTATGGACTTATGCTCAATGGATATGAAACATTTTACACCAATTGTTTTAAAATTTTAAATTATTAAAGAATAGGTCAATAATATCTAACATCCTCCACCTGTAATTCTCTTTTTTATTTTCACATCTTTACACATGGAGAGTTAGCACAGAGTGCATCTTGGTACGTGAAGAGTTAGCACATTGATGTAACAGAGTGTGAGATTGAGAGTAGGAATGACAATTTAATCCGTACCGTTAAGAATTTGCTAACTTCATCCCTAATAGAACGGGTTTTGGGAAAGTTATTTCCACCTCATTAGGGTTCGAGGTGGATTTAGAAAGAAGGCACCCTGTCCTGTCCTATCTCGTCCTGTGTAATATAAAATAAAATTATAAAAGAATTTTGTTTTACATAATCAATGTTTATAATGATATTTTTTAGTTACTTATTATAAGTTTATGCAAACTTGATAAAGTTTTATGTTTGAAAAAGAAAATAATATCATTTAAATTCTCTATTAATATGTATATTTTTTATTTTAACACATGTATTTTTTTGTTTATAATTTGTTAATTTATAACAAATTTAATAAAATAAATAAATAAAATTTTTTATCCGTCAGTCACACAGGGTTTAAACAGGTTTGAGGAGAAACTTTTTTTCACAAGACGAGATTGGAGAAGGGGTCTCCCGCCCCAAACCCGCATTGTTGCCATGTACGTGAGAGCGAGAGTGCTAACCTTGAGGGAAAAGGATGGGTGAGTGCAAAGATTTCACCAAATGAATTGGGGAGAGATTTGAACCCATGACTTCTCATAATTAGAGCTCTTATACCATGTTAAATTATCGATTGCTCTTAAAAATGAAAAGTAGTATTTTATTTGCACCCCAAAAAAAGTACTTAAAGAAATCAAAAAAGAAAAGGAGCAAAAAAAAGGTCCTTTTAAGCGAAATTTTTTTTTTTTGGTGCTTTTTATAAGTTAAAAAATTACTTTTACACTTTCTTTGTTCAAAGTATCGCACAACCACCCCCACTGCTACCCCTGTTGCTGCACCACCACTAGTACTACCTCCCCTGCCACTGCCAACACCTCCAATACTACCTCCTCGGCCACCGCCACCGCCATCACCTCTACCAGCATTATGGTCTCAATATTATTTTTAAAAAATGATTTTAGTGGATGCATTAAAAAAATTTAATATTTAGATAAAAATTATGGTAAATTATATGGATCTCCTCGAACAATTATACTGACATTTTTTAAGATTTTTGAAATTATACTGATCTCTCATATTTTACCTGACAATATACACATGTCCCCCTGCAATCAATATTTTTAATCAAAATGACAAAACTGTCTCTTTTATTTATTTATTTATTTTTTATATATTTTTTTCAATTTTGAGCAATTTTTTTCAAACTTTTTAATTTTTTTTATTTTATATAAAATTAAATTTAAGGTTTTAATCAATATTTATTTGAAAAAATGGTCAAAATTTAAAATTTGAAAAAAAAAATATATAGAAGGAGTAGTTTTGTCATTTTGAAAAAAAATATTGCCTAGAGGGAGGGTTTTATATATTGTCAAGTAAAGTAGGAAAAGATAGTGTAATTTCATAAATTTTTAGAAATATCAGTATAATTGTCAAAAATTTTAGGAAATATTAGTGTAATTTATTTTAAAAATTATTTTTGAGAAATAGTTATTAAACACACTTTTACTTTTTTTTTACGTAAAAAGTAAAATTTACAAAAATTACTTTTTTATTAAAAAAACTTTTAACATAAGCATGCACCATTGGCCTATAAATATAGATCATATTAAGGGCAGCTTTGCATTGCAGGCAGATTAACATAGTCACCAAGGCTTCAAAGCAAAGGTCCGTATAAACTCTCTGTCTACAAAATTGTGTTTGATTCAACCATCTAATCAAACCTTTCAGCCCATCTTGTTTTTAGATTTATGATCATTTCAACCAAATCATTTTCAATATTTTATCAAATTTTCCTTCTACCTGTTGTTTTCTGTCTATTGGTTTCCATAATGCTGTACTGTCAGTACAATAAGTTGTGAAGGATTTAATATCCATGCCACTTATTTTGATTATTAAAGCCAGTTGCTTACACAATTTGTTTCCCTCTTTATTAAATTCTACTTTGTAGGAGAAATACATGAAAGTCACAGTAAATTTTCCCTGTAATATAGTTTCCAATTCTCCATTTTTGCAGAAAAAGAATATAAACATGGCTGAGAATTCAAGTAAGGTAGCTCTTACAGAAGTGGAGAAGCTTCTCAGGTAATTTCCTCCGCTTTTGTTCTCATATTATCTTAAAAGCTTGTTTCAAGCAGCTATTGCATCACACTTTTGAGTTTATGCTTGCAAAAACTATCTCAGCTATATATATTTTTTAAAATAATGGAACGGAACTATCCGTTTAGTACAGGAGATACAATCATAAATCGTTTTGGCCCTCTGAAACATTTTTAAGTATGCAAGAAATGACCTCCCGGCCACTTGAATGAAGAGTTTCTGAGGAATGCCCTCAGAACTATCCCAGTCGAGACACCCGATGGGATTTATCTCAAGAAACATGTTGGGCTGTTTTGTCCAACTTTAATAAGGAGGGTGTTCTTACAGATTTTCAAAATATGTTGACATATGAAATAAATGTAAATTCACTTGGGTTACAGAGGGGAAGATCAGCTGGATGACAAGGAAACAAGCGAGTTGGAAGAGACCAAGTCGAGCAAACATGACCCAATCAAGAAGATTAAAGATGGGTTTATGCACTTCAAAACCCACGAATTCGAGTATGTTATCATTAGTTAGGAAGATCTATGGCTTTTTCAAAATTTTATTTTATTTTACCATTATTTATATTGATTTTTTTTTTTCAAAAAAAAAATAGTTTTCTTCTCAAATTTTTTTATATTTTGACTAGAGTCCCCCTATATTCTATTACTTACATTTTTATGCCTAAGTCTATGGTTTAGATTTGGCACTATTTATTATGTCACTTTCACTCTGCTAAATAAAATATTTTGCTTATTTTCTCCGGATTTTGATGAATTTTGCAGCAAAAATTCAGATTATTATAATAAACTTGCAAAACGCCAGCGTCCTAAGGTAATTAATGACTTTGTGTGCCACCATAATTATTATTATTTTTATTTTTGGAGCTTTGTGAATCTGAAACTTAAACATCAGAGCATCAATAGGATCAATATGCATTTCAATTAATTAATTTTGGTATTTTGTTATTGGTTTTTGTTGCAGTTTCTAGTATTTGCATGCTCAGACTCTCGAGTTTGTCCTTCTGTTATCTTAAACTTTCGACCAGGAGAAGCCTTTATGTGTCGAAACATTGCTAACTTGGTCCCAGGATTTAACCAGGTATTTCAAATAGTCCTAATAATCATTTTGTTTTTGAATTAATCATCTTAGTCTCTTACAAATCTTATTATTAACTATGGAAGAAATGTAATGCTATTGTAAGTTCGAGCTTATAAAGTGTTTTAACTGTTAGAAGGTTTGGAGTGAGAAAGTAGATTGAAAAACTGTTCTATGTAGCATTTTAATCAAGAGTAATGTTTTGTAAGCTCGAGCTTACATGAGACAGGTATTTTAATCATTGGATGATTTAGAGATTGAGTTTTCATTCATCCCAACAACTTATGTATAGTTCTTAGAACTATACAATTAATAATTAAAATACTTTGTCTCATATAAACTTAAACTGACAACAACATTGTTGTCAATCTATTTTCTCACTCTAGAATCAAAATATTAAGACTCACCATAATAAATGTACATCATGTGTCTTAAGAGTAAAAAAACATGAAATGAAATACCCGTTGTTCAATATCACATATAATTTTAGTTCCACTTAAGCTGTTCTAATAGTCTTGTAGTGTAAATTGATAATGTGGAAGTGTTTGCTGCACAGGTTAGATACTCTGGAACTGGTGCAGTCATCGAATATGCTGTCGCAGCTCTTAAGGTCACTTTTTGTTCATCTTCTAAATTTCCATCCCATTTTTTTTCTTTTATTTTTTTGTGAGTGTCCAAGTTTCTTAAGAGTGAAAAAAAAAAAAAAAATTATAGGTGAAGACCATTTTGGTCATTGGACACAGTCGTTGCGGTGGAATTGCGAGGCTTATGTCTCTTTCAGACACAGATGGAAAAACTTTGTAAGGCATTTCCCACATCGTGTGGATTTAGAAACTTACATCAAATTCTCTAACAAATATTAATTTATAACTTTTTGCATATCTGTTCAGTGACTTCATAGATGATTGGGTCAAAATCGGTTTACCTGCCAAAGCCAAGGTGAAGCAAAAGTTCGGTCATTTATGTTCTTGTGATCAAAACAAAATTTGTGAAAAGGTAAGTCCTAAGCCCATAATTTCTTTTAACTTATTCTAGGTCATACAATAATTTTTTTTTAACATACCTTTTCAAAAAAGGAACCTGCACAATTCATTATTAACCGATATATATATATATATATATATATATATATATGAAACTGATGAGTATATTTGTGAATATTTATTATGCAGGAGGCTGTGAATTTGTCACTGGTGAATCTATTAACTTATCCATATGTGCGAGATGGAGTGGCAAACAAAACTCTTAAATTGATGGGTGGATACTATGACTTTGTCAATGGAACTTTCACAGTATGGGAGCTAGACTTGGACTTTAAACCCCCTCATGAATTTGGAGCTAAATCTTCTCTGTTTACTTGAGTTTTGGCCATTATTTGTGTCAAGACGTGTTTCCCTACATTTTCTATTCAAATAGTGTGTTAAGAGTGATGTCGTGAGCAATAATCCGAGAACAAGAGTTCCTGTTGTATGCTCTTTCATATGTTGTTATTTATTTGTTGTCCAAATAATTGTACTTTCCCCACCAAATATATAATAAAAGTATTTGCAATACTTTATAGCATTGGTCAAAATAAACATGAACATTTATATACACACAAACACACACACGCACACACAAATATATACAAAATGATGTGTGTGTATATATATGTGTATACAAGCTAAACAAATATAAACACAAATATCACGCACTAGATATGATTTAACACCTTATATATACATATACACTTACACAAGCTATATTATATATACAGGCTTCTTGTTTAGAAACATTGGAATAATATTCACTTTTGATTTGTAAATGTTATTACTAAACTCGCGTTTTTTGGTTCTTCGACACATAACTTAATGATTCAATGTTTTATAATTTACACCCAACAAGTTGCATCTTACATTATAAAGATTTTCACCAAACGTTATAAGAGATGTACTTATTTAAAAGAAATATTTTGCAACTGTCCTGGGTTATTGCATTGTATAAATGAGTTGCACCTTCAATATATAGCCGAATTGGACCTTTTATTTTCATATTGCAACATAATTTGTTATTATGATAGTGATTTAAATGTACAAATGAATTATGCATATCGTGTTTGTAGTAAGACTTAAACCCCCATGCTATGGTTATTATGAGGCATGCACAACTCAATATGTATGATATGGTTGACAACTAGTTTAAGAATAATGTAAAAAAGCATTTGTTATAATTAATGATACCCCTTTATATACATGATGAACCAAGCGTGGAGGAGCTCTCGAACACCGTAGTCGATGTTGGAATTATATCAGATTCTACAACATTTGATCGAGTTGACCCTTTTGCCTCCCATAACAAAACGACTCTCGGTAGGCCAAAGAAAAGTGCATCGAGTCCCAATACCAAGACAATAAGGTTATTCATTACTCTCGTTGTCATAGCGCTTGGTCACAATAGAAAGATTTGCAAGTAATTGATTCTAAAGTGAGATTTTTTTTTTTTTTTTTTTTTTTATCATTTGGATTTTATTTTGTGATTTTTGACTTGATGAACAACTTAATGGTGTAATATTTTAACTTAAGTTGATGTTTTATAATGACTTTCAAGTTATGAAGCTTTAAATACGTCTATTTAATATGACTTGCACTTTTTAGCTTTCACTTCTTTAACTCTTCTCATATGGCTTGTGTTTGTTATCCTGACTTGGTATAATGATGCAATCTCAAGTTCAATTCAGTGTTATGAAAATTGCACCTAATGTTGTACAACTTGCACCTCATGATCTAAAAGGTTGCACCCCCAATGTTGTGATAGTTACAACTTCAGATTGCACCAATAGGTTAAGTGCACAGTGTTGCATAAGTTACATCAAACATGTAAAAGTTAGACCTTATGTTTTAACGAGTTGCACTCTAGCATTTTGAGAGTTGTACCAGGTTAAAAAAAAATTTAAGATTAAATTTTCTTTGCACAATGTTGTGCAAGTTTAACCAAATGTTTTGATAGTCACACCTTAACCTTTTAAAGGGATGCACCCTAATGTTGTGAGAGTTACACCAGGTTCAAACATATTACAATGTCAAATTTTCTTTGCACAACGTTGTGCAAGTTGCACCAAACGTCATAAAGGTTGTACCTTACCAACTCACCCTATGTGGATTTACGATCGCGACCAACTCATTCTCCAGACAAGACGTACAGGGTCCTTAGTAGGTTTCATTTCCAAAGTGATTAATTATGGTTGGCAGTGGAATCATCCATCAAGTTTCATGTCTGAATTAAAATTTTTATGATGCAACCATAGTTACTAGAACAAAACTAATATTAGTTACATAGTTCATACATCAAACTTTGTCGAGTATTTTTAGATGAAAAGTCGGTAAAGCTTTTACAAAAGATTGTCTAAAACAAAAGTCATCCCATAGTTTGCACACTTCCATAACTATCCATTAATTCAAAAAGGGATTTTGATGTTTCTACTGTCTAACTGCTCATTCTTCCTCCATAAGATCAATCCTAAAAAGGTATAAATAACTAGAGTGAGTTTCACTAAGCTCCATGAGAATTCCACCACATGTCAAAGGTTTGAAAATTACTTATATAGTTTTTCAATGAATTATCTATACACTTTAACAAATAGAGATAGTCAAATCCCAAATAGATATTCAAGACAAAGCTCAAAGAATTTCATGATAATGTCAATGAATTTCTGAAGCCAGTCAAATACTTGAAGAAAATAATTAACTTAAATCGATAATCTCAAAGTTGATATAATTTTTCGTTGATCTTTAGTTCAATATAGTTCAAAATCCATGCTATAATTTAATCATATATTACAGTTTCAAACTTCAAATTAGGAGTTCAATGTCCGATGTAAATCATATTTTATGTCATGTTTCAATATCCCAATGTTCAATATAAGTCATATTCTATATCATATGTTTAAAGTAAGTCATATTTTATATCATATGTGGCTTACTAAGTCATATTTTATATCATATGTGTAAAGTAAGCCATCTTCTATATCGTATGTTCAATGTTCTATAACTATATATTCAAAGTAAGTAATATTCTATATCATATGTTCAAAGTAAGTCATATTCTATATCATATGTTTAAAGTAAATTGTATTAAGTAAGTCATATTCCATATCATCTATACAAAGTAAGTTATATTCTATATCATATGTTCAAAGTAAGTTATATTACATATCATATATTTAAAGTATGTTATATTCTATATCATATGATCAAAGTAAGTCCATATTCTATATCATATGTTCAAATAGGTCATATTCTATATCATACATACAAAGTAAGCCATATTCTATTTCATATGTTCAATGTTCTATGTTCAATAGTTTGATGTTTAATCATGATTCAAATTTGATATGTTTTACTTGTCATGTTCAATAATGATCGAAGTCATATGTTCACAAAAAAACTACTTCTATGGCCAGTAAATTAAAACCTCGTTGATTAAGATTGATATTTGATGAAACTAGTTCATAGTGCCGATCAATATAGTTGACCACTAATTATACCCCGTGGCTAGGGTTCGATAAGGCTCGATAAAGTCATAATTTAATTATTTGATAACGACTAATCATAGAAGTCCAAGAAGATCAAGATGCATCAAAATCAAATCCAAAGTCAATAATGTCCAATAGTCCTAAAGTATTTCACATCATAAATATGTTTCACAAAACATACTTCTCAAAGTCATGAATAATAGTATTATAATGATGCATGTTTTGAAATTCCATTTGAATATATAAGTCACGTAACATAAATCATAACTGAGTTCAATATATATATATATATATATATATATATATATATATAATCAAGATCCATTTTAACATGACATGAAAAAACTCACTTGAAGTTCAAAATCTTATATCAAGGCATTTCCCCTATCCAATAATTCCTATAATACATACGAAAATCTTATTAAGTACTTGTTCAAAGTACTACACAACTCCAAACACTATCTTAGGAGCCCTATTAGCTTCAATGAACCTCATTATTGAGTCCAGAAAACCCAAAAACCTTAAGAATGGTCTTCATTTATTTTTCTATATTCTTATGGTAGCCCATTTTATCATTACGGGTAGTTTGGGAATTACCCATTTTGTGTATATGTATTTTTGATACCTTATTTGACGGAACAGACTTCACTGTTGAGTTTGGAATATCAAAAAATCTTAGGGTAAGTACCTACGCACTTATTGAAGTTCATTACATAGCTTATCGGCATCCCTATGACTCATCTGAAATTATTCTAATTGTTGTTTCACACTTATCGAGACCTTATTTGATGAAACGAACCTCACCGTTGGATCCGAATGACAACTTAAATTGATAAAAATGTCGATTTACAAATCTATCAATAAAAGTCGACTGATTTGTAATTTTTACAAACTGGTCTATAATTATCAAAAGTTCACCGATCTATAATTTTCATTAAATAAACTTACTAGTTTATAATTAACATTTAACATTAAATTAAATATATTATGAACCGTCCAGTTTTGGTACTTTTTTAAGTGAACCGGTTTATTTTCCTTTAAAACGATCGGTCTAGTGAGTTCATAAGTGAACCGAACCCTTTCTCCTTAAAGTCGATCGATCTGATCTGGTCTACTTAGTTTCGGCACCAAAATGGCATCGTTTTACATGTCAGTGAATAATGCCTTCGTCTCTGGCTTTCCAGTGACACGGTGGCCACCTTTCCTAGCGACGGTGCCGGAATCTGGAAATTTCTATATTTCCAAAACTCTATTTCTTGATCATTTTGACCCCTTTTTTTCATCTAAATTACTCCCAACTCATTTTAAAATTGATTAGGACCATTTTGAGCCTTTGAAGTTTGATATCTTGGCCGATTTTCACTACTCCCATTTTTCCAATGGTTCCTCTCCATTTTCTCTCTCTATGTACAGTGGACCATTTTGGTCCATTCTTGGTACAATATCTCCCATTTTTTATGGGCTACAATCCTATAACCATTAAACAAAGTTTGGGAACCATATTCACAAAAGTCTAATTATCCTCTTTTTACTGCGCAAGGCTATAACCCACAGGTTTCTAAGCCATTTTATCCCATTTTTCTTGCATTTTGATGCTTATACAATGTATTTTAAAGTCCCATGTTCATTTCTTGAGGTTTCTTTTATGCATGCACCAGGCCAGACCTTGGTGGTTAGCTATGGTGGTCCTCATGAATGGGTCAATTTTGGGGTCATTCAAACCTTCTATCCTTGCTTAATTAGTATGTCTAAAAATTACATAGAATTTGAATCAAAGAAGAAAGAGTGAGAGTCTTACCTATTTGGGGCTTGAGGTTAATTTTCCTCTATCTTTCTCTATAATGAATCTACCCTCTCCATTGCTCTTTACATGAATTCTCTCTGTTTTATTCTCTTGTATCAACGGTGGTTTAAAAAATTTGATTGTAGGGAATGGATGGGTTTGTATAAGAAGATTAGTGATAACCCTCCCTTGATATATCACCAATGCAATCCATCAATGACCTCTCCTCTTGAGGGTTAAGCAAGTCTATAGGCATGGTCTAAATCAGACCATGTTAGCGGGAAATTACATCTATCAACCATTTTCTTGCTTGATATGTATATGAAAAAAATTGAAAGTTTGATCATGTCATTGACAAAATGATATATTTGCAACATTCATAAATGTTGTACACGTGGTTCACCTCTTTTAGATGCCTTTTACACATCTTAAACTATTACTTATCAAAAAAGAAAAAAAAAACATTTTCACATGATTTTGCTATTAGTTCCACAAAAATTTGGTTCATATTTTCTAATACTTGTAGAAAAATCTTTATAATTGCTCTCGATGAGTCTTCATATTTTGGAACCGATGCATGACCATCTCATTATCAATGGTATCCAAAATATCTTTCTCAATATAAGTAATTAAGCAATCATTCATCCATTAATCTCCCATTTGGTTGTGCAATTGATTATTCACTATGTTCATCACTTAAAAAACTCTTTCAACGTACTGTTGCAGTTGCAACTGGTAGGATAAGTGCAAACCTCACAAACAAATACACCAATGGGTATACAACATTTTTTTTTGTCTCAACTAACCTCTCGACAAGATCTCCAATTCCTTTAACTTCTAAAAATTGATTGTTGGAGCACACATCAAGTTTGTACGGTCTTAAGTTGATTATCATGTACCATGAGCTCTACATTGAAAAATTTTGATAGGTATATCTGAGCAAGACCAATCAACTTTTTTTTTATTAAAAGCAGAGAATGAACCAATTGGACTTAAGCATACCACACAAAGTAGTAGCTTAGTGTTCGCTTCTGTGAAACGGGAGTTAAGCTCTTAAAGTTGCATATCTAACAACATGTAAAATAATCCAACACGATAATGGTGCAAATTAGTGACTTCTTGATCTCTACGTCGTAGACGACCTCGAACTACAAATATATCATCTATGTTTGCGGCAACAATATCTTGTTTACTACAAAAAGAAGAAACTTCAATGAGTAAAGCTTCACATCCATCTTCCCTTATCATTTGTAGTCGTTGTTGGAATACTTGAACTAAGTTCATAACATTTACAATGTCTTGGTCTTTCCTCTGTAATGCTGGAGATAGTTCATTTGTAACTCCTAATACACCTTTCATTAAGTGTAAGTTAAATACAAATCAAAAGATTCAATTAAATGCAATAAAGCACATGCTTCACTTCTTTGCTCAGAATTTGTACCATCCTCTATAATAACCTCAAGCACATTAATACTAGAAGAGAACATAACAATTAAGTTACACTACAAAAATATGTACTTTTAGTGATGCATATTATTAGCGACGCTCAAGAGTGCGTCGCGAAAAGTGATAAAAAATCAATGTTCCCGCGCGAAAAAATGGTCGTGAACCTTTTAACGACGCAAAAGGGACCTTTAATGACGCACATGTAATGAAGTCTTTTAGCGACGAACAAGTGTGTGACGCTAATAGTATGCGTAAATGAAACGATACTGGTTTACTTAGTTTTGGCGACGCTCAAGGACTTATTAGCGACGTTCAAGGACTTATTAGCGACGCTCGACATGCGTCGCTAATAAGTCCCCATATTTTTTTTCCCTCGTGACCAGATCTAATCTCACTCTCTGTCTCTCTTAGCCCTATTCTCTCTCTCTCTCTCTCTCTCTCCTCTCTCATAGTCACAGTGTCATCATCGACCATCACCGTCGCCGTTGCCGTTGCCATCGTTGACCACCGCTAGCCCAACCCAGTTTTCCATTGATGCCTCTCTCTCTCACAATCTGTCTCATTCTCTCTCTCTCTCTCTCTCTCTCTCTCTCTCAAGAAAGCAATCTCCCTATATGCCTATGGTTTGAACCAAGACAATCTTGTTCTATATTTTATCAAACGCTTGATATCTTTGGCTTGTTTATTATTATCAATTTCATATTTTCAATTCCATCCCCAATTAATTTAATCTCAAGCCAAATCTGGTTTCATTCTTATTTTTATTTTTCATTTATTTGAACTAAATCATGGGTCGGGCCAAGTATACTCGAATGGTGTTAGTTGATCTCACTAACTTTGAAGAAAAAGAGATTGCATATATATACATATTGTGGGTTTTGGACTATTTCTGTTAAATGAAGTCCAATAAAATTAGGAAAATAAAATAAAGTGAGTCAATTTATAATTTTTTTTAAAGAAAGATAAGTTAGAAAAGTTGGAAGTAGAACCAATACAACTTGACAACATTTATTATAACTTTATTTATGATTTAACTCTAAAATTTTAAGAATTTTATCTAAATTGTATATATATATCGTGAAATTTTTTGATACAAAGTTCACAAATCATGGGTAGGGCCAAGTATACTCGAATGGTGTTAGTTGATCTCATTGACTTTGAACAAAAAGATTGCATATATATATATATATATATACATATTATGGGTTTTGGACTATTTCTGTTAAATGAAGTCCAATAAAATTAGGAAAATAAAATAAAATAGGTCAATTTATAATTTTTTTTTAAAAAAAGATAAGTTAGAAAAGTTGGAAGTAGAACCAATACAACTTGACAACATTTATTCTTACTTTATTTATGATTTAACTCTAAAATTTTAAGAACTTTATCTAAAATTGTATATATATTACATGAAATTTTTTTATACAAAGTTCACAAATCATGGGTAGGGCCAAGTATACTCGAATGGTGTTAGTTGATCTCACTGACTTTGAAGAAAAAGAGATTGCATATATATATATATATACATATTGTGAGTTTTGGACTATTTCTATTAAATGAAGTCCAATAAAATTAGAAAAATAAAATAAATTGGGTCGTGTTAGTTGATCTCACTGACTTTGAAGAAAAAGATTGCATATACACACACACACACACACATATTGTGGGTTTTGGACTATTTCTGTTAAATGAAGTCCAATAAAATTAGGGAAATAAAATAAAGTAGGTCAATTTATATATATATATATATATATATTTTTAAGAAAAAGATAAGTTAAAGAAGTTGGAAGTGGAACAAATACAACTTGATAACATTTATTCTAAATTTATTTATGATTTAAATCTACAAGTTTAAGAACTTTATCTAAAATTGTATATATATTACATGAAAATTCTTGATACAAAGTTCACCAACATAGGTGAGGAGGAAGGTTTACGTTATATTTCACATTTATAAAACTTTTAAGGATAAGAAAATGACATAATTCAATTAAATGTTGTAAATACTTTGTTTTACGGATGAATCATATTAAATTTTAACTTTATTATAAGATAAGCCATATTAATCAGATTAAGAGAAAGTCAATTTGATTATATAAATTTTGATTTTTAATTTAACTATATTTTATAGTGCTAAGTTTGAGATAGAAATTTTAGTAAAAAAAAAAAAGACAAGTAAAGCTTTGTGTTTTTTTTAGTTCTCTGATAAACATTAAGTGGCTTTTTTATTATGTGTTTGAAATGACTAAAACTATAACTATCTTAATGGTAGAAAGTACTTAAAGAATCAAATCCTATGTAATAAAAGTCTTCTCTATTTATAATGAAGCTTGTAACCAATCATCTCTTATAGAGAACACAAGAAACTTAGTCCATTTTTATCATTCACTATCTATATTGTGTAAGAGTAGTGCAAGTTTCTTCAAATTCGTACTAGCCTATCCAAAAGACAAATTAGACTTGCAAAAACTTATGACACTCAATTCGGATCTCCAATTTGTAACTTATGCAACTTTTTGCTCCAAAAGACACATTTTAGGATCTTGACGGACTAAAACACTAGATATTAGCCTAAGTACCCCCAAAAACCCATCACACATCTAAAAATGACAAAGTATACTTGTACAAACTTACGACATTTGGTTCGGATCCCCAGTTTGCAACTTTTTGCTCTAAAAAAGCTCATTGAGATTTTAACGGACCAAAACACCGAAGATCAGCCTAAGTACCCCCGAAAACCCATCACACACCTCCCAAATGAGAAATTGTACTTTCACAAACTTACGACACTCAGTTCAGATCCCCAGTTTGCAACTTATACAACTTTCTGCTTCAAAAAAATTCATTTTGGGATTTTGATAGACCAAAATATTGGATATCAGCGTAACTACTCCAAAACCCCATCACACGCTTCAAAAATGACAAATTAGACTTGTAAAAACTTACGACATTCAGCTCGGATCCTTGGTTTGCAACTTATGTAGCCTTTCGTTTCAAAAAGGCCCTATTTTTAGAATTTTGATAAACCAAAACACCAGATATCAACCTAAGTACCCCGAAACCTCATCCTACACCTCTCAAATGATAAATTAAACTTATACAAACTTACGAAACTCAGTTTGGATCCCTAGTTTGTTACTTATGCAACTTTTCACTCCAAAAAGACCCATTTTAGAGTTTTGACAGAAACAAACACTAGATATCAGCCTAAGTACCCCAAAAACCTATCACACACCTCTCAAATGACAAATTAGACTTGCACAAACTTACGACACTCAGTTCGGATCCCTAATTTGTAACTTATGTAACTTTTCGCTTTAAAAATGCCCATTTTGAGGTTCTGACAGGCCAAAACACCACATATTAGTCCTAATTATCTTGAAAACCCATCACACACCTCCCAAATGACAAAGAAAACTTTCACAAACTGACGACACTCAGTTCGTATCCCTAGTTTATAATTTTTCACTCCAAAAAGGGCCATTTTGGGATTTTGATGGATCAAAACATCAGATATCAGCCTAAGTACCAAGAAAATCCATCAAACATCTCCCGAATGACAATTAGACTTGAAAAAACTTACAACACTCAAGTTCGGATTTTTGGTTTGTGACTTATGTAACTTTTCGCTTCTAAAAAAGTCTATTTTAGAGTTTTGATGGACCAAAACACTAGATATTAGCCTAAGTACCCTGAAACCCCATCACACACCTCTCAAGTGATAAATTAGACTTGAACAAACTTACGACACTCAGTTCGGATCCCCGGTTTGCAATTTATGCAACTTTACGCTCTAAAAAGGCCCATTTTGGGGTTTTAACTAACTAAAACACTGGATATCAGCCTAATTACCCCAAAACCCTATCACACACCTCTCAAATGACAAAGTAAACATTCACAAACTGACGGCACTCAGTTCGGATCCCCGGTTTGCAACTTATGCAACTTTTCGCTCTAAAAAGGCCCATTTTGGGATTTTGACGGATCAAAACACCAGATATCTGCCTAAGCACTCGAAAACCCATCACACACCTCTCCAAATGATAAATTAGATTTGTACAAACTTATGAAACTCAGTTCGGATATCCGGTTTGCAACTTATATAACTTTTCACTCCAAAAAGGTCCATTTTTAAAATTTTGAAGGACCAAAACACCGAATATTGGCCTAAGTACCCAAAAACCCCATCATACACCTCCCAAGTGACAAATTACAGTTGCACAAACTTACATCACTCGGTTCAGATCCCCGATTTGCAACTTATGCAACTTTTCGCTCCAAAATGCCCACTTTAGGGATTTTGACAAACCAAAACACCAGATATCAACCTAAGTATCTCGAAAACCCATCACACAACTCCCAAATGACAAATTAGACTTGCACAAACTTACGACACTCTTTTCGGATCCCCAATTTGCAACTTATGCAACTTTCTACTCTAAAAAAGTCCATTTTGAGGTTTTGATGGACAAAAAATTGGATATTGGCTTAAGTACCCCGAAACCCCATCACACACCTTCCAAATGACAAATTAGACTTGCACAAAGTTACGGACACTCAGTTCGGATCTTCGATTTGTAACTTATGTAATTTTTCGCTCCAAAAGGCCCATTTTGAGATTTTAACGGATCAAAACACCGGATATCAGCCTAAGTACCCCAAAAACTCATCACACACCTCCTAAATGACAAATTAGACTTGCATAAACTTACGGCACTCAGTTTAGATCCCGATTTGTAACTTATGCAACTTTTCACTCCAAAAAGACCTATTTTGGGGTTTGACAAACTAAAACACCATATGTTAGCTTAAGTATCTCGAAACCCTATCACACACCTCTCAAATGACAAAATTAATTTTCACAAACTGACGGCACTCAGTTCGGAATCCCTGGTTTGTAACTTTCCGTTCCAAAAAGACCCATTTTAAGGTTTTGACAAACCAAAACACTATATATCGGCCTAAGTACCCAAAAACCCCATCTCACACCTCTCAAATGAAAAATTAGACTTGAATAAACTTACGATACTTTATTTGGATCCCTGGTTTGTATCTTATACAATTTTTTGCTCTCAAAAGTGACAATTTTTGGATTTTGACGGATCAAAACACCAGATATTGTCGGCCTAAGTACCCCAAAACCCTATCACACACCTCACAAATGATAAAGTAGACTTGTACAAACTTACGACACTCGGTTCAAACCCTATCACACGCCAAAATTTGATTACGCCCAAAGAATAACGCGATAGTTGTAGTGTAGCTTTGGGGTGTCGATTCCACAGGGAGACAAAATTAAAAGAATAATAGAAAGAATTTCTGAAACTAAAGAAAATATTAGATGATTTATGAGAAAATAAAAATATAAAAAGTGATTTTAATTACGAATAAAATTAAACAAAGTGATTAACAGAGAAAATACTCAATTTAACGAATAGTAGAGCGTTAGGAATCCCTTTGCACATATCTGGTATTTTAATTATTTTTAATTCACTGATAACTCAATTGAGAATTTAATTCCAAAAATCTCAATCGAAAAATATAACATTATAAACCAAAATTAAACCAAATGTAATCATTTGAAAAATCATTCATCACTTTTAAATCACACAAATTATTATTCACATTGAAAGAGTCCAACAACGACAATATAACCGGGAAGCAATATTGCAGCAAAGAATTAAATCAATATAAATAATCAGTTATTCCAAAAATAATCAAAACGTTAATCCATTCAATAGAAAAAACATGACTGAATCTATAAACAGACTGAACTCTTTAATTATTCGAAAAATAAAACTCAACAATAAATTACGAATGACAACTAAAAAATTTTAATAAATAAATATCACGTATATGAATTAAAAATAAATTAAAAATAATTATTTATGATAGTAAGTTCATTTCTAATCTTACTCAAAAATTTAGATACCCAAGTAAAATAACATAAATCTCAAAAAAAAATAAAAAAACACACGAAGCATGATGCCGCGGCTCTGATTTCCTGCGCCAGAACTGCTGCGCGCCGCTTCTGTTGTTCTCTGTATTTTTTTCTTTTCTCCTAGTTCAGCCCCAGGACCTTCTTCCAAGCCGCCATGGGCCCCACTGCCCTGCGCCCTCTGCCCAAGCGCCTCACGAGCCTTCCTCTTTCTTTTATTTTTTACCCCAGCCGCACGTCCAAGCCCAGCTTCTCCTTATATCTTTTCATTTTTTTCTTTTGTCTTGCTACAAACCTGGGCCCCACGCAAGCTTCACTTTGTCTTTTTTCCTCTCTTCTTTATTTTCTTGGTCAGCCGTCCTGCTCCCCAGCCCATTTCTCTTTTCTTATTTTCCTTGCTTTTCTTATTTCATTGCTAATTCAGCCCACTTTTGACATTTCTTCATTTTTCTTTCTTTTTTTCCTTCTTTCTATTTTTTAACTCGAATCAGCCTGCTCATTCCTCTCTCCCGCGCACAGCCAGCAGCCATCACATTTAAGCTCTTTTTTTTTTTTTTTTATCAGATAACGACTGAATTTTGATTCGAATTCTTCACGAAAGTTATAACTCTAGATGATTAGATAATTTTAAACTTAGAAATCACTTGATTTGGACTTCGAAAGCTCAAGTTATGACCCTTTGAAATTGACCGGTCGAACAGTCTCGGAGCAGTTTTTCAGACCTGTCTTTGAAATAACGTTTGGAGGCCCAAACGAACTCCGATTTTTGTAAACCAGACCTTTCTGAAAAGTTCAAGATGTCCTTTAACAATTTCATGAATAGCACTTTCTCATTCTGAAATTATAACGCCATCTAAATCTCAGTTGAAGCTCAATGGATCGAATTTGCCTAAAACGTTAAAAATTGTACAATATACTCCATAACTTTTCTTTAACCTTCAATGCTTCCCTAATTCAATAAATATATTAATTAGCTCATTTAAACATCATAAAACTAAATATGAATGAACTAAAAATATTAAATACTATGCTCTTATAATAGGATTACGTTTTAAGCATTTTAATTTAATAATAGGATATTTAGAGTGCACTTTCGCACACTCATCACCAACCAACTGGCAAACTCGTTAAACCATGCTGGATTAAAACGACATAATTTGTTGTTTATTAGACTTTTTGGAAAATTATGCTCATAGGATTGACATGAGTCTTTTTGATAATATGCTCTTCGAATTTCATCCTGATCATTAAGATGATAATATGAAATTTTGACTTGTAGCCTAGGATCTGTAGGAAGATTTTCTAAATCAATACGACTTTGCTTAGAGCAACTTCTTATATCATCTCCACGATCATCCCTTTCTTGAGTTGGGGATGGTTGTTCCAATGTTGATTTTTTTTTAAGAAATTTATCTCTAATTGATTCAAAAGTTAAATTGTTTAATTAGATTTAACAACCTATCAAGAATATGCATTTTCAAACATTTGTTTGGACAAGTAATTTTGGTATTGAATTAAACTTGTATTCCATATTATTATGACAAACATATAAAAGTTAAAAATATTTTAAAAACAAATGCATGATAATAAGGGCTAATAGCTTATAAAAGATACTATAACTTATATGAAGAAGCGCTCATACTTCACACCTCAAATTTTGAAGGTGAAATCAATCCAATATTCAAGATTTCTTAAGTGTTTGATGAAACTATAAATTCATCATCCAAGATTCCAAAAGTTCTTTAAAGAAACTCACGTTTTTTTTCATAATAAAAAGCTAAGTGATGTTTAGATGTGATTTTGAGAATAATTGAAAACACAGACTAAGGGAGAAAATGAGAGAAGAAGAGAAGTGGTCGAAAGGAAGAGAGAAACAGAAGATTGAGAGAGAGAGAGAGAGAGAGGGGAGAGGGCGGAAGAGAGAGATGGGCATAATAGGCGTAGGTGTCAAAGAAAGAGAGATGGGTAGGAGACACGTATAAAAGAGCGAGAGAGAGTCGTATGAGACAGGGAGAGAGAGAGAGAGAGAGAGAGATGCGTATGAGAATGGGAGAGAGAGAAAGAGATGCGTACGAGAGAGGGAGAAAGAAGGAGGCTGAAATGGATAGAGAGAGAAAGAGAGAGGGCAGGAGAGAGAGACACGTAAGAGAGAGAGGGAGAGCGAGAGATATGTAAGAGAGAGAGAGAGAGAGAGGGAGAGCGAGAGATATGTAAGAGAGAGGGAGAGAGAGATATGTAAGAGGGACGTGTTAGAGAGAGAGAGAGGGAGACAGAGAGACATGTAAGAGAGAGAGGGAGAAAGCGAGACGGCGGACATTACATAAAGGTCAAAAAAATTCTGACGAGAACAGTGGAATAGATTGACATATGGGGGGCGGTTGGGAAAAATTTTAAAATTTTTTATTTTTATGGAGGCAAGTTATAAAATTTTTGAAAATTATAAAGCAAGTTTTTTTTTTAAAATTCCAGTGGGGGCACCTGCCCCAGGCCCTATTGCAAATCCGCCCTTGTGTGTGTATATATATATATCATACATCATGTATATCATGTTGGCACACTATTCATGCATATGATTATACATCATCACATGCTAGCTTATTAGTTCTAATAATCCTAATTTTAGAGATTCTAATCTGCAATTTAGATGCAATTGTGCTCTAATACTTTTGTAAGCAAACTTTTAATCATGCACCAATTGGTCAATTTGTAATTAGTCACATTATTTAATTCTTTATGTCTTGATTACTAATTTATCTTAAGTAAATTTTTCATAACCATTAGGGCAACTCTCCTTAATTAATTTTCATTGCACAATTTTTTCAATTTAATTGAGTCGGGTGTTATAAAAGGGATGCACGTTAACATTGTGAGAATTGCATCAGGTTCAAATTCACTCCAATCAACCAATTATTTTGTACAATACACTGACTTGGTGCAAGGGTTGGTTCAAACCAAACTAAGTCAAGTTCAAGTTTAACTACCTTGAATCATTTTAAACTCTTAACAATAGCATGTGTTTTGATATGTCAAATTAGGTTAGAAACCTCTTCATAATGAAATTCCAAGTGATTCCTAAACCTTTTTCAAGTTCTCCTTTTATTTCTTCTTAATACTCATTTGTATATGAGTTTAAGCTATTGAGTCGATGCTTTATAAAATAGCTATATGACTTATGGGCACGAGAGGTGTTTATTGGCTGATACGGGTTATGTACTCAATGTTAGGAAAGTCTTGCATCAGGTTAGAAGTGATTCTAAAATTAGTACAACTCTTACCACGTTCGGGTGCAACTATTATAACGTGAGACCCTACATCTTATGTTATAATAGTTGTACCCAAACGTTATAAGAGTTACACCTTAACAAAACTACATTTTGATTCTTCTTATTCTAACTCTAGATTTGGTTCACCTCATCATAGAGCAATAAACTTGGGCATGCAAACATCAAATCCCAAATGTGGATATAATCTGCCCTTATTTTGTGTGTTTGGCAAAGTGAATCTAAACCACAACTTGCTGCAAAGATTTACAAAGTCATGTTATTTTTCTTTATATAATAATGCAGTATTTCTATTTACAAACTAAATGCCCATAAGCTACCTCATTATGCAAACAAAAAATTATAGTAATCTTTGAACTCTGTGTGGATGTCAAAATAAGCTTCCTTTGTGAGCCTCTTTCTGCTCATGCTTTTGTTAAACTTTACTACTCTCTACGATAAACCAAAATAGGTGCTAAAATATGTAATCGATTATAAAAAAAGAAGATCACTATATATCAGCATCCTAAGATTCATCTCTCTCTAATAATGGCAACAACAAGAAGGTGGATTAACATTGAGCATATGAGACGACCTCAAAGAAGGTGATTATAAGAGATGAGAGTCGTTAGATAAAAAAGGGTTTTTTTTTTTTTCAAATTCTAATGTTTCTAAAAAGGTAGCTTTGTCATATAACACATTAAAGAGAAAAAAGTTGACATATTCCTAATTTTATTGATGTTTGTTAAGTTTACATTCTTTCAATATTTAAATTGTAATTGAATGATTTCTATATATGTCTCAAAAATGCGACTGAATCATAATTATCTCTTTTTTTGTTATTGATGTATGTAAAAGTAAATCAAAACCAAATAATTAATGATTCTAAATATATCAAAAAAAGAAAATTATTATTTAGAAAATAATTTGCTTATAACAATGAAATTTTTCTACCACTTTAAAACTTGAATTGAATTGGGAATTTTTTTAACAAAAACAATGAAAAAATCACTTTCTCTTTTAATACTCGAAATGAATTGATACTAATTTGTAATTGAAATAGTGAAATTTTAATGTCTTTGAAATTGGTTTAATTCAAAACATTAAAATTTCTATATTTATTTGAAACTAAAACTAAAAATAAACTGCAATTGGTTTGACTCAAAATAGTGAAATTTTATTATCTTCGAAACTAAATTACAATTGGCTTGATTCAAATCATTGAAATTTTCATCACTTCTTTGAAACTAAAATTGTATTATAATTAGTTTGATTCAGATAGTGAAATTTCATTTTTTGTAGAATTGAATTAATTTTTTGTAGAATTGAATTAAAATGATAAAATTTTAATGTTGCTTTAAAAAGAATCTAAACTAAAACTAGTTTAATTAAAATATTGAAATTTCAATTTTTCTTTAAAAATAAACTGAACTGAAACTAATTTAATTAAAATATTAAAACTTCACTATTTCCCTAAACTATAATTGAATTGATACTGATTTAATTCAAATAATTTATTGTTTCCTTAAAACTATATCTGAATTGAAATTTCATTATCTATAGTAGAAATGAAATTGGTTTGATTATAAAGTTTTGAAATTTCACAGTTTTTTTAAAAGTGGAACTGAACTGAAACTGTTGTGATTTAGACACTGAAACTTCACTATATGCAGCAGAATTGAAACTGACTTTGATTAAACTGAATAAAAATTATATTTTAAAAATAAATTTCACTGTCTACAACAGAATTGAAACTGGATTGATTATAATATTTTGAAATTTAACTATTTTTTAATATAAAATAGTAGATGAGGGTCAAATGTTATATTAAGGAGATTCACAGTTTCTTTGAAAGTGAAACTGAACTGAAACTGTTTTGATTTAAACACTAAAATTTCACTATCTGTAGCAGAATTGAAACTGACTTTGATTAAACCGAACCGAAACTAGTTTTCAAAAATAAATTTCACTGTCTACAATATAATTGAAACTGGTTTGATTGTAATGTTTTGAAATTTAACTATTGTTTAATATAAAATATATAATAAAAAATCTAATTAAGGAGATTTTTATATGTATTGTAAGTATCTCATGTTATGCTAAGGAGATTTTTATTATATCACTATTATAAGTATATAATCTCGCTGTATACTATTACTGAAATTAAATTCATTTTTTACATTCGAATTATTGATTAATTAAGTTATGTTTGAATTGTAGAGCTCAGCAACATTGCTGCTATCTCTTCATCTCGACAGGTTTTCATTTATGAAGTTTTTGGGTTAATAAACTCTAATAGAGTGTTGCATTTAGTGTCATATTATTATATAATTAATCTCAAGTTCAGATAAAAAAAATGATTATATTAAATAATTAACAACCAGTTCTTTTATGAACATGAAGTTTTGGTTAATGAACTACTTCCATTTGTATGCATTTTTATTTTTATTTATTTTTGTATGAATAAAGAAAATATATTTTTTAAAAAAAATTACTATTTTTCAATTGTCTTTGTCTTTCTAGTTTTTTATTTATGAAGTTTTTGTTTAATGAGCAATTACGTTTGGATGCATTTTTATTTTCATTATTTTCGTTTCATTATTAAGAATATAGGGAAGAATTTTTTTTAAAAAAATATACTTATTTTTTTAAAATTGTCTTTTAGTTTTTTTTCTTGATTTATGGAATTCTTGGTTAATAACTTAATGAGTTGGTCCGACTTGGATGCATTTTTATTTTTTTATTTTTTTGGTAGGATCATTTTTTTTTTTTGAAGAAGTCCAATAGTTGAAAATTAAAAAAAAATTACTTTTAGTAGTTTTTTAAAAAATATGTTTTAAAAAAAATAGAAAAAAATTTCAAAATTGTCCACTAACATTTTTTTTTACCAATGGTTTCATTTTTTCTGTTGTTGATAACTGAAAACAGTTTTGAAAATATAATCAACTAGTAATCTTCTCTGCTTTTCTAATGTAGAACAGATTGCAGAAGAATTTCTAGTGCAGTAGAATTTCTAGCACGGGATTGCGTGCAACGTCAACGTGGTTAGAATTGCATGAAATTCGGTGAGTGGCTTGGAACCTATGCCGTTTTTCGTGCAAATTCTTTCGTTTTGGATTTAGAAGCGCGTTTTTGTATTTTTTGTTATTTATGGTAATAATAATGAGCGACTTAATTGTGGGTGGCTACAGTTGACGTTTGGAGTTGTCCTTTTAACAGACTACTGTTTAAGTTTAGGGTTTTTGATTTATGCTTTTAATTAGAATATTTCTATTTTTGAAATTTTTCGTATTTTTTCTTATTTAATTATTGCTTTCCTAGTCCTAGTCGAATTAGGGATTTGCTGCTTATATAAAGACTGTTCTTTTCATTGTAAGGTTAACTTTTGATTCAATAAAAATATTTTCTTTCAAGAAACAGGCGGTGTCCTGTTTCTTCACAAGCTTCCGCTACGTCATTTTCCTTCAAATTTTTTTAAAATTAATCTAAATTCTTTTCTTAATACTTATAATTATTCCATTACTGAATTCACAAAAAAGTGTAATCAAAAATTTTTTTTGGGCAAATTTTGACCAAATTTATAGTCAAATTAATAAAAATATTTGAATGTCTTTTTAAAAGTAATTTTGACTCTAAATTATGCTTTGAGGTATTTCACATCGATGGTTCAATCAAAGTACAAGTGAGTTTATATATCTCAATCAGTAAAAATGAAGAACAATAATTTTATCTCTCATGTATCACAAGTGTAAATTTTTTAATCAGTTATTTCTAATTATATCCTTAATGTGATGTGTTAGAGCAATTCTAAGAATGACTTTTAAGAGATGAGCCATCTCCTCCAAACTGGCAATATAGCTCTCATTGTTGCATTGGTCATCCTCCAAAGGAGCACCCATCCAGCCACCTATTTTAAATCCAATCATAAATAATAACCGAGTAGATATAAATACGGATATTATGTGAGTGCGAATCCAAAAGTTAGTTAAAAGGGAAAGAAAGAGATAGATTGGTGGGAAGATAGAGAAAAGTAAAAGAAAAAAATATATTAAAATATTAAATAGATACTTTTTTGGATATTACATTAGAGTGATGTATAACATTGACTTATATAATATTGAGAGTTATTGGTATATATATAAATACTATAACAACACCCAAATTAGTTTTTTGGATTAAAAAATGGATCCCCTCTTAGAGTTGCTCTTACGATATAGTAATTTTGGAAATCAAGTCCCATGTGATTCAAAATTATTATATTCTGATACATCACATTGAGAATATAAATTAAAGAGGCATAAAATTTTTCAAATATATATATATATATATATAAATTTTATCTCACTTTTGAGGGGGATCCCAATAAATTTTTGGCTCCACCCTCGGAACAAACTTATAGCCTTTCTCAACTTTAATTTAATGTCATTCCCATTTGTCTATGCTTGGAATGATGGTGAGACAATAAATATTAACAATTTGCATGTTTGAAGTCATAAATATGTAGTGGATTGAAATCCTATTTAAGTGATAAAAATATTTATTCTCATACAATTGGCGTGAGTTTAATTCTCTACTTCTATTGTTATATATATATATATATATAAAAAAAAAAAGGCCATAAATGAGCAGACCATCTGATGAATTGATTGAAGTGGCCTACAACATGACAACCATACGACCTACATTGGGGCAATTATGGGCCAGTTCATTTCAATACTACTGTTGTACTGCATTATGAGTTAGGGCTAGCGAAATATTAGTGCCAGTCATGAGTTGCCTTCACTCGTAATTTAATTGACGCGTGTTACACATGTACGCATAATTATACGTGAAATTGATGCGTGTAATGCACGCATCAATCAGATCACAAATTTTTACACTCGCAACTGACGCTAGCATTTTGCTTAGGGCTAACTCTGCTGGCCCATGTCTGTTCCTCCCTACAGAACAACCCAAGCCCAGCTTTACAAGGAACGCCCTAACACCTTGAGCCTTATTTGGACCTTCTAAATAATATTGAGATGATATTTTAGTGAAGGAGTTGGGGTAAAGGATTGAATTCTTACAAATTCTAATTGAGAAAAAAAAAATCAAACAGACTCCGTTATATATCTATATTGCAAGAAACTATATTTAAATTATGTAGATCGAAAAAAAAAACTTCAAGAATCGAGGTCTTATTCGAGGCCGGCAATTTTTTTTTTTTTTTCATAAATGCAGATGAAGTTCAAGGTACAACGCATGCATATATATATCTTGGTAGAATATTTTTTATTACCATCGTTGTACTAAAAAAATTTGAAAAAAAATAATATATTTTTAAGATGCGACCCCACTTTAATGGGCCCACATTTGTTCTTGTAATGCTCATCCAAGGGCTATGCTTTAAAAAATATCCAATTGTTTTTGGGACCATGATTCTAATCACTGGATAAAAGTCGTGTGTGCAAAAAGTTTATTAACATGAATGTATACAAGGGTGGAGCTAGAAAAAAAATTAGGAGAAAAATTTTGTTTTTCTCAAATTAGTGAAAACATTTCTACAAAATTATTTTAAATCTCAAGTGTTAAAAAACATTTTTCAAGTTTTTGATGGGGCTAAATATCTGTTTTTTTTCGGATTAGTGGAAATTTTCATAAAATTATTTTAAATATTACATGTAATTTTTTTTTTCTTTCAATTTTAGAGGGGTTATATAGCTCCTGGCATTTTTAAAGATTTCTGACAATTATAAAGACATCTTTTAAAATTTTTGAAATAATACTGACATCCTCTATTTTTATTGACAAATTACAAAGATCTTCTCTTCACCTTATTTTTTTTTTATTAAAATGACAAAAATATCCTTTTATATATATATATATTTTTTATTTATGATTGACAAGAAACATTGAATAATTGCTTAGGATCATTAGCCCTTAAATTAACACCAGGTCAAAATAACAATTAACATGTGACTTCTAACTATACTCCCATAAAAATATCTTAGACACCACATGACCGTGAGTTGTCATATAGATTATGTTTTATTAAAATAAATAGAACATATCTTACATGATTTCTTTTTTATTAAAAAATGGTATGACCTGAAAACATTTTTGTAATGATGAAGTCACATAGGTTTACGGGACAATAATTTCATAAACTTTTAAAATGTATTTTTTATAATTTTTATTTTATATAAAAAATTAAAATTAACCCCTCAATTTCTTTTATATTTTACAAAAAATATTTTAAAATTTATATTTTTATCTCTTAAATTTTTGGTCTAAATCCGCAGCCCATGTCTAAACTTATAAAACACTACGACGTGATCGAAAGTCTATCCTAAGTGATGTAGGATTGGTCCTCCACGTGTTTCAGGCTCGTGGTAGACTTGAAAGTTGAATAATATACTAATAACATAATGCAATTAAATAATAATATTCCTTTTTATTTACCAGAATCATCTTGGCATAGAGTCACGTAAGGGTTTTCCACAATTTCCGTTTCATTGCCAATTCTTTATTGATTGTGATTCCGAAGGGTTTGTCTAAGTAGAGCTAAACGACATATTTTTTCGATTTTATAAATTCGATTCTCATTCTGTATTATAATCTTGTAAAACGGTGATTCTATCTTATCGTTTGCATTTTTAAGATCGGTCATCAATTATGACTAGTAATTTAAATGTTATATGCTTTTGTAAAACGGTAGTCTTGTCTATCTCATCATCTGTATTTCTAAAATTGATTACCAATTAAAACTATGATAAGTAATCCAATCCAAAGAAATAAGAAATAAACCAGAGTTTTGATTGTTTGAATATCTTTTTTGTTGACAAAAAATAAATAAAAATTGGAGAATTGTGGTCCACATATGATGGACCTAATTTCCAAATTTCGAAAATAGATAAGCATATGATTGATCATATTTTAACCGTTTGATTGAGAAGGACATAACATTTTACTTTTACTATTTCTTTTTGGTTTCGATTCTCAAAGAATAGCTTGATTGAATAAAGAAATCAAGTGCTAAAGGGTCAAGATATATAATAATATTTTTTAGTGTCTACGACCCATCATACGTAAGGATAATTGAAATAGGATGGTTAGACCCTATATCACGCATCATGCGTGAAACATTCAAATATCTGATATGAGATTACCAATTTGACTTATTCAAAATGAAACACATGCAGAGAAGTGAGTAGCTTGGGTCGGAGGAGACAATTCCCCTCATTTTTTTTATTTAATTTTTTTTTTGCTACTTTTTATTTTATTTTTTTTAAAATATACCCATTTATTTTATATTTTTATTCCTCTAAATCTTAAAATTTTCACACTTTTAATCTTTTTTTAACTTCAATTTTAATCCTTGATGGAACTTCTATATGTCAAGTTTTTGGAATTTTTTAGGATAAACAATAATCTTTTATGGTTTTTTTTATTAGACTTATTACAATATGTAAGTTTATTTATATTAATAAATTTAGATACTTATTCAATATATTATTATTAATCAATATTAAATTTTTATATTTTTATATTTTTTAAATTTTCAATCAAACATTTAGCAAAACTTCCCCCCTTCCAAAAATCAAAAAGCAAATTATTAATACCCTCATTATCTATACACAACTCTTGTTCGAATTGCTTACACATAGACGTACCAAATCTCCATGCCAATATCTTGTATTAAAAAAAAAAATAAGTAAGACGTGACGGTGCAGGCGCACCATTCACAATAACTGTAATTAACTTCATTTTCATTTGAAGATAAGATATGGCACAGGAGCTATTAGAGAGTAATAAAAGGACATTTTTATTTTTATTTTTGAAAAAGTATTAAAAGGTTTTTAAAATAATTTTTTGCTATTCAAAAAGTCTAATTGAATACTAAAAAAGTTAAACTGTTAACTTTTGTCTTAATACCTTAAACTATATTATTTATTAGACCAAAATAATTTTTAAGATGTATTTTAAAAGATATTAAATAATAAATACAACAAATTCTTCAACAAAAAAAAAATATATATATATATATATATTTTATTTATCTAGAATACTTAAAAAATAAATTTTTACTTCATAAAATGTTATGACTTTTGGGATTGAAAAAATCATTTTATATATTTTTTAGTAATTGTTTTTTAAAATGTATTTTAAAGTCCATTTTAGTATAATCGGTAATATTTTTTAACGGTGTTAAGATAAAAATTAATAATTGGACCATTTTATATTAAAATTTCTTAGATAGAAAAAATATATTATAAATTTTTTTTAATTGAAAAGTTTATTTTAAAATTTTTTTAGTATTATTCTCTTTTTTTTTTTTTTATCATTGCCTTATCATTCAGATCTACCAATTGTTACTAGTCAACAAGTTAGGCATGCAATAAGTTGACATATTTATTACTGGAAAAGGAGAAACGTCTCAGTGTAAACTAACAAAAATTAAACGTGTGTTCTATTTTCCACACACACACACACACACAAATATATATATATATATAGAGAGAGAGAGATAGAGAGAGAGAGAGAGAGAGAGAGAGAGAGAGAGAGAGAGAGAGTTACTTGTAAATGTTTTCAACTTCTTGGGGGTGGTTGTGTTTGTTTCATTGTGAACAAGCCAGGTCATTGGTTCCCATATAACATATATCATATATCATATAAAAGTCTTGAGGGTTTTTTCCTCGTGAAAATTGTTTTTGTTTTCCAGAATTATGTTCAATGAACCATGGATATGGAACAAAACCACCATTTGCCTATAAATATAGATGATAGTAAGTTCAGCTTTGAATTGCATGCAGATTATATAATATCGATCGTCACCAAGGTTTCAAAGCAAAGGTCCGTATTATAAACTCTCTGTCTGCAAGATTTCGTTTCATTCAACCTTTGATCCCATCTTGTTTTTCGATTTATGATCATTTCAACCAAATCATTTTCAATATTTTATTGAGTTTTCCTTCTACCCACGTATTCTTTTCTGTTTATTGGTTTCCATGGAACTGTACTGTCAGTTCAAATAAGCTGCGAAGGTTTTAATATCCATATCACTTATTTTGATTGATAAAGCCAGTTACTTAACATAAGTTTTTTTCCCCTTTTATTGAATTTTCCTTCTCCATATTTGCAGCAAAAGGATATAAATATGGCTGAGAACTCAACTAAGGTAGCTGTTGCAGAAGTGGAGAGGTTTCTTAGGTATTTTCTACCCTTTAATTTTTCCGGATTGGGATTCTCTCCCCTTCACTGTAGAGGTCCAGTGCACCTCCTCTCCCACATGAGATGGGATTCACAGTAAAACTCATGTCCATAGAACCCATCTCATGTGAAAGAGGGAAGGACTAGACCTGGAGTTTTCCCATATCATATTAAAGTCTGTTTGGGACAATTTTTACAAAAAATGACTTTTGAGTTTACCTTTGTATAAACTATGTGGAGAAACATAATGGCCGTTTGGCCAAACTTTTAAAACAACTTTTGTATTAACGTTTTATGTTTGGAGAAACAACTCCAAAAAACTCATTGTCCAAAAACTACCCAATGAAAAGATTTTGCTAACACTAATTAAGGAAGAATAAAGAGATGTTATAATTCTTCTTAAAACTATGGATTATTGAATATGCAGGGTGCTATAGATATTCAAAATATGTTGACCTATGAAATAAATGCAAATTTTATTTGGGTTGCAGAGGAGAAGAGCAGCTGGATGACAAGGATGAAACCCGACTTGAGACGCTAACAACCACGTTGGAAGAGACCAATTTGAGCAAATATGACCCAATTAAGAGGATTAAAGATGGGTTTATGCACTTCAAAATCCATGAATTCGAGTATGTTATCATTAGTAATTAGGGAAGAGCAATGGCTGTTTCAAAAAAAAAAAAATCATTATTTGTATTGATTTTTTTTTTTAAAAAAGTTTTCTTCTCATTTTTTTTAAAATTTGTTTTCACAAGAAGTTCTCCTAAGTCTATGGTCTAGTCGAGCACTATTTCTTATGTTTTGACTCCACCTAAGGGTTTGTTTGGAAATTTTTAAAATTGAATCAGGTCAAAATCATTTAATTTTTAAGAAAATTAACTCCTCTTTGATCTAACTTTGCTCAGGTTTTAAGCATATTTTAGAACTAGACATAAATTAATATACTGTTAAAAGATTACTTACCAAACTATAAAAAATTTAAAATCAATTCATCTGTATTCTATAGAATCGGTTCTAGTTTTTCTCAAACAAGTCCTAAATAAATAGTATATTTTGCTTATTTTCTTGGGATTCGGATGAATTATGCAGCAAGCATCCAGATTATTACAACAAACTTGCAGAAGGCCAGAGCCCCAAGGTAATGAATTTGTGTGCCATTATTATTATTGGAGCATTGTTAATCTTAATATAGCACTAAAACATCATAGGATAGCTATAAACTTTTATTAATTAATTTTTGTATTTTGTTATTGATTTGTGATGCAGTTTCTGGTGTTTGCATGCTCAGACTCTCGAGTTTGTCCTTCTATTATCCTAAATTTTCGACCAGGAGAAGCTTTCATGTGTCGAAACATTGCTAACTTGGTGCCAGAATTTAACCAGGTGTTTCAAATAGAACTAATACTCATTTTGTATTTGAATCATCTTAATCTCTTACAAATCATATATATTATTAACTATTGAAGAAATGGTAATAATACTATAAGTTCGAGTTTACAGGTTATTTTAACTATTGAATAGTTTTGGGATTAAAGATAAAGTAGTTAGGATAAATAACTTAGGGACGGCTCAACACATTTAGAGGCTTAAAGCAAAATTGTAAAATGAAGTTTTTTTTATTTATTAAAATTTTATAATTTTTTATTTAAAATTTATTTTTCTAAGCTTTTTGATATGTAAAATTACTTATTAAATTCTTATAATGAGTTTCTTCTAACATTTATTTTTTAATTGATAGTATTGCCAATCCATTTAATCTTTCTTGAGACATTGTTGATCTTAAGTAAGATTTTATTAATTTTAGTTTTGAAAAACTTTTTTCCGTCGAAGCAACGGTTACGGGAATTGTTAACATTATTTTATAACAATTATTTTATATATTTTTAATAGCTAATACAAAATTAATAATCAAAGATTCAATGAGCTAATTACTGTAAACAAAATAGAGGCAATCTAATTATATATGTCCTTAAAAGATAATATAAATTTTAAATTAAAAAATTCAAAGTTAGAATAATAGAACCTCATTATGGTACAATTTAGTCTTCAAATTTAGCAAACATAAAAGAAGCTAATCAAAATTTTCAATACTTCATGGCTCACGCACAGCAACTCGCCAACTCTAAATGGTTTCACTTGTAAAACGCCAAAATCCAATACAGTAAACAAAACAGAGCCAATAAATAAAGCGGCGGTGCGGCTGGAGCCTTGGGCAAGAAAAATAAAAAGAGAAAAGAAGGATTATAAAATAAAGAATAAAGGATGGCTCTCGGCTGAAGCAAACAAGGGAAAAGAAGGGTGCGGAGAGCAGGAACCAGGAAATGAATAGAGGAAAAAAAGAAAATAATGACTGGGCACTGAACAGAGAAATGAGGAAAAGAAGAAAAGAGGCGGTTAGGCACTGAATAGAGAAAGGAGGAAAAGAAAAAAGAAAAGAGAGAAGCTCAGGAGCCGTTGTCCAAAATGCCAGGTCGCATAATATTTTTCAGAAAATATAGTAGGTTATTAGGTTGCAGAGTTCTTTTTAGACTTAAAAAAGAATTTTATAAATAAAAAATAAGAACGTTAATTATTAGAAAAAGTAAAATGAGATAAACAAGAAGATAATAAATATTATCAAAAAGTAGTTATTAAGTAACAGTTGTATAATAAAAGAGAGAAATTAAGAAGACGAAAAGATTTATTTATTTTATTATAATTAATATATTTTTTTAAATATGAAAAAAATTATGAGGCATAAAAAATTGGAGGCCTAAAGTTAGGGCTTTAGTAGCCTTACCTTTCAGTCGCCCCTGAAATAACTATCTCATATAAGTTCAAGTTTACAACAACAATACTTTTGAAAAAAAAATTGTGTAGCATTTTATCACTTATAAACACTAGATGGTGGGACCAACTAAAATAAATGAACGTGAATTGCATTGCTTTGTGTCTAAGAATAAAAGAATAAGGTGAAAAATCAGTTATGTATTATATCACTCTGTTCAATATTATATATGTTTCTAGTTTCATTTAATGTTTCTAATAGTCTTGTAGTGTACATGGATAATGTGGGATTGTCTGCTGCACAGGTTAGATACTCTGGAGTTGGTGCAGTTATCGAATATGCTGTCACAGTTCTTAAGGTTACTTTTTGTTCATCTTCTAAATTTTCATCCAATTTTCTTTTATGTTTTTTTTTTTAGGAGTGTCCAAGTTTCTTAAGAGTGAATTATTTTATAGGTGAAGTTCATTTTGGTCACTGGACACAGTCGCTGTGGTGGAATTGAAAGACTTATGTCTCTTCCAGACAAAGATGGGAAAACTTTGTAAGGCATCTCCCACATTGTGTGGATTTAGAAACTTAACATAAATTTTTCCAATAAATATTAATTTGTAAGTTTTCTGCAGTGACTTCATAGATGATTGGGTCAAAATCGGTTTACCTGCCAAAGCCAAGGTGAAGGCAGAGTTTGGAAATTTACCTCAAAATGAACAAAATCAGATTTGTGAAAGCGTAAGTTCTAAATTCTAACATGCTAACAAGTTATTGTATGGTCCCAACTAATTATATATGAACTGTCATATATATATATATATATATATATAAAGATATTTTTTAATAGATTTAAAGTACCACGTGACAGTATGTATTTTTTCAATGACACTCTACCTATATACTATGTCACACTAAAAAGGAATCAGGCATCTTATACATGCCATGATATCATTAATTGGGCGCACTACCATAATTGTGTGCATCCCATAAGAATCTTTTAAATAAAAGTTATTTATTTTTCCTAAAAATCTAAAATGTTACACACATGACAGTTCACGATTGATTAGATCATATACTAATTTCTCCTACCGTGCCTTCTCAAAAAAAGAGCCTCCGAGGTTCATTATTTACCAATACATAAATACATACATATATATATATATATTTGTGTATATGTGTATCTTTGTGTATTGAAAGTTTGAAACTGATGAATATATTTATGAATTATTATACAGGAAGCTGTGAATTTGTCACTGGTGAATCTACTAACTTATCCATACGTGCGAGCTGGAGTGGCAGACAAAACTCTTGAATTGATGGGTGGACACTACGACTTTATCAATGGAACCTTCACACTCTGGGGGCTAGACCTGGACTTTAAACCCCCTCTTGAATTTGGAGCTAAACATCTTCTGTTTGCTTGAGTTTCAACCATGATCAGTGTCAAGGACATGCTTCCTTACATTTTTTCTTCAAATTGTGTGTGATGTTGTGAGCAATAATCCAGAACCAGAGTTCTTGCTGTATGAAACTCTTTCATACGTTGTTATCCATGTGTAGTCCAAATAATTGTATTATCCCCACCAAATATATTTAATAAAAGTCTTGGCAATATTTTATACCATTGGACAAAATAAACATGATAACAACACTTGTTTTTATAGCTCCAACTTTCCTAGGATTTTTTTTTTTTGTTCCTTTTCGATGTGGGATTAGATATTTGCTTAGTTATTAAAAGAATCCATGTAGTATGAAGTAAGCTCCACCTAATCCAAACTTGTCTTATGCTTGGAGTTGATTGATGCTAATCTCAATAATTATATTGTTCAAGCACGTTCAAGAAAAGTATGTGCTTAGTTATTAAAAGAATCCATGTAGCATGAAGTAAGCTCTACCTAATCCAAACTTGTCTTATGCTTTGAGTTGATTGATGCTAATCTCAACAATTATATTTTTCAAGCACGTTCAAGAAAAGTAGAAACCAATGCTTTCTTTTATATCCATTGCAGGAAGACCTACTATTAGCGGCGTTCGCTATTAGCGGTGCACCACAAAGCGTCGCTAATAGTGTGTATTAGTGACGCACAACATGGATGTCGCTAAAGAGTATAAAAAAAAGTGAATTGGCATGCGAGGGAACTTATTAGCGATGCTTAGAAACTTTTAGCGATGCACTTGATCATCTCCAATAGCGTGAAACCTTTACAATCGTGCGTCGCCAATAGTTTTGTACTTTCTAGTGATGCGTAATTGTGCGTCGCCAATACTCTTTTTTTAAAAAAAAATGAAAATGGTAATGTTTTAGAAAAGTACTTTTAGCAACGCACACTGGGACTATTGGCGACACACCTTGTGTGTTGCTAATAGTCTGATAAAATCCACAATTCTGAAATTAGAATACGCTCTCTCTCTCTCTCTCTCTCTCTCTCTCTCTCTCTCTCTCAACTCTTGTGAAAAACCTTACCACCACCTCCGCCGCCACCCCTCCAGCTTCCACCGCCACTCATTTGCCGCGCGCACTGCTACCGCCATTGTTGTTGAGGTCGTCATTATCCATTTTCATTGGGACAAATCTTGTATCCGGGTACCTTTCTCTTTTATTTTATTTTCCTCTCCTCTTCATGATTTTTTATTTTGATTTACATGAATTTGGGACATTTTCCAACTAGGATTTAGAGGGACATATCTTGTATTGTATCTATGAGGTTGAAGTAGTGGGCATTTCTTTGAGATTTTGGTATTCAAAATCTTCACTCTTCCTATTTTAAATTTATTGATTGTTGGAGAAAGATCAACTATATTTTACAACAAATAAAATTCAAATTATTAAAATTTCCCAATGTTTTTCCCTAAGCATTTTTTTATCTTCATAATGCCTACTTTTACAAACTTTTCTACTGTGTGCACTACTCTCATTGTATGGCATTGCGCTAGATTGCTATTTCAACCTTTAGTCCAGTCTTAATGGTTGCTTTTACTTTCTTTTCCATTATTTTAGAACGAACTATTCCTCAAGCCCCTGGGCTTTTAAGCAGGTAGTCATATGACTGACATGTAACTTTTCAAGTCGCATGAAGGAGTTGTGTTTGGAAAGCTTTTATCGGGGCTACTTAAGGCTATGATTGTATGACTACTATGTATAGTGGAATTACTAGTTAGACGTTAGATTTGTTTACTTTTCTTCCATCTTATTCAAAACAATCAAATTTAAGATGCATTATTCAGTTATTAAACCTTAAGGTATCAATTATATAAGTTTTTGCTTTAATGTTATTATTGTCATCTTATTTTCTCTGTTAATTAATTAGCCAAAAATCCATCAAATGTGTTGATTGGAACTAATGCAACAACAAATCAATTAATTTTACTGCCATCATCTGTTGTCTTTTGTCAATTTATTACCTAAAATTCATCAATAATGAACTGATTTGCAATTTTATTTCCTTAAACCTCAATCTTGTTACTTTTGGACAAAGCATATACACCTGGCCTTCCATAGGGAAGTTGACAACAATTACAAGTTTTATCTCATATGTTGACACGAAAACATTTCCCAGAATTGCATTTCTTTGACAGCAACTACAAGTTTTATCTCATATAATACAGTTATCCATTTATTAATGTTAGGGGTAGTGGGTCATTGTTGCTATAACGGTCACTTTTTGATTGAACATGTATTTTTATTTGATTGAAAAAATGTTTTGCCAAATAAAAAGGGAGTGATTGTTTGTTAGGTGTAAGATTGAATGTCTCCCAGTACACAAGTATAGTAAAACAAAGCCTTAATTATGTAAAATATAATTCAAACTACTCCTAAGGAAGCTAAACATTCTCTAAAATTACATTAGAGCACTAAGAATGAGAGATATCAATATAATACAATATGCAAAACAAATTAATCAACCTCTTTTGTAATTAAACAATTAAGAAATTGAATATGTAATTGCATTCATATAACCTTAGCCCCGTTCGGGAGTCATTTTGAGCACTTATAAATCTTGTTACTTAATTAAGAGCAATTGGACTCGCGTGTATGAAAATCGATTCTTGAATTGTCTAGAGTAAGACAGTTTGAGAATGCATAAATCTACATTACAATCAATAGCGCATGTTTGAATATTTCACTATGAGAAAATTTCAACACAGTTGCCTATTGTTCTCTGTGTATATATTTAGGCGTGGTAACGTTTATCTCGTAGACTTGGAGAACCTTGGGGAGATGCTGCTAAAATTTTTCTCCGAGTGGAATCAAGCATTTGATTTGTTGCTAATTGCAATGTAGATTGTGCATTCACGAATGGGATAGGACTACCTTACCCTTTAGAGAGAAGTTAGAGGTGCTAGGATTCATGTTTCATATTTATAATGAGCAACTTTTTTTACTTGTATTAGGTAAATGAAAATGGATAAGAGTTGGATGGACTTGAGGGGGAGGCATTTACCAGGGTATGTGAAGGGGGATCAAAGATTTTATTGGGTTTGCTTGTACATCTGTAGATGGGAGAAATATGATAAGATATCCATGTAGAATGTGCAATAATAGGGATTATATGCACATAGATGAGGCAAAAGAGCACCTACTCCAGTACGGGATGAAAAAGATGTATACGTGTTGAAAATTTCATGGGGAACATCGTGACGTAATAGTGATAAGTGAAGATGAAGAAAAAGACGACGACGATGACTTTGGTGATAATGTTGGGGTTGGTTATAATGGCTTGCCACAAATGCTGGCAAACTTGCAGGGGCTATGACTGGGGCTCGTAGTCACAGGAGTGACACAGGACAATCAGAAGCATTGGATTCCTTATTGAGGGAAGCAAGGTAGCCGTTATATCCAGATTGTGAGAAGTTTTCGAAACTGGATTTTTTTGTGAAACTCTTTTATATTAAGACCATCAATCGATAGGAGTCACAAATCATTTAATATGGTCATTGAATTGATAAAAGCAGCACTTCTTACTGGGGAGACCCCTTCTGAAATCATAGTACGAGGCGAAAAGACTGTTGAGAGATTTGGGCCTCAGGTATATTCCCATACATGTTTGTAAAAATGATTGCATGTTATTTTAGAAGGAGACTGAAAGATATTTTGAGTGTACGGTGTGCCACGAACTCAGGTACAAGGTGAATGAAGGAAAGAGCAAGACGATTCTGCATAAGGTGCTGAGATATTTTCCTTAAAACCGAGGCTACAAAGGTTATACATGTGTCAGAAAATGGCATAAGAGATGCAGTGGCATAAGAAGAAGCATGTTGGTGAGGAAAATATATATATATATATATATATATATATGCATTTGGAAGATTCTCAAGTTTGAGCTGAGTTTGATAGAAATCGCGAATGGTTTGCAAATGAGTTGCGTAATGTACAACTTGGGCTAGCTAGCAACAGTTTCAATCCATTCGGTGACATGAGTAATACCTACAACATGTGGTCGGTGTTGTTTGTGCCATATAACTTGCCACCGTGAAAATGTATGAAAGAACTATTTATCTTCATGTCATTGCTTATTCCAGGGCTGAGGTCTCCTGGAAATGAAATTGATGTGTACTTGTGTCCTTTAGTGGACGAGTTGAAGGAATTGTGGAAAGTTGGAGTGGAGGCATACGACGTCTCTAAGAATGAGACATTTCAATTACATACAGCTGTACAGTGGACCATAAATGACTTTCTTGTATACGGGAACTTGTCTGGGTGGAGCACTAAGGGGTATCTGGCATGTCTGGTTTACAATAAGGATGCATTTTTTCTGCATTTGTCCAATGGAAAGAAGATATGCTACATGTGTCATCGTCGTTTTCTACCTGCCATCACATGGTTGGCGAAATTGGCATAAACATCTGTTTGATGAAAAAATTGGGCGTAGATTGTCACCTCCATTGTTGTCTAGGAAAGATGTGTTAGCGCAATTAGCACTCATCCAACCAGTGAGGTTTGGGAAGATATCGGGTACTAAGAAGAGGTAGCATACTAATGTGAAGTTAAATTTGATGAAGAATAGCATTTTTTTTGAGTTGCACTACTAGAAGACCCTTAAGTTGAGGCATAATTTGGATGTTATACACATCAAGAAGAACATCTGTGATAATGTGCTAGAAACTTTAATGAACATTGAAGGTAAGTCGAAGAATACTGTTAAAGCCCGATTGGACTTGCAAGGAGTTGGGAATACGAAAGAATTGCACCTAATACGTAGCAGTGATAAATATATCGTGCCTCCTGCATGCTATACGTTATCATCCGACGAGTAAAGAAGGATTTGTGCGTGATTTAAATTGGCGAAGTTCCCAGATGGATATGCATAAAATATATCTCAGTATGTAAATGTTAAAGATGGAAAAAATATCTGGATTGAAGACCCATGACTGCCATGTCCTTTTACAACGACTTCTTCCGGTTACAATACGTGGATATCTCACCGATGACATATCAACGACATTGATTGAGTTGGACTGCTTCTTTAGAAAATTAAGTGCCAAGACGTTGAAATTGGAAGTACTAGAAAAGCTCAAAAGGAACGTTGTCGTGATCGTCTGCAAGTTGGAAAAGATTTTTTCTCTAGCTTTCTTTGATATAATGGTTTACTTAGTTGTGCATTTGCCGGATGAGGCAAAAATTGGTGAACATGTCCAATACCGTTGGATGTATCAAATAGAAAAGTACATTAAATTTTATTTTTTATCTTATTTATCCATCCTAATTATTTTAATTTATAACTGGTTAATTATTAAAACAGATATTTGCACACATTAAAGTAATATTTGCTTAACAAAGTACGATCGGAATGGTCAATTACTGAGCCATACGTTAATGCTGAATGTCTCACGTTATGCTCTATTCATTTTGAAGATATTGAGACAAGGTTTAATCGTGAAGAATGAAATTCTGATAGATGTCCAGGGCAGCAACGAACTGGCCTTGCGGTGTTCACTCAGAATGTGCGGCCAATAGGTGCCCGTATATATGAATGGTATCATTGTGAAGACTTGAAAAAACCACACTATATCGTGCTCAACAACTGCGATGAGACATTGCCATATTTTAAGTAAGTTTATTGAAATCATTGTAATACTACGTTAGTACATAAATGTAAGTTACATAAAACATATCTTATCTTATGTAGTGAGCATACGGTTGAGCTTCATAAAGAACATGTTACTGATGTAGAGCAAAGACAAAAAATATGTTTCCAAAGTGGTTCGGATAACGTGTAAGTATAAGTTTCAATTAATTATAATTGAATTAGTTAATGCATTTGTATTCAATTAATTTTGTACTTGTATTGAATTATTAGATAAAGTTATTGCATCACCAAAAATATTTTGAGGCGTATGATCAATTATATGCCTTGGAATGTGGCCTTGATAAAAGGATATCCTGGTACATCAGTTTTATTATTGATGGTGTTCAATTTCACACGAAGGAATGTGAGGTGCACCGGCGAACACAGAATAGCGGTGTCCTTGTTTAGGGAGGTTATGAAGCAAGACAAAGTGTAGAATATTATGGTGTCTTACAAGATATCATACTCTTACATTACAACCTTGGTCATTCTGTGTATCTGTTTAAATGTGATTGGTGAAATGTAAGTAATAAGAAAACTGAAATGCAGATTGATAAGCACTTCATAAGTGTTAATACGTCACGGACGACATTTAAGGATGATCCGTATGTATTGGCATCTCAAGCAAAACAAGTTTTCTATTTGAAAGACACAAAAATCAAAGGTGATTGGGATGTTGTCTAAAAAATAAAGTCTATAAATGTTTATGAT
The DNA here is from genome assembly GCA_008638375.1 of Nyssa sinensis. Taxonomy (NCBI): domain Eukaryota; kingdom Viridiplantae; phylum Streptophyta; class Magnoliopsida; order Cornales; family Nyssaceae; genus Nyssa; species Nyssa sinensis. Next base: position 8,539,587 of record CM018036.1, read on the forward strand.
GTACTAGAAGCTCAAGAGGGAAAAGAAGAGAGTTGGAGAGGATTGAGGAGGCACTACAAGAAGAGTCTCAATCTGCCTACGATGGTGTTGTCTGGCATGATCAAGAAAATGTTACTTCGTTCGATTGAATAGAACTGATGTAGAACCAGATCATGTCGTAACTTCAGACGTCACCAATATCGGATAGTTAGATCCAAGGGATGCAACTTTCATTAATGATGATGATGACGAGGAAAGTAATTTTGAAAATGATACATTGTTAGATTATTGTATTGAGAATGAAGAAATTTTAAGAACAAATGATGATGCAGACTTAGATGAATAATTGTAATAGGTGTTACATGCGTTAGGATCAAGTGTAATGGATGTAATAGATTTTCAAATTTATGATGCAATGGATTTTCATTTTTATGATGTAATGAATTTTCATTTTTATGAAGTAATGGAATTTTATTTTTATACTTTCTTTTAAATATGGTTGGACCAGAATCACACAGACACACACTAGGGTTAGACCCATCGACCTCTTCCCCTACTAGTGGTACTAGCATGTCCTCTGCAGGGCTGACTGCTCCTGCCATCGATGGTATGCATAGTTTTATTTTTATTAATGATTATATAAATATGGTACTAATTGTTTCTATTTTATTTCTTCTAAAGCTTCGGCCATCGCCTCTAGATGATGGCGCGGTAGGTCGAAGAACCGCAGGTTGCAACTACAAATGGAGGCATCAAGAGGTGCCCAAATTTGGATTAAGATACTTTCAGGCTTGCTGAAACCTGTCGGTGGGTAGGCATAACAGTTCACCACTGAGGTCAGCATCATTTGCCGACTACATGCCTCAGTCCATGTTTGTGATTGGACTCTCATCACTAACGAGCAGCGACGGGATATTCATGCTCATATCCTGGTATGTATTTTATTATTGTATTCAATTTAATTTTAACATATCTAATGAAATATTATTTTGACAATGAAATGATTTACAAGAGAAGTTTGACGTCAATCTCCACATAACACATGTGCTGAAGGCAATGGACCATTACTTAGGAGTCCGTTTCAAGGACTATCGACACAAGCTCCACGTGCACTATGAGGCAGAGGTAGCGGCAAACAGAAATCCTCGCAACAAACCCTGTAGGGGGTGACGGTGGAGAATTGGATTTTACTATGCGACCGGTTCTCTAGTGATGCATTCCAGGTAAATATTATCATAATTAATTTTGTTTTATGATAAATTATTATCATTTATACTAACCTTCTTTGTTGGCCAAGTGTAAGAAGTTAGCAAAAAAAACAAAGAGAGCAGAAGCAAGCAAAAGGTGACCCACTATAGTGGATCACGATATTTTATACGGTATAGGCATGAGATGGTAAGTTAAGAAATGTATCAAGTTGTTATTGTTTTAGATTTTATTAAATAAATCCTCACAAGCTACTATTAATTTGCTGCAGCGAGACCTGGAGACCGATGCACCATCTAGCCCAATTGATTTATGGCACAAGATGCACTACAATCCAAAGAAGGGTTGGGCTGGGCTTGAAGCTTAAAGGCTTTATGTAAGTTATTTACGTATATATACAGTATTACTAATTTAATATTAATTCAAATTTATAAAATTAGTAACATATATTTAAGTTTTTATAAGAGGAGATGGTCCATCTACGTGTTCAGCCAACCCATCAGGGTGAGGATCCGTCGACTAATGACCAGATATGGGAGATTGTTCTGGCAAAAAGGCGTGGATATGTGTGTGGCTTAACAGCCTAGAAACCCCATCACACAACTTACAAATTATAAAATAGACTTGCACGAACTTACGGCAATCGGTTCGGATCACCGATTTGAAACTTATGCAATTTTCTGATCTAAAAAAGGCTCATTTTGGGGTTTTAACAGAAAAAAAATACTGGGTATCGGCCTAAAGGCCTAGAAACCCCATCACACACCTTACAAATGATAAAATAGACTTGCACAAACTTTGACACTCGGTTCGAATCATCGGTTTGAAACTTATGCAATTCTTTGCTCTAAAAAGACCTATTTTCAGGTTTTGACATACCAAAACACTAGATATCGACTTAATGGCCTTGAAACCCCATCACACACCTCATAAATGATAAAATAGACTTGAAAAAACTTATGAAACTCGATTCGGATCACCGTTTTAAAACTTATGCAACTTTCTGCTCCAAAAAGGCCTATTTTGGGGATTTGACTGAACAAAACACTAGATATCAGCCTAACGGCCTAGAAACCCCATCACACACCTCAAAAATAAAAAAAATATACTTGCACAAAATTTATGGCAATCGTTTCGGATCACCGGTTTGAAACTTATGCAACTTTCTACTCCAAAAAGGCCCATTTTGGGGTTTTGATGGACCAAAACACCGAATAACGGATTAACAGCCTAGAAATCCCCTCACACGCCTTAAAATTGATAAAATACACTTACTTGAACTTACGCCACTCGGTTGGAATCACCGGTTTGAAACTTATGCAATGTTTTGCTCCAAAAAGACCCATTTTCTGGTTTTGACTGACCAAAATGATCGATATCGGCCGAACGGCCTAGAAACCCCATCACACACCTCAAAAATGAAAAAATATATTTTCACAAACTTACGACAATCGGTTCGGATCACCAGTTTGAAACTTACATAACTTTTTACTCTAAAAAGACCCATTTTGAGATTTTGATGGACCAAAACACCGGATATTGGCTTAATAGCCTAGAAACCCCATCACACACCTCAAACATGACAAAATAGACTTGCAAACACTTACGACACTCAGTTCTGATCACAGGTTTGAAACTTATGCAACTTTTCACTCCAAAAAGTCTCATTTTGGAGTTTTGCTGGACCAAAATATCGGATATCAGCCTAATGAGCCTGAAACCCCATCACACACCTCAAAAATGATAAAATAGATTTTTACGAACTTACGACAATCAGTTCGGATAACTGATTTGAAACTTATGCAATTTTTTCCTAAAAAAAGACCCATTTTGGGGTTTTGACAAACTAAAACACCGGATATCATCTTAAAGGCCTAGAAACCCCATCACACAACTTAAAAATGATAAAATAGACTTGTACAAACTTACTGCACTCAGTTCGGATTACCTGTTTGAAGCTTATGCAACTTTTTGCTCTAAAAAGACCCATTTTCAGATTTTGACGGACCAAAATGCTGGATAACGGCCTCGAAACCCCATCACACACCTCAAAAATGAAAAAATAGACTTGCACGAACTAATGACACTCGGTTCTAATCATTGATTTGAAACTTATGTAACTTTCTACTCCAAAAATGTCTATTTTGAAATTTTGAAAAACCAAAATTTTAGATATCGGCCTAATGACTCTGATACCCCATCACACATCTCAAAAATGATAAAATAGGCTTATAAGAACTTATGGCACTCGGTTCAGATCACCGGTTTGAAACTTATACAATTTTTCGCTTCAAAATGGCTTATTTTGGGATTTTGACAAACCAAAATATCGGATATCGGCCTAATAGCCTCGAAACCCCATCACACTCCTCAAAAATGACAAAATAGACTTGCACAAACTTACGACACTCGGTTCGGATCACCGGGTTGAAACTTATGTAACTTTCTGCTCCAAAAAGGCCCATTTTAGAGTTTTGACAGACCAAAATATCATATATTGTCCTAACGGCCTAAAAACCTCATCACACATCTTAAAAATGACAAATTAGACTTGCATGAACTTACCACACTCGGTTCGAATCATGGTTTGAAACTTATGCAACTTTTTGCTCCAAAAAGGTCCATTTTAGAGGTTTTTACAAACCAAAATGCCACATATCGGCCTAACGACCTCGAAACTCCATCACACAGCTCAAAAATGATAAAATAGACTTGCATAAGCTTGTGGCAGTCGATTCGGATCACCGGTTTGAAACCTATGCAACTTTTTGCTCCAAAAAGATCCATTTTGAGGTTTTGACGGACCAAAACACCGAATATTAGCGACCTTGAAACCCCATCACACACCTCACAAATGATAAAATAGACTCACACGAACTGACGGCACTCGGGTCGGATCGCTGGTTTGCAACTTATGCTACTTTCTGCCATTCTTGCTATTTATACATGCAAAAAAATTTTATCACAATATTTTTTGTTTATAAATATTTAATAAGTGTTCTAATATATATCATTTGGTCTTTATTTCAGATTAATAGGAATTATTGCACCCCCATCTTTCAGTTGTGCATCGGGACCTATTTTTCTCTTTTGTTTTTTTTTTTTCCTTTTCATGGACATTTGTAGTTAAATTTTCTAAGACAATTTTTTATTTTTGTATTTATTGAGAAATTATACTATTACGATTGTAAGTAATTGTGTGTATATATATATATATATATATGAATGCATTTCTCTTTTAATATATTATTTTCATAATGTATGAAATTGTTTATATTGGGATAATTGATATATGTTTTAAACATGATTGATACATGTTTTAAACGAGGAATAAAACACAAAAAATAGAAAAAATCATATATAAATTAGGGCCGAAAAAAAAATAAAAATTTTTAGCGACTCACAAAAGGTGTTGCTAAAAGTGCCACATATGATATTTAGCGACGAACGTTTGGCGTCGCTAATAATTTATCATTAGCAACGATTCACAGTCGTCGCTAATGCCTACATGCGGGACTTGTTAGCAACGCCTTCTGTGCGTCACTAAAAGTATCTTATTAGCGATGCCCAATGATTATTTGTTGTATTATTAGCGATGCTTCATTTTATTATTAGTGATGCTCATCGTGCGTCGCTAATAGTCCATATTGGCGATATATTATTTATGTCATGTCACTAAAAGTGTTAATGACACCAATGTTTTCAAAACCAAATCGTTCATCGAATTGAAAAATTGTCCGGGTTAAGGGTTATCGGTTCAACCGTCGGGTCAACCAGAATCAAACCGTGATGTCATAATTATGTAATTAATAAATTTAATAATACATATTATTAATATTTTAAATTTTAAAAAATATACAAAAATTATTAAAAATTATATAAAATCTTTTTACAAAATATAAATTTTCTATATTTAAAATATGAATTTTAAAGTATGACAATTACAGATAATCCCAACATATTTCTTTCCCTTTTTTTTTTTCTCTGCAACTGTTTTTCTCTCTATAATCTTCTCTTTGTAAACCCTCTTAACAGAAAAGTCACGAGGGCATCAATTTTCTCTATAATCTTCCCTTTCTCTGCAACATTTCACACAACATTTCACACAACCACCGTCTCACTAGCCACCGCCACCGTCTCAACGCCCATAACCACCTTCGTCCAAAATTGCCTCCACCGCCATCACCATCTTATAGCCCAACTTTTGCTGCTTCTCCTTTTGCCACCGCCATAATCCCCAAAGACAACCACCATCAAAACCAACCTCCACCACAACAATGAAACTTGAAATTTGAGATTTCAATCGATCGATGAACGGACGAAGGAGGAAGGTCTGGTCTGGGCTAAAAATCGAGCGACGAACGAACCAAGGAGGAAGGACGAACGACGTCGACGAGTCGACGGTCACTGTCGCTGTGCGGTGCGAGTCGCCGTCGTGCTGTCGCGCCGTCCGCTGTCACCGATTTACCTTGAGGCTTTAGGATTCAACCGTTCAAGTGATGACTGATGAGATGAAGTGAGAAACAGAGAATTAGAGAAAGGGAAAATGGGAAATGAGGGATTCACTGATTCAGGGATATGTAGGGTTTTTTTTTTTTATATATATACCTAGAGGTGAACCGGTCCGAACCGGTGACCCAGTGACGGGTTGAACGGTTAGCCGGTTGGACCACCCGGTTCGGACGGTTTTCCATTTTAAGGTCAGTTTTGAGATTGAAACGGTTTCTTGGGTTTGACCGGACCGTCCCTTGGACCGGTCGACGGTTCAACCGGTCGAACCGTCCGGTCCGATCTGGTTTTGAAAACATTGAGTGACACTATTATTGGCGACACTATGGCGACGCACTAGATGTGCGTTGTTAATACTATTTAGGGATGTGCAGAGGGACTATTAGCGACGCACACGAGCGTCGCTAGTAGTGCCCTTTCTTGTAGTGATCAATGACAATGATAGATCTAAAAGTTATAATTAGAGGAGAGAAGGGTAAGTAATAGAATATAGGTATCAGAGCATAGCCAAATACGGGTTAGGAAATTTCGGTACCCAATACGGTTTATTTTCAGTAGTTTCTTCTAAACATCGAACCACTGATTAGGCACACCAGTCACCATACCAGTAATTATTGAAAATACCATAGGAAATTTCAGATTCCTAATCCTAGTGATTTCTACCAACACAGTAAAAAACATATTAGGAACTATGACAAAGATAAAAATAGAAAAAGAAATTCTTGCAACACTAGTAAATCAACTACTAGCAATCTTCTAAGGATAATATATATAAATTGGGAGACTTAACTCCTAATTTTTTAATTCCTTTCAATTAAATTTGCAATAAAAAAACACAATTTTCAAAATATTTAAAGGGTCTTAGTTCGGTACGATGATGAGGTCAACTGGAACACCAAGTCAATTATTAGAGTCGATTGTTTAACTTCTTTCCAACTCTCTTTTCTTACCTATGCAAAAATTTAAATCATGCTCTTTATTCTGAAAATTAGCAGATAATGTTACTGCCCGCTTTCGACTACCTAAACCCTTTCTACTCCTTAATGCATCCATGATTTGATAAGATTATGATACTAATCAATAGCTTTATTAAGCATGCTTCCTTTTTCTTTTATCTTTAGTATGTTTTTTTTTTAATATCTAACTTTGGGAAACCATTCAATCTAACGAGGTATGAGAAATAGGAAAACAATACGGAATTAAAATAGCTAAGAAAGTGAAACTAAGGTATTATTTGATATAATTAAAACTTAACATTGAAATTTTATAGTACCACATTAATATTCTTTTGAATGATCGGTTAGAGGGGTATTTTGGGTCAGCTTACGCACACTAGACTAAGTTTTCCTTCTCGTGACAGTCAGGTCCACCCTTTAAGTTATCCTTAGTCAGCTTACGCGTACCAGACTAAGTTCCCCTTCTTTATGAGCCAGCTTAAGCGCACCAGACTAAGTTCCCCTTCCCGTGACAGTCAAACCCACCCTTTAAGTTATCCTAGGTCAGTTTAGGTGCACTAGACTAAGTTTCCCTCCCCATGACAGCTAGGCCCACCCTTTAAGTTATCCTTGGTCACCTTACGTGTACTAGACTAAGTTCTCCTTCCTTATGGGCGAGCTTACGCGCACCAGACTAAGTTCCCCTCCCCGTGACAACCAGACCCACCCTTTAAGTTATCCTAGGCCAGTTTAGGCATACTAGACTAAGTTTCCCTCCCCATGACAATTAGGCCCACCCTTTAAGCTCTAAAAGCCAACGATCGGCGCAGAAGAAACTCGAACTCGAGACGCTTGAATTTTATCCTCAACACCTTTACCACTCGGCCACACCCCCGAATGGTAGTAACGCATTAATATTCTTGAAGGCGATAAGTATTGAAATTTGTATAAAAGATAGGAAAAATTACTAAAAAATCTTTAAAATAATTTTTTTAATCTAAAAGATTTATGATGATCTTTTTATATCTAAAAGATTGATAAAATAAATTTTTACTACAAAAAAGTCAAACTATAAACTTTCATCTTAACACCGTTAAGAAATATTAATGATTATACTAAAATAACCTTCAATATATATTTTTAAAAATACAAAATAGTCGATAAAATAAATTATTCAATCCAAAAAAAAAAAATCATAACGTTTTTTATTTATTAAGAAGACCTAAAAAATATTTTTTACTTCATAAGATTTTATAATTTTTTTGGACTAAAGAAGTTATTTTTATATATTTTTTTAGTATTTTTTTTTAAAATATATCTTGAAGATTATTTTAATCTAATCAGTTAATAATGTTAAGATATAAGTTAAAAATTAAAATCTTTTGTATTAAAAATTTATCTTTTAAATGAAAAAAATATATCATATACTTCTTGGGTTAAAATTTTTATTTTGAATATTTTTTAGTATTTTTTCCTAAAAGATAAGTCAAGTCTTTTAACTTAAATTCAAATCTCTTTTAAAAATAAAACTTTTATTTTAAGTGTTAACTAATATTACATCATCTAATATACTTAAATATTGAAGTAGTAGTATTCCTATGTAACAAGTGCTTGTCATCTAGCTCAAAAGTTTTAGCTTGTGGCTTGTATTGCCTGCCCTCATTTATGTACCCAGGAACCCCTTAGTACACATTGGATGTGTGACTGAACGCACCCACTCGTCATTTCTATGACACTTATACCAACATGGCCCTAAAACTACTTACAGTTACAATATCTAATAATTTCATAGCTTCTAATAATTAATAATTTTTTTAAGAAATCAGCCAATTACTTAATAATAAATTTTTTGAGAATTTTTATTTAGAAAAATATTTAGTATACCGGTTTGATGTACCGTATTAATTTATTAGATGATGATGTGTTAATAATTTCTTGTAATTAATGAATATGTTTTATTTTTTTATTTAAATTTTAAAAAAAATTACGCTAAATGATGTCATTTGGTCAATCAAATCATGTATCTAGTAATTGTGTTTATTTTAGTATTAATTAATAAGACTTTAGCAAATTAAATTCAATAAAAAAAATATACATAACTATAATACTTGTAATATTAATTTTTAGTAACAAAATAGTCCGTTTGTTATAACTCAAATTAGATATAATACAAATTATATCACTCTTCAAAATACACACACACACACACACACACACATATATATATATATATCTTATTTTTATGTTAAAAATAATACAATTGTGAAAAAAATATATTAATAAAAATTGTAAAATTTAATAATTTTTGGATCTTCAAATATTATAAATTATTAGAAAAAATAATGTATTTGATTTACATTAAATTGGCCAAATTTTTAAGGAGATGTCTAATCTAATGGACATCTCCCTTGTAATTCTGTCAATGGAAACAGCCAAATACCTATTTTGCTGTAAAAAAATTTTATAGTTTGTTTGTTGATTCAAGAGTCTAAATGTGAGGGACATGAAAAAACATGAATCTAACTTTCATTTATTTAATAGGATATATAATTCAACTGTGCAGATGATGACAGCACAGTGAACCCATTACTTTTAACATATGTAGTCCAAAATGTCCAATCCTCTTTTTCATTGTCCCCGTGTGTCAAAGATTATGCTAAAAATATTTATATTTAAAAAAATAAATATATCACAAATTAAATATATAAGTTATTTAAAATATAAATTGTATAGACATTAAAATTGTTTCAAAAATATAATAAATCTCAAATCCTGTGAATATGATTTAAATTGAGACTTTTATTAAGTTGTTCTCTTTAAGATAATTAATGATTAAGTTATAAAAAATTTCTTAATTTTTTTTTTACTAAAAAATAATATTACTAATAGTTTTTAATCATATTAATTTGTCAATATAAATAAATAAGAAAGCTTTTTTGTAATACCCTTTCCCAGCAGCAAACAAAATCATACAACAAACCAATCTTGAGTTTAATCAGTTATATAACCACAGCAGAGTATTTCCACTTCACTAATATATTTGATGCTGCACTTTTTGGCTCACAAAAAATCTGAGCTCCGCGACCTGAAAAACACTCAGAAATAAGGAATCAGAGAGTCATCGGATTGGCTCCGGCGGTAGCCGCTCCGATGCTTAAGTAAGTAAACTGAATCGAAAAAACTGTAATGAAAGCCAAAGAATGAGCATGAAAATAATAGGGTTTAATTTATAGCCTGCGGCATTCCTAAGTTGATTAGGACTTGGAGCCATGAAAATAAGGATTTGATCATCGGAGATTGCAGTTACCTTGTTGGACATTGTATCAAAATAGAGATAACCATATGTGATAGTTTCCTTATAGAAGACCGTTTCCTTATTCTCTGCTTAGCGGATATTAAGGAAATAGTAAGGTCTGAATCATACGGAATACTTTGAGTAAATATTGTTCAGAGCATGAGCTCATGCTTTGGAGGATAATTGTATGAGAGTGCTCTGAAGGCTTCGCCTGCTTTGGATGATCGAGTTTTATCAGGCCGTAAGCACACGTGTCTTAAGATGATTGGTGTGTTGGTTTGTAGTATATCAATATTCTAGTAATGGAAAACAACACGTCATAGATTAAAATTTATAATGTGATTGAGTGGTAAAGACGTTTAGAATAAAATCGAAATGTCTCGAGTTCGAGTTTCTCCTAAATCGATCGTTGGCGATTAGAATTTAAAGGATGGGCTTGACTATCATGAAGAGAGAGACTTAGTTTAGTGTACACAAGCTGGTCTACCCTGACCGATCCATCAAAAAAAAAAAAATCTGTAATGACAATCTTTATAATTTTAATATTTTATAAAATTTACGTGAGATTTGTTACGTAACATACTCGTAAAATAACTTTGCTAAATTTAGTATGAATGGTGCCACTTTAGAAACATAGTCACAGCAGACCGGCTTGCAGAGTTGAGATTAATTGCCCTTTTCTTGGATTTGGCCCCTTGCTAGAGCACCAGCACCCATATCAGCTAAAAATTTGGTTAGCAATGACACCAGTCACGTTGTGTCGCATCATGGTACAGAGGGTTGCCTAGGATTTTTCATTTGAAGAATTTGATAAGTTCATTTACATGCCTAAATGGCCATGTCCATTTTGATGCCACTTTGGAAACACCTTTAATGTTTGATGTTATGGGGAACAAAATTGATGTAGAACAAGTAGTCTTTAATATTTTGAATTTTTTAAGACCAAATGTGACACGAAAATTTTTTTACTCATTTTTTATTTATTTATTTATTTTGGGTAATGTTTTTAGCTTTTTATTTGGATTTGTACTAGTATAAGATTTATTAATTTTCTATTTAGATTAATAGTGTTTTAACTCTTCAAATATGATGTGAACATATATTGGATGAATGCTCGAGAAATCACTCATTCACCTCGTAAACTCAGGACGCCATTAGCTCCTCTCCCTTATTTAGTTTTATCAATAATATATCAAAATTCAAATTTAGATATTTCTTCTTTCATTGAGTGAATAATTTTCATGTTACTTAGAATTTATAGAATTCAACGTGTTCAATTTTTTTTTTTCTTCTCGTGCTACATTTAAAAGAAATAAGAGGACATTGTTATATGATAATTCGAATTTATACGAGATATGATATTTTAATTATCTAGTATCTTAAAATTTAAGTTTTTATTTATTCTAACAGCTTGAAAACTTAATTTCTAAATTATTTTTCATCTCATATAAATTCGAGTTTAAAATAACATTACCTAATGAATAAAGCCAACATGCAAGAGCCAAATCAACATCTCTGGACAATACTTTCTTTTACAAAAGGACCCAAAGCACCTTTCTTTCCCCACCTTCGTAAACGTCAATGATATTGGTTTGGAAAAGGGAAGATAAGATGAGATAGATGTTTCATTGATGTGAAGAAGGGAAGATGCCCCTTTATGGAAGGACAATTATTTACACTTCTAGAGGGGAATTGACAAAGAACTCAGAGACTAAATGCCAAATGGGGTTGCCCTGTCTTTCTAGACTAAAGGCTCTAAGGGAAAAAGCTAATGCCCTTTTGCTTAGAGAGAGAAAGTGAAGAACTTTTATGTCTTACCTTTTAACATAACGTAGGACATTAGTTGGCCACTCTGAAACACTTTTTGTTGTCCCTATGTTACCTGGGTATAATTTAAGATAGGTGGAATCCAAAGATTCCCATAAAGGATTTTTCATCTTTCTCCCTTTTTGCCTTTTCATGTGAATGATTGCAAAATGATTCAAACATGAAATAGTGGTCCTAAATAAAGATTGCAATCGATTCCGAAGGGCCTATTTGGAATTGGCGAAACAGAAGAAATTATTTATATATATATTTTTTTTTACTGTTTGAGAAGTATTATTTACATGTATATTGATTTATATTTTTTTATAAAATACTTAAAATTTAAATAAAATTATATCAGATAAGAGTTAATTTTTCTAAAAATTTAGAAATTTACTGAGAATAATTCTAACCTAATCTAATTTTAAAGAATTTTCAAATAACATTTAAAAATTCAATAATTACAAGGTAATCAAAGAATTCAGTACCCTATGTTTGTTTATCGATTTAGAGAGGAAATTGCATAAATTAGTCGGTGAAGCTGGTGTTTGGAATTACTAATCTTTGTAAAGTCGATGTTTGGAAAAAAAAGAAGGGACTCACAAATAGTACCGGGAGTAAATAATGACTTAGAGCATGAATAAAATAATAAGAGGGGAGGGTTGAAATTACTAATCCTATCACTATTAATAAAGGGGAGAACTAATTCACCCTTATTCAATTCATGAAACAAACATGAAATAAAGTGACTCCCATAACTTAAATGGAATACTCTTGACTACTTTATAATTAATACTTGTGTGAATTTTGAAATTTAATAAGGAAAAAAAACACTAGTCTAATTAATCAAGATCTAACAGAGTAAGGTTTAATTAATTATAATCATTGTCATAATCTTCACCAAACTTAATTTGACCTACAAAATTCTTTAGTTAAATTACCTAGATAATAAATTCAAGTATATCAAGCAATCATAATAGAATAATTAAAATAATAATAATAAGGATACCATGATTTACGTGGAAAATTCTTATAGGGAATAAAACTCACTCAACTGTAAAAGATTCACAAATTAATAATGAATATAGTACAAGTCCACAAAGATAAACCACAAACAACTAACATGTCACAAATGAGTGGATTATCATTAGTCTACTTGAATATTCTCTTTGTTTGCTTCTTTTTGATTAGCCGTTTACAACTACAATACTATTCACAATCCATAGAGTCACCACCATAACAGTATACAAATCGTGCGTGTCTAGCCTGCTATATGGACCTACGCATACTGCTTAAGATTAAGTATATAGACTTCAAACATGAGGTGTAGAAACCTTACAAAAAAACTAACTATATGAAAAGAACTTGAAACAAAAATCTCACATTATATCTCTAAGTTTAAAGAGGTCATGGTCCTTTTTCTGAGACATAGAAGGCCCTATTTATAACAAAAAAAATATTAAAAATTCCTAAACTATTTCGGAATGAGTCATCGCAGCCAACTACAATGTAATTTAGTTAACACGCGTTCAGATGAGAAAGGTTACTTTGTTTAGACGAAACTTCTGGTCGAACGTGGCTTTAACTCTATTTGAACAAGGCAACTACTGAAAAATCACTTTGACATTTTACAACTTCATTTTAACAATATTTTTGAAAAACAATAAAACAATACATAAATAAGTTTAGAAACTCATTTTTCATAATTTCCATAAGTAGACTTACTTTATAATCAAAACTAAACATATCTGAGTTCAATTTAACTATTGTAAAGTTTATATCTGAACTTAAACCTAATTCTAAGATTGAGTGCCCAAGTATAATGCTTGATATATGTATGGCAACATACCTTGTATTGCACATTTTTTTCATATTTGATCGCACTTATGAGGCTTCTAGAGTCTTAACTTTAAGACTAGTATTAATTTGCATGACTCAATACGACTCAATAATTACTAGTTGAAAGAATTACATCTTTTAAAATAAAATTACCTAATTTTTCAAACAACTTGCAAGACAAACTATAAGGTTTTCTTTTTTCTTTTTTGTCTTTTTGGGGCCATAAAGTTAGTTTCCATCTCATGGGTGGTCCATGTTTGTTTGTACCTTTCATTTTCCCTCTCTTAATGGACAAGCATTGATCAGTCGCCAATTTTCCATACATTGATTTAATTTCTGTTTTACCAGAAGTTATCATTATACCTATTCATATGCCATCAGTACCACATAAAAATAGGAAGCCTTACAATATATATTTTCATATAAAAGATCAATTTTAGATCTTTTTTAAAAAAATGGCCAAATTCATAATTTTAAACATCATATTTGATATATCAATATTTTATCAAATAAATCCACTCAACAAAATAAACTTTTACCTCAAATTTAAGGAATAACTAGGCATTAATTCGTGCTATGCATATGAGGTGATAAAAAAATTTAAATTACGACAAATAAACTTATAATTATAACTTTTACATGACACTCCTCTTTATTATTTTCTGATGTCTAATTAAATCAAGTTAGTACAGTTTTAGTAAGATTCTTAATTTTGATTTCTAGTAATAATTGATATGTTTTGGATAATTCTTATCTTAGATAAGAGTTGGGTAATTAATTATTAATAGAACTGAGAGTCTTTATTCTAGTTGAAATAGTATTATTAATTTGTGTGTAATTAGATGTTTTTATCAATATAAGAGTTATAGTTAGGATTATATATATATATATATATATATGGATCTCTGGTACAAGAGAGTTCTAAGCCACAAAAATAAGAGAGATGTGACTTTGAGAGCATAACAAAGTTTTGTTGCTTTGTTCCTTATTACCAAGTTTAATATGAGCCAATTCTCAAATTGTTTTCTTATTTTATTTTTATTGTTTCCTCTCTTCTTGTATTGAATTCAACAATTAATATCAGAGTAATTTTAAATCTTACATGTCAATTTTATATTTTTTTTTATGTTATAATTATATAGATTAGACTAACTCTTTTTGTGTTGTAATTAGAGTCATATTATTACATAACTCATCTCAAGCCCGAATAAATGAGGGTTGTGTTAGGAAACTATGAGTCACTACAAAAAAAATAGCTTTTTTTGCGATGCACCTTATATGTAACGCACATAATGCGTCGCCAAAAGGCCCTATTAGCGACGCCCATGGTGTGTGTCGCTAAAAACAAGGGAAAAAGGGTTTTTCTGCCCAAAAAAAAAGACGCGAAGCTATTGGCGACAACCAATAATTTATTAGTGACACACTGTACGTTGGTAATAGTTAGCAACGCACATGTGAGTGTCGCTAATATTTGTATTAGTGGAACGACGTCTTCGTGAAGATTGTTTTGCGACGCATAAGTACTTGTTAGCGACGCACAATGTGCGTCGCAAAAAAGTCCTCCATTTATACGACCCTGGTTTTCTTCTTCTCTCTTTTGCTCCCTTATTCTTCTTCCCTCTCGATCAGATAGTAGGCGGCTGAGGTTTAATTGGTTCAGTGACAATTTCATTTAATTGGGTTGGATATTCTCTCTCTTTCATTCTCTTGCTCTCTCACTCAATCGTATTCTCTTGAAGTAGATTGATTGTCGAAGAACTATTTGATCTAATCCTGTGTTGCGAGTTGCCGTGAAGAATCAATCAAAGTCGAAGTAGATTGATTTTATCTGATTCTTGATCGAAAACAAGGTTGGTTTTCTTATCTCTGATCTGATTCTTGATTCTTGATCTGATTTGATCTGATTTTGTTCATGACATGTAGATTCGGTGAGTAAAAATTTAGATTTTTTCACTCAATATGTTTGGATTTGAATTTTCATATTAAACCTAATCTTTTCTCCTCTTTTCGCTCTAATTTTTCTCTCCTCATATCCCTGCTTTTGTTTCGTCATTTCCATGTTTTGTGACATATGGATAGTATGAAGATTGTTTGTGATTATATAGAGGCTGTCATGATATTGTTATTGTTGGCCTTGATTATCGGATTTAGTAGAGCAGATACTCACCAATCTAGTTAGCACGTGTTTTCAGAAAAATTCTTGAATAAGTTCAGTATAGTTATGTGATAATGTGTTTGTGTAAAAATATTATGTCATATGTAATATGATTCACATTTTTTTAGTTAGACATAGTATATGTGATAGATTGTTATTAAAATGACATATTAATACATAATGTACTGGTCTCACCCAAAAATACTTTGTGTTCCCAACCCAACTCAACTCAACTCAACTATCGCCTATATGGCTACCCAGATATCCAATTATTTTTTCAAAATTATTTTAAAATAAAACCAAATTACTCAAATTCATATCGTAATCGGATTGATTAAAGACTTGTTTGAACTTGGGTTGTAAAATAAATAAGTTAAATTTAAACATATTTTAAAATTCATTAATATATTAATGTCTAACTTGAACTCGACTCGATAAGTTATTAAGTAATCTAATATTATATAAAATTTAAAGTTACTCAAACTCAACTTGCTATTTGCTCAATTAGAGACTCATTTAAGATTCGTTTGAGAAATAAATAAACCAAACTTGATTATAATTTGAAATTCATTTATTTTAGCAAGTTAAACTTGAACAACCCACCACTCGGCCGAACTCAACTCATTTACAATCTCAAATGCTACTTAAGAGCTGCTTTAACCCAATAATCATTTCAGCTACTATTTTCAAATTTTGATCGGTCACTTAAAAAAAAGTTCCAACAACTTACCAAATATTCATTCATAGCACAAATTAACCATTTGGGTAAACAATCATTATCACCAAATGAGTACTCATTTTAATAAGTCACTCACAAAACAATAGTCTTAATTATCATTAATAAAAGGCTTTTTTTTTAAATGATAAAAGTGAGAGGGAAATTAGAACTCACACTAGTCTTTGACCAACTAGGATAGGACTCGAGTCTTAGATAAATAGTGGAAATCCCCTCTAAGATAACCATTTGGGCTTTTGTTCATTATCACCAAATGGGTACTCAGTATGATAAGTCACTCACAAAATAATAGTCTTAATTATTATTAATAAAATGCTATTTTTTTTTTAAATAATAAAAGTGAGAGAGAAATTAGAACTCACACTAGTCTTTGATCAACTAGGATAGGACTCGAGTCTTAGATAAATAATGGAAATACCCCCTAAGATAACCATTTGGGCTTTTATTCATTATCACCAAATAGGTACTCATTATGATAAGTCACTCACAAAATAATAGTCTCAATTATCATTAATAAAATGCTATTTTTTTTAAATGATAAAAGTGAGAGGGAAATTAGAACTCACACTAGTCTTTGACCAACTAGGATAGGACTCGAGTCTTAGATAAATAGTAGAAATCCCCTCTAAGATAATTGTATATATAGAGTCCGGATGATAAGTGAGTTGACTTGAAAGATGTGTTGTAAATTTGAAAATTTTGAGTTCAATTCACTATATTTACAATTCTTGGAATTTCTAGGTTAGCTCATGAGTAATGAGTGAATTAGTCTGGCAAAACTAAAATATCATTTTATTTACAAAATATGTATATATAGTAAAACAACATGAACAAACGTAATAAAATGATTTATTTAGTTCAAAAAAATTAAGAAATCTTTTATGCCTCAATTGAATAAATTTTGCAATGAAAAAACATCAGTATTCCAGATAAATTTTTGAGGTTACCAATTTTAACCTTAAAAATATAAAAATAAAAAATAAAAAGACACATTTATCCCAGAATACATTTATCACATTTACATATATGATTATACTTTATATACATTATACACACACACACACACACTCACATATAATTTTTGGAACCATGTTACCTTGCTAGTCAGTCCGACAACTCACACCCTATGTAAGTATTGGATCAGATGAGTTTTGGCTAGAAGAGATTCCAGTTCTCTTTTCTCCTATAGTGCATACTCATACGCCTTTTCAGTAGGGCCGCTGTGAGCGTGGCCTAATTTTTTTTTTTTTTAGGGATTACTTCATGAAAAAAAAATTATGGTGATTGTTTTGTAGGTTAGTAATTGCATTCATGTAAGCCTAGTCCCGTTCGGGAGTCATTTTCATCACATGTGAATCTTATCGCCGAAATTTATTCGTGATTGGGCTCGTGTGTATGAAAATCGATTCTTGAATTGTCCAGAAAGGACAGTTCGAGAATGCATAAATCTGTATTACAATCAATAGCGCATGCTTGAATATTCCACCATGACAAAATTTTAGCATGGTCTCCTATTGTTCTCTGGGTATATATTTAGGCGTGCTAACGTCTATCTCGTATACTTAAAGAACCTGTGGGCAAATGCTGCTGAAATTTTGTCCGAGTGGAATCAAGCATTTGATTTGTTGTTGATTGCAATGTGGATTATGCATTCACGAATGAGCATAGGACCAACTTACCCTTTAGAGAGAAGTTGGAGGTGATGGAATTCATGTTTCATATTTATAATGAGTATCATTTTTGACTTGTATTAGGTAGACGAAAATGAATAAGAGTTGGATAGACTTGAGGGGCAGGCATTTGCTAGGGTATGTGAAGGGGATCAGAGATTTTATTGACTTTGCTCGTACATCTACAGATGGGAGAAATAGAATAAGATGTCCATGTAGGATGTGCAATAATAGGGATTATATGCATATAGATGAGGCCAAAGAGCACCTACTTCTACACGGGATGAACAAGAGGTATACGTGTTGAGAATTTTACCGAAAACACCGTGACGTACGAGTGGTGTTTGATGATGAAGAAGAAGATGACAATAAGGGCGGTGGTGATAATGTTGGGGTTGGTTATGAAGACTTGCCACAAATGCTGGCCAGACTTGCAAGGGGTTACAATTGGGGCGAGTAGTCACAAGAGTGACACAGGACAATCAGAAGTGTTTGAGTCCTTGTTGAGGGCAGCAAGGCAACCGTTATATCTGGGTTGTGCTAATTTTTTGAAACTGGACTTTCTCGTGAAACTCTTTCATATTAAGACCATCAACCGATGGAGTAACAAATCATTTAATATGGTCATTGAATTGATTAAAGCAACGCTTTCTACTGGGGAAACCCTTCCGAAATTATATTACGAGGCGAAAAGAATATTAAGAGATTTGGGCCTTGAGTATATTCCCATGCATGCTTGTAAAAATGATTGCATGTTGTTTTGGAAGGAGACTGAACAATGTATGGAGTGTACGGTGTGCCATGAACCCAAGTACAAGCTGAATGAAGGGAATAGCAAGACAATTCCGCACAAGGTGCTAAGATATTTTTCCTTAAAACCCAGGCTACAAAGGTTATACATGTCTCCAAAGACGGCAAAAGATATGCGATGGCATAAAGAGAAGCGTGTTGCTAAGGAAAATATATATAGGCATCCAACGGATTCTCAAACTTAGGCTGAGTTTGATACAAATCACAAATGGTTTGCAAATGAGGCGCGTAACGTACTACTTGGGCTGGCTAACGACGGTTTCAATCCATTCGGTGACATGTGTAATGCCTACAACATGTGGCCGGTGTTGTTTGTGCCGTATAACTTGCTACCTGTGAAAATATATGAAAGAACCATTTATCTTCATATATTTATGTTTTTATAGGAGGAGATGGTCTAGCTGCGTGCTCAACTGACACCTGAGGGTCAGGATCCGCCGACTGATAACCAGATATAAGAGACTGTTCTGGATAAGAGGCGCAGCTATGTGCATGGCTTAGGGAGTGGGATGGCACTGACGACATCGTCCTCTACCATTGAGAGCGATGCTAGGTTTCACGAAGCCACCCAGAAAACTGAGGCAGCTGAGAGACAGAATGCAAAGCTGGAGCAGAGGATGACAGAGCTCTAGGCTTGCTAGACCCAACTAGAGGCTCTTGTGCAGTCGGTCCTCAGCCAGTAGGGAGGCTCTGTTCAGTCTTGGTAAGTTTTTAAAATTAATTAATTTGGTGTATTTATTATATATATATATATATAATGTTACGTTAAAAAAAAAAAATTTTCGGCATAACGGCCTAGAAACCGCATGACACACTTCACATATGAAAATATACTTGCACGGACTTAATTTCATCAGTTATAATGCTCGGTTTGGGGTTTTGAAGGACCGAAATGCTGGATATCGACCTACCGACCCCGACACCCCATCACACACCTCAAAAATGATAAAATAGACTTACACAAACTTACAAGACTCGGCTAAAATGCCCAGTTTGAAACTTTTACAAGTTTGAGCTCTAAAAAGGCCCATTTTGGGGTTTTGATGCACCAAAATGGCAGATATCGACCTACTGACCCCGAAACCCCATTACACACCTCAAAGATAATAAAATAGACTTGCACGAACTTACGACACTTGACTCGGATGTTCGGTTTGAAACTTTTGTGAGTTTCAGCTCCAAAAAGGGTCATTTAGGGGTTTTGACAGACCACAATGGTGGATATCGTCCTACCAACCCCAAAACCCCATCACCCACCTCAAAAATGATAAAATAGACTTGCACAAACTTACGGCACTCAGTTCGGATGCCTGGTTTGAAACTTTTGCGAGTTTTAGCTCCAAAAAGGGCCATTTGGGGGTTTTGACCTACCAAAATGGTGGATATCGGCCTACCGATCTTGAAATTCCCATCACACACCTCACAAATGATAAAATATATTTGCACGAACTTACGGCACTCAGTTCGGATGCCCGATTTGAAACTTTTGCGAGTTTCAGCTTTAAAAAGGGCCATTTGAGGGTTTTGACCTACCAAAATGGTGGATATCGGCCTACCAACCTCGAAACCCCATAACCCACCTCAAAAATGATAAAATAGACCTACACAAACTTACGGCACTCGGTTCGAATCACCAGTTTCAAACTTGTGTAACTTTTCACTCTAAAAAGCCTCTTTTTGGGGTTTTGATGGACCAAAATGCAGGATATAGGCCTACCGACCCCGAAACCCCATCACACACCTCAAAAATGAAAAAATAGACTTGTAAGAACTTACGAAACTCGGTTTAGATGCTCGGTTTGAAACTTTTGCAAGTTTTAGCTCCAAAAAGCTTCTTTTTCGGGTTTTGACGGACCAAAATGCCAGATATTGGCCTACCGACCCTGAAACCCCATCACACACCTCAAAAATGATAAAATAAAATTTCACGAACTTACGGCACTCGGTTCGGATGCCCGGTTTGAAACTTTTACGAGTTTCAGCTCCAAAAAGGTCTATTTTTGGGTTTTGACGGACCAAAATGGTGGCTATCGGCCTACCAACCCCAAAATCCAATCACACACCTCAAAAATGATAAAATAGACTTGCAAAAACTTATGTCACTCGGTTCGGATAACCGGTTTCAAACTTGTGTAACTTTTCACTCTAAAAAACCTCTTTTTGGGGTTTTGACAGACCAAAATGTCGGATATCGACCTACTGACCCTGACACCCCATGACACACCTCAAAAATGATAAAATATACTTTCACAAACTTATGGCACTCGGTTAATTCAGATGCCCGGTTTGAAACTTTTTGTAAGTTTCAGCTCCAAAAAGCCTCTTGTTGGGGTTTTGACGGACCAAAATGTTAGTTATCAGCCTACTGATCCCGAAACCCCATCACACACCTCAAAAATAATAAAATAGACTTGTACGAACTTACGGCACTCGGTTCGGATGCCCGGTTTGAAACTTTTGCGAGTATCAGCTCCAAAAAGGCCCATTTTAGAGTTTTGACGGACCAAAATGGCGGATATCAGCCTACCAACCCTAAAATCCCATCACACACCTCACAAATGATATAATAGACTTGCACAAACTTACGTCACTCGGTTCGGATCACTAGTTTCAAACTTGTGTAACTTTTCGCTCTAAAAAGCCTCTTTTTGGGGTTTTGACAGACCAAAATGCCAGATATCGGCCTACCGACCCCGACATCCCATCACACACCTCATAATTGATAAAATATACTTGTACGAACTTATGGCACTCAGTTAATTCGGATGCCCAGTTTGAAACTTTTGCAAGTTTCAGATCCAAAAAGGTTCATTTTGGGGTTTTGACTGACCAAAATGTCGGATATCGGCCTACCGACCCCGACACCCCATCACACACCTCAAAAATGATAAAATAGACTTTCACGAACTTATGGAACTCAGTTCGGATGCCCGATTTGAAACTTTTGCAAGTTTTAGCTCCAAAAAGGCCCATTTATGGATTTTGACGGACCAAAATGGTGAATATCGGCCTACCGACCCCAAAACCCCATCACACACCTCACAAATGATAAAATAGACTTGCAAAAACTTACAGCACTCGGTTCGGATCACCGGTTTCAAACTTGTGTAACTTTTCGCTCTAAAAAACCTTTTTTTGGGGTTTTGAATGACCAAAATGCAGGATATCGGCCTACCGACCCTGAAACCCCATCATACACCTTAAAAATGATAAAATAGACTTGCACAAACTTACCGCACTAAGTTTGGATGTCCAGTTCAAGACTTTTGCAAGTTTCAGCTCCAAAAAAGGCCCATTTTTGAGTTTTGACGGACCAAAATACTGGATATCAGCCTACCGACCCCGACACCCCATCACACACCTCAAAAATGATAAAATAGACTTGCACGAACTTACGGCACTCGATTCGGATGCCCAGTTTAAAACTTTTGCAAGTTTTTGCTCCAAAAATGTCTATTTTGGGGTTTTGACAGACCAAAATACCAGATATCAGCCTAACTACCCTGAAACCCCATCACACACCTCAAAAATGATAAAATAGACTTGCACGAACTTATGACACTCCGTTCGGATGCCCGGTTTGAAACTTTTACAAGTTTTTGCTCCAAAAAGACCCATTTTGAAGTTTTGACGGACCAAAACATTGGCTATCGGCCTAACTACCCCAAAACCCCATCAAACACCTCACAAATGATAAAATAGTCTTGCACGAACTTACGACACTCGGTTCGGATCACTAGTTTGAAACTTATGTTACTTTATGCCGTTCTTACTATTTAAGAATGTAAAAAAATATATATTCACATTCTATATTCATATATAAATATATATGTATATATATTTAATAAGAGTTCTAATATATATCATTTTATCTTTATTTCAAATTGATTGGGATTATTGCGCCGCTATCTTTCTGTTCTGGATCAGGACTTACTATTTTCATGAACAACTGTAGTTACATTTTCTAAGACTATTTTTTATTTTTGTATTTATTAAAAAATTTTACTTTTACAATTGTAAGTAATTAGTATAATATATATATATAAATACATTTTTCTTTTAATATATTCATTTCAGAATATTTGAATTTTATTGTATATCAGGATGTTTGATACAGGTTTTGAACAGGAATAAAACAAAAATAAAAACAAATAATACAGGTCAAAATATGGTGTACGGAAAAAAAAAAAAAAAACTTTTAGCGACGCACACAGAGGCGTCGCTAATAGCAAAGAAATTAAGTTTTAGCGACGCTTCATATTTGTCGCAAAAGAATGCCATTAGCGACGCACAGAGAACGTCGCTAAAGGTTGGAATCAATACACTATTTGTGACGCGTTATATGCGTCGCTAATAGTAACTATTAGCGATGCACAATAAGCGTCACTAAAGGGTCTTTTTAGCGACGCCCATTGCATCCATGTATAGTATTAGCGACACCCATGCCTGATTATTAGCGACATCATGTGAACGTTGCTAATAGTTACCTTTAGCGACGCACACTCATCTGAGTGTCGCTAATAGTATTTGCGACACGACTATTAGCGACGCATGGAGCGACACCCACATGTGCGTCGCCAAATAGAATTAGCGACGCACATTACTACTATTAGCGACGCATGTGAGCGTCGCTAATAGTATCTTTTCCTGTAGTGAGTCAACGTAGAATCTTGTCATATCTCTTATGAACATGAATCTTAAAATTAATTGTGTTCCTCTTCAGAGACGCGTTGCATAAACTATGGATTTGTTAATTAAATATATACATGATAAAGTTATATTGTTTATAATGTTTTGTTAATGATATTGTTTTAATTGATGAAATTAAAAGAATGATAAATGTTAAATTAAAAATTTAGAAAAAGACTCCGGAATCAAATGTATTCAAGTATGACAAAAATTAAATATCTTAAGGGTAACTTTAGTAAGACTAGAAATATAAATAGGGATGTTGTGAAGATTGAAAACCAAGTATATATTAATAAAAAGTGAAAAAATTTGTAATCCAAGTTCACTAATCTATCGAGAGGGAGAAATTGGAGATGATGTTACTCGTAGAATTAGCAACATAACTTAAGTGGAGAACTGCGTCTAGAGTATTGTGTGGTCGATTTATACCTTTAAAACTGAAAGGTAATATTGGGCAATAATAAAATAACATGTCAATAAAATGAGTGTATTTTAAATGAAAATATTGAGATGAATGTGTAGTAAGACCAAAAAAAAAGAAGATATAATTAGAAATTAACATATTAGTGAGATGATTGGAGTAACACCTATAGGAGATAAATGAGAGAAAATTAGTTAAAGTGGTATGGTCATGCACAACAAAGGCAATAAACGCACCAAGAAAAAAAGGCGATATGATTCATATCGAAAGTTATGTTGGGACAACCAAAATTAACTCTATCAAAAAAAGATAGATAATGCGTGTTCTAACTACGAGAATGGTCTTAAATAAAGTGAAATGATGAGACAAAATTCATGTATATGATCCAAATAGTAAATATAAGTATTTTGTTGAGTTGAATTGAGTGATATTTATATAGATTGGATAGGGATTGAATTTTGAAAAAAGGAAATTGTGGTTCTTGTTGATTATACATAGATTTTTTAAGCTAAGTTATGATTTATCGAATGATTGAGAGTTTGTATTTTTTTTCTTTCTAAATTTTGTTTTTAAAGGTTTATTGGTGGATTCTCAACGAGATTAATTAAATTACTATCTTAGGCACGGGAATGAAATTTTATTTGAATTAAAATTTCTAAAAAAACTCTTAAGTTGAATTAGTTTGTGAAAGCTAAATTTCTTTCTATAGAATTTGAGTTTATTTATGGAAGTAAATATTTTCTACATCTTTCAAGTGGAAGTACAAAACTACATCACTCATGAATTATTATAATTTATTTTATTATTTTAATCTATTAGTAATTTCTGATCACTATGAAGTGACATAAATTTAAAAATAGAAAAAGTCTCTCTCGTGATTTTAATTCTATTAAAATTTTTGCTATTTTAATAAATTTGAAAACCTGAACAACTACTTTTCTTGAAATAAATATATTATATTATTTAATTATCTTACAAGTGTCCTATGCCAGACAAGTCCCCGTAAAAATAATACAGTAAATATATATATATATATATATATATAAAATCTCAAATAAGTCATTATCTTACATATGCCAAATGCCAAATGCCAAATAAATTTCTATGACTTTTAAAATTAGAAATCAATTCCAAAAAAAGGCATTATCTCACTTATGCCATATGCCAAATAAGCCTTTATGGATTTTTAAAATTAGAATCTGATTCATTTTGGAAATCCTTTTAAAATCTCATAAGTAAAAATTAAGGTAATTATTAGATTTTATTTTCATTTCCTTACAAAATCTCTTAATATATAATTAAGCTATATTTTAAATCTTACAAAAATATCCTTTTTAAATTGAGATCCAATTAATTTTAAAATCTTTAATTAATAACAAAGGTAATTGTAGAGTTTTGTTTCCAATTCTTTTGAAAATTTCTTACTGAATAAAAATATCTTTTTTAAAACTAAAATCCCATTCAATTTAGGAATCTAGTATTATTATTTTAATTTATAATATTTTTAATAAAAGAGAAATAAAGAAGAAAAAAATGAGGAAAATGGGGAACAAAAAAAAGTGTCACTTAAGATTTTTATAAAATATAAAAAAGTAAAATATTACGTCACCACTACATTTATATATATATATATATATAAAAAAAAGATATTCTCAGATTAGTTTACACACATGTCGAAATTAAATTACTGTAATTCCCACCAATAGTTGAGCATTCTTGTGTTAAACTGTGGTGGTAGAGTTTTGTTGTACTAAAAATAAATAAATATATATATATATATATACATATATATATATATACACGGACACATGTATCGAGAAGGGAAAAGTAATATATAGAAGAGTTGTCTTTTCTTACATTATTAAGAAAGTTTTTACAAGCCATGCCAAACAAAATCAGGAGGATACTGAAAATCAAACAGTTCCATTAAACTAGGGGTGTTCAAATTAAGATCATAGTTGGAAAACCAGAAAGAGCTCACGTTATCTTCATTTATCAGAGGCTCTTCTGCTTCAAAGAGCCCAACAGTGCTCTGGCACCCATCAGCTTTTTGGTCATAATCAGCTCCACCATTGTCGGCATCAGGCTTAGAATTCGTGTCCATGGGAGCACTCGAACTCGTCCCCTCGTCTACAGAGTTTGTCTGTGGAGAAGAAGCTCTAACTTCAATTTTTGCCTTTTTGATGCCGAGCTTCTTGCTCAAATGAGTGTTCCAGTGGTTCTTTACTTGATTGTCAGTTCGTCCCGGCATTCGCCCCGCAATCAAAGACCACCTTAAGAAAATTAATGTTACTATAAAGTTAAACTCATAAAATATATGCTATTTTAATTATTGGACGGTCAAAAATATTATAGATAAAGTAATTAGAATAAATAAAAAATTGATTCCAAAATTATCTTATGCTTATCAGCATTGTAATTATTTCAATGAAAATAAAAATATAATGTGGCATTGTCTCGCAATCATAAAACTAAAATTTCTATGAGAATATTCTTAGCAAGGTTGAATACAAATTTCAAGTAAGAAAAATCTTGCATCAAATGGTGGGGAAATGGATATAATTAATATGTTTTTATGTGTTGGTAGTACTTCATTTGTATAGAATGAGGAGAAGATACATAACCTGTTTCCAAGCTAAAATTCCAATATATATATATATATATATATATATATATATATATATATATATTTAACAGTAAAATAAAAATATTATTGATGCAAATTAAAAGAGAGTATATGATATACAACTCAAATATATCAATAATAACAGGCTGTGTCAGAAAACGTTATAGCAAATAAGTCTCATCCTAACCAGGTTAACGCCAAAGTAAAAGCCAATCATATGAAAGCATGCACACAGAGCCAAGAGAAGAGAAAAATAAAAGAAGAGTGATATGATTCCAGAAAACTCAACCACCAAATCTTCCATAGTTACCAAATTGAAGAGAGACATTGACTTAATCTCTAACAACCAGCAGCAATCAAAATGCAGGACAAGCAGTAACAATTCACACACACACACACACACATATATATATATACACACACACGTACCTATAAAACTAGAATTTCCACTTCAATATGATGGAAATAATACTCTTAGCTAGGTTGAATATAACTTCTAAGTAAGGAAACTTTTGCATCAAAATGGTGGGCAAATAGATATATATATATATATATAATTAATATGCTATATATATCTTACCAAAGAAATGATATATATATTGACTTCATTTGTATAGAATGAGAAGAAGATCTAACCTGTTTCCAAGTAGATTATGAAGCCGAATGATGAGGTCATCTTCTTCCTCAGAAAATTCGCCAAGCTTTACATTAGGATTTAAATAATTAATCCACCTTAACCTGCAACTCTTGCCACTCCTCTTCAAACCTATATGGTAAAAGTTCACAAAAACAAGAAATTTTAACCAAAATTCTCAAAGTGTAATTAACAATATTACCAGAATGGGCAATTGCATGCAATACACTCATTTTAATTATGGGTACTAGAAATCCTTGTAATTAATACATTATTCTGTATGAAGATTCCATATAAAAACATTATTTGCTTAATTAATTTGTATTTTTCAGAAGTTCAAACCTGTCGTTTTGGCAACACGATTCCACCTTCCTTTTCCATGCACTCTTATGTATTCCATGAGAACTCTATCTTCTTCCACTGTCCACAATTCTTTTTTGTATCCATTCCTTCCTTCCATATTGTTGTTGGAAGCTAGCGAGAGAGAGAGAGAGAGAGAGAGAGAGAGAGAGAATATTGGAGTATAGATTTTGATCTTTGGAAAGTGTTCTTGTATAATGTGTGTGTGTGTGTGTGTATATAGATATACATTTTAGAAAGATTCTTCCTAGTGTAGGAAGTGTGTGGTTAGGATCGACCATCTATGCTAGGGGTACTGTTATTTTTAAGCTTTAACTCAATAAAGAAATAGCAGGATATGATGCTATGAAACGTTGTATGAAGGCTTCGAACTACCGTGTGTCAGTGTAGATTTTGTTACATTTGCTATGATTTATTAAAAGAAAAATAATAATACTAGACTTATTTAAATATTCTATTGAAAGTGTTTATGTTATGGTATAATATTTAATTAATACAAAATTATCTACTCATGAAAATTAATATTTTATAATTAAATCTGAAAATAAGATTATCATTACTCAAAAAAATTAACCATAACATATCCATAAAAGTATAAGTAAATTACACTGAATTCTAATGAGATTTTCAATTACATTAACATTTTTTGATGTTTTTGAAATTATACTAATATTTTTTTACTTTTTTTGACAAATTACAATTACATTTCTTTAGTCTATTTTTTTTTTCAAAATAATAAAACTGTCATTTTCTATTTTTTTGTATTTTTTTAATTTTGACGAGATTTTTCTTACATTTTTTTTAAAAAATTATTTTATATAAAAAAAATTAAAATTTTAATCCATATTTATTTGAAAATAAAAAAATGTAAAAAAGGGGTCAAAATTGAAAAAATATTTTTAAAAAAAATGGAATAACAATTTCATCATTTTGAAGAAAAAAAATTAACTAGAATAAATAATTATAATTTATTTAAAAAAATATGAAAAATCAGTGTAATTTTAAAAATTTAAAAAAAATTAATATAATTATTAAAAAATTTTAAAAAAATTTATATAATTTACCTTTAAAAATATTTTAAAAATACACTGCCACAATGGTTTACGAGTTCCATTCAATAATAATACTTTTCCATTGCATAATACTATAGAGTAAATTTTGGGTACTCCATGTGCTCCCAAGGGTAAAATAAATAATCTTGTAATTTTATTGTATACATGGACATTAATGGAGTATTGTTACTAGAACGCCCAATATCTTTCCAGTACCATGTGGTAAAGCTTTCTTACTGCAAACATGTCAGTTTTGTTTGTTACCCTGAAGCATACTTTTCATTGAGGTCTGGGCTCTGTCAGTACCATCCGGCCATTCCCAAGTTCCACCATATCATATGCATCTGTCTCTCTCACACACACATACTCACAATTGCTAAAAAGAATATGTTTGTAACACCAATCTCTCTCTCTCTCTCTCTCACTCACACACACACATACAGACTAAGCAGTCAAATTTAAGATATTAAATTTGAGTTTTTTTTTTTTTGTTATTAAAGATTTGTACTGTAATTAATTTTAGAATTTTAAAATTAATTAAAATAGGTGTAAATTGATTAAGATATTTAATTATAAAAAAAATCTTATTAATAGTAATTATTCGATAAAATTATCATTTTATATTATTATCAAATATGGTATTTTTATCTCTCACAAATTCAATAATTGTTTTAAATTCAAAAAAAAGTTATTTGTCATGAATTTCAAAAAGTTTTAAAATTTCCACCAGCAACTATGTTGAAGATTCTACTGGCATGGACACTTCAACTCCACCTGCAACTATGTTCTCAACTAGCCTATATAGATTTCCAACCTTCTAACCCTTCATAATCACCAAAGATTCCCGTGTAATATTCATAACTCTACATTTTGTCGAGTAACAACAACCCAACGAATCTGAAGTACTTGATGATATTAAATTTTTTTTTTAGTTTCAGGACATACCCGACATCATTTATACACCTCACAACTCCATCAAACATCTTGATTTTGATTGTACTGATTTTAATAACCTTACACGCAACATTATTTCCTATTTAAATAGTAACACTGATGGAAGGTCTAAATGTATCAAACAAATCCCTATCAACATGTGGTATGAGCATCCTAGCTAAATCCAAAATCCATGAATCAGTCAAACGATTAGAACTTGCAATCACTAGCAAAAGATTTGTATCAACCTCAATTCCATCTAATTTTTAGTGAAGCTAGCTAATTTTGAGGGCTTCTTTTTGTTCTTCTTCTCCTTTAGACTTTGCATTAAAGCTTTGCACTCTTTTTTTTTGTAATTCCTTGTCTTGTGACAATAATGGCACTTCACATCTTTGTTTTAAAGTGATTCAAATTGTAATATATTCTTGTTGGAGTTTCCTCCCCTTAATTTACTATGCTTTGTGACGTAGCGGAAGCTTGTAAAGAAATAAGACACCGCCTGTTTCTTGGAGAATTATCTAAATCCATGAACAAAAGTAACACATCCGAATATACGAGCTCAGAGAATAAGATCTCAGAAAGAAAATTCTTTATTAAATGAAAATTAACCTTACAATGAAAAGAAATAGCCTTTATATAGGCTGCAAAACTTAATTCGTCTAGGACTAGAACTCCTAATTCGACTAAAACTGTAACTTTAAGAAAGAAATAATTAAAATAAGAAAAAATACCAAAAACTTCAAAAATAGAAATATTCTAATTAAAATAATAAATCAAATGTCCTAAATCTAAGCAGCAATCTGGTAAAATGACAGCTCCAAATGTCAACCGTAACTCCCTGAACTCAAACAATACATTTATTACTAAAAATAGCAAAAACGCGCTTCTGAAGCCAAAAAAAATGAATTTGCCTGAAAAGCAGCATACATTATAGCAAAACGATGAATATTGATCAGTACATCATTTCCAAGTTGCCCACCGAATTTCACGTAATTCCGACCATTCTGGAGTTGCACGTAATTTCGTGCTAGAAATTGAATTCTTCTGCAACCTGTTCTACATCACTTTGACTTTGTTCCAACTCTTCCGGTTAATAATCATCATCAACTGTCTTTCTCATCTTCTGATGAGACAAAAAAGGCTCCAATTACCTCTTCTAGATCTAGGGTTTCCTTTCCATACAATAATGTTATAACCAAGTGATCATATGAACATGTGAGTGAAGCCAATGGCAATATGCTTTATCTTCTTCTTCAAGATTAATACTAAAACTCACCAATTGTTTGATTAACATATTAAATTCATTAAGATGTTCTAGAAAACTAGTACCTTCTAACATTTGTAGACGGTAGGGTTGTTTTTTCACATGTAACTTATTTTGGAAATTTTTATCCATGTACAGACATTCAAGTTTCTTCCATGGACCCTTTATCGTATCCACATTAATCAAGTTGTGAATAACCTCATCAAACATTTAGTCGGATCAAACTCGCTGCCTTCTTGTCCATTTCAACCTTGGCATCATTGCTCATCTTCTCAGGTTATTGGCCTTATCCTGTAGAGCCTTATAAACTCCTTCTTGTATAAGGAGATCTTTCATTCTTCTATGCCAGAGAAAGCAATCCTTCTTCTCATTGAATTTCTCTACTTCATAGTTTACATTCGATATCCTTGTGATTAAAATCCTAACCTTCGCTTTGATACCACCTGTTATGCAAAAGCACAAGAAGTAGGGAAATTAGAATTACAGAAAATAAAGAATAGCTATATAGAGGATTCAAGATTTATGTGGTTCGACAGGGTGCTTATATCCATAGAGGAAAGGAAGATCAAATCCACTATATGCAATACGAATTTGAAACTCTCAAACCTCTAAGCTCTCAAAACAACTAGAAAACCATACATAACAAAACTACAATCACTCCTCTTTACGAAACCCTAACTTATATATAAATAAACCCAAAATTTAGGCTTGGTTTTACCTCTTGAAACCCAACCCATAAATAATAAAATAGAAGATATCTTACAACAAATTTACATATATTAAACATTGAAAATATAAAATTTTAAATCTAACAACTTATTTGATCACCTTGTTGCATTATTTGCACTTTTAGTAGTAAAGACCTTTGTATTTGTATTTTTTTTTTTTTGGGAATGGGGTTTTGAGTCGCAGCCTGATCAATCTGTTTTATAAACAGATGCAATTGAGAGCATGTACCGAAAAATCAAGCATTAGGACTTATTTTGAGTCTCTCCTTACACTGATAAATTCTTGTATAAATTTGATGTATGAATCAGGTCAATCACAATTTATCATATGTATAAGTTGTTCGATTTTAAAAAGATAAAAAAATATATATATGTCCGGTTGATAAATTATAATTAATTTGACCCCAAGGGGTTGGTAGAGTAAGAATAAAGGCAGCTTATAAGAGACTTATTTCTCGAGTTTGTAAGTTCAACTCACACAATCTACATCTCTAAGATCAACTATCAATCAGGATTAGTAATCCGTGCGTTATACGACCTTGTGAGACAGTGACCTTGTATAGAAAAATAAGGATTAGTCAAATTCTAACTACTTGAATATCTCATTTAGTTTGCCAAAAAAGAAATTATAATTAATTTATTTCATAAATCTAATCCGTAAACCTGATCCACTATAAAATTACTCTACTTCAAACACTCCAAAACTTTCTCCGTGTACAAAACTTTTGTCCTAGTCTTTTATCTCAGTGCAAAATTTTCGTTCTTTACAGACAACCCTCTCCCTCCCTTCTCTTTCTCTCTCTAACCGATACTATATATATATATCCACACAAATTTAAGGTGTGGCCATGGTGAGGCTTGAAGAATGAGAGTGTACATTTTTCAACGTTTCTTTTTCAACCTTCCACTGGTTAAGTCTGACTGACAACTCATTAATCTACTGTCCGCTTGGCGGGTATATGTAAGATTTTGTTTTTCTTTTATAAGTGATGAAAAATTATTCCAACCACCAACCTCCAACTTAAAATTTTTACATTAACTCCTAAAATTTTTATTTTTATTCAAACTAATCTCAAATTCAAAAGTTAATTATGGAAGATTTGACTTGATATCACATTATAATGATCTTCATATGGTGTGCTAGCATTGAAATTTATTTATTTTTATTATTTAAAAATAAACTGACCCTGAATTTAACATAATTATTTTTTTATTTTTTATTTTTTGCATGACTTGGGTCTCAATGCCATTGCTGACACTGACAGCAAATAAAAAAAAAAGTGGGCTAAAATTTATCTGAGTGAGAAGTTAGAACAGAGGGTAGAAACAAGGCCTAACACAAACAAAACAAATTCAAATTGAATGTGATGTGATTGGGCTGGTGTTGCTGTTGCTGTTGCTGTTACTGTTGCTGTTGCTGTTGGGACCTCTGAAAGAAAAGAGAAAAGAGAGCATTAATTACTTTCCCACGTTTTTCAACAAAAATATTAATGGTATTGTCGTAATGCTCCCAATTATTAAATGATAAATTAGACAGCATTAATTACTTTCCCAAATTTTTCAAAAAATATTATTAATGGTATTGTCGTAATGCTCCCAATTATTAAATGATAAATTATACGTATATTTATAATATTTTATCATTAAAAAAATTATTCAATGATACTATTTATCATGTCATTATATAATAGATTCTCACAAAACCGAGTTTCTTACCCAATGACATGTTGCGACAATTTTATTAAATAATTTTTCATATTATTGATTTAATTATTTATTTAACTCTTAACTCTTTGAACCATAGTCTCAAGGGATCACTAATTAATTGCTTCAATTTTCATTTTCAACTTTATTTTAGTATTTTTTTCAAATTTAAAATGACAAACTCCACATTTTAAATCTAATTATCTCAATCTTTAAATCCTATTCATTCTTTAAGTCGCACTTATAATAATCTCATTTATGTCTAAAATGTAATTACTTATCACATATTTATACAAAGTTTAATAATTTATCACTTTTTTTTTTGGTTAAGACTTCATGATACAATCAAGAAACTGTAAATTAAAATATATTAAAAAACTAATAAAAATATGTAAGAACCAAGATTTATGAAATCACAATTACAAGCACTAATAAAGTGGTAAGTAACATCTTCCATATCGACCGGTTATAATGGCTATAATTATTGAATTGTTGTGACTAATGGATAATCCACCAATGTCATTTTTCATGTAATTTTTATGTTATTATTTAAGTTGAAATTTTATTTTTTATTTTTAATGGAATGTTAAAACTTTAATTTGTATTAAATCTTAAATGGTAGAGATAAGTTGATCATTTTTTGTTAATTTTCTTCCATATATAAAATTAATTTCAAAATAAATAAACAATAACTAAAAAAAAAAATTATTGATGAATTAATTTTAAAATACATATATTTTTAAAATAATATAAAAGTAATTAATTCTTAGTTTGAAGTTATTATAAAAATGATTAGTGCATAAATAATGATTTGAATATCATCTTCAAATTTATTTATTTTTTTCAATCTTCAAATTTGGGGGTTTGTATATTTTCATCTTCAAATTTAAAGATTTAAAGATAATGGGTTCCACATTTTCACTCCAATCACACCAATCTTCAAATTATTATTCATTATTCAAATCTCACTTTTAATAATGTCATTTATGTCTAAAATATAATTATTTCTCATATATTTATCTAAAATTCAGTTTGTTGACACCTCATTTTGTAACCCTTGATTAAAGAGAATCAATTCGGTAATTATGCCAAAAAATCTGTATCTAGTAGGACTCTTCTCAACAGAATCTCACTTTTAGTACTTTTCTCATCAGAGTCTCACAACTAGTAAGACTCTTCTCGTCAAAGTCCAACATCTAGTAGAACCCTTCCCATCAGAGTCCACCTCTAGTAGAACTCTTCTCGTCAGAGTCCACCTCGAATAGGACTCTTCTCGTCAAAGTCTGATGTGGAACGGTAACATGGAAATAGAATCAAACATGTCAAATTCCTTAGTAACAAAGTAACATGGGAACTCCTCACCCAACAAGAGAAACGGTAACGTAGAAGTAGAATCAAACATGTCGAATTCCTTAGTAACAAAGTAACATGAGGACTTCTCACCCAACAAGAGAAAATAATTCTCCAAAATTAGTAATTGAATTAATATTAATAAAAAAAAATCTCCCCATAAAGACCTATTACATCATATTTATAGTGCTAAAACACTACTACTTTGACTAGGAAACTAAAACTCATATTTTTATATTAATCTTATTACAATAAAGACTAGTAAGTCAAATAGGAAACTACTAATTCCTATATTTTCTATACTAATCCAAATAAAACTAGGAAACTAGAGAAATTATGAATAAATTAAAATAAAAAACTGAACAATCCTAATACAACTTTTCATATTTTTAAGGTACCAAATCTGTCCTACATCATTCTCTCCCACTTGAAAACAACTCGACCTTGAGTTAACTGGATGTATGCGACCTCGAAGTCGTCTATAACTGGGTAATAATAATTAAATCTTTTGAAGAATAATTAAATATTCAAGGAGTTCGTCTACCATATTTTCCATGAAGTCGGTAATTTTAAGCCCTTTTCTGGTGATAATAATGCTCTAGTAATGAAACAAAAATTATCTTCTTAATCTACCACAATTTTAATTTTACTATAAGTATTAGAATCATCTTTCATGAATTCAGGTTCAAGCTTCATCATCTTTAGTATTAACAACTTTAATGGAATTTTCTTGGTCAACTTCTTCTTTATCATCTGTACCAACTGTTTCAACAACATCAAAGAAATAAATTCAACTTTATTTTCTATCAACTCTTTGTGATATTCTTCAACACATGGAAGACTTTGATCTTCGTTTTCTATGACAAGAGAGTTTTTTATAAAGATGTTGACTTCTTTCAGTGATTCAGTATTTGGAACCTTATTAGTTGAAGTTGTCTTCACTATTTCAGATTTTTCTTGTGCTTTTTTATTGGTGCTTTCCCATGTTGGCCTGTATTTATCTTCTAAAATTTGTAAATAATTTCTTGAAAAAAATCTATTCATAAGCAGTTTTATCATTCTTGGTCATGAACAAATACATCTTTTTCTTTGTAATTGTCTATGCCTCTGTAAATTAAGCCACCATCTTTTAGAGAATCCAATGAGTTTAGCTTCAACCTAACAATATTTTTTTTCTTCTAAGAGTCTTAAATCACAAAAACAATCATCTAAATCATATATCCAATCATAAAAGTTTCCAAAATAAAAGTTAACATTAAAATACGGAAGTATTTCGTAATTGCGAATAGTTCTGTCTTCAGGCTGACCTCAGGCAAATCCTCCGACACAGTTCATGTCGACTGAAGGGTCCTTAGGGGCATTAAAATTGAGTCGCATGAGCATTTGTTGTATAGCACCAAGCTGATCATTGATCTGTGCTAATTGCTACTCCTGTTCATCAATCGCCTCTTGTACAGCCTCCATCCCACGACGAACGTCAATGGAATTTTTGTTTTCGTCTACACAATTTGCCATTGAGCTAGGCAAATCCTTACTCTGATACCAAATGATGCGGAATGGTAACGTGGAAGTAGAATCAAACATGTCGAATTCCTTAGAAACAAAGTAACATGGGGACTCCTCACCCAACAAGAGAAAATAATTCTCCAAAATTAGTAATTGAATTAATATTAATAAAAAAAATATCCCTATGAAGACCTATTACATCATATTTATAGTGTTAAAACACTACTACTTTGACTAGGAAACCAAAACTCATATTTTTATACTAATCCTACTACAATAAAGACTAGTAAGTCAAATATGAAACTACTAATTCCTATATCTTCTATACTAATCCAAATAAAACTAAAAAACTAGAGAAATTATGAAAAAATTAAAATAAAAAACTAAACAATCCTAAGACAACTCTAAAATAACTTTTCATATTTTTAAGGTACTAAATATGTCCTACATCAGAGTCCCACACCTAGTAGGGCTCTTCTCGTCAAAGTCCAACATCTAGTAGAACTCTTCCCGACAAAGTCCACCTCTAGTAGAACTCTTCTCGTCAGAGTGTCACACCTAGTAAGACTCTTCCTGTCAGAGTCCTACCTCTAATAGGACTCTTCCCATCAGAGTCCCACAACTAGTAAGACTCTTCTGCCCATCGAATAACGTTTCAGTAATTTCGGTACCATTTTGCTTTTGGAGGGCATTTTGATAATTTTTTGCACAATTCCACCCTCGTTAGAACTTTCTAGTCACTTGAGGGACATTATCATAATTTCTATATCATTTTACCCATCTGAGGTATTATAGTAATTTTAGTCATTTGGTGACGAATTAAGCATATTTTCATGCCTTAAGGAGTAATTTGGTCATTTCACATATTTTGTGAAAATTTAGAGATTTTTCACTGAATTGTGAGCTTGGTAATCTTGAGTGATAGTAGTTTGTTTAGACATAATTAGGACTTTCTATTTTTAGAGTTTCTATAAATTTAGGTTTTTTGATATTTCCTTAAATGAGATACACTGAACCTGAACTTTTTTATTTTAGAGTTTATTTTTAATTAAATTTTATTTCTATTTTATCTCATTGGCTCTTGCATGTAGACATCAATTCTATTAGTTCTTGCATTGACATAATTATTTATTAATTCATTTATCTAGTATAATTATTCCTTAGTATAATTATTTAGTTTTTTATTTATTTAATTAGATAATTATCACTCAAGACATGATCTTAACCCTTCGTTTTAAGAATTCATTTTAGGCCCTTAGATTGAATCTTCATATTTTGCCTATAAATAGAGCCCCTTGGCCATTACTTTTGAACACACAATTTTCATAACTTTATGTTGCTAGTATAGTTTTAGAGTTCTCTTTTCAAGAACTCTCCCTCTCCCAAAAACGAAGCCCTTGCTGAAGTGACAGGTCTTCTTTCAAGAAGCAAGCTGAAGCAATGGTTTCCTAACCAAAGAAACAGGCCAGAGATCTACTGGATTGAAGCCTCCGAATCAGACTTTCCTAGCCGAAGTGTTGCCCGACTACCACAACTAAATAAGGTATACATCTCAAATCTTTAACAGTTTTCTTTTTATCCAGTTGATCTCGTCTCTTTTGTCACTCTTAATAAAGAGGGTAAACCGGAGAATTACGTGACTAGAATTCTGTTTTCTAAACGGGTATGTAAAAAGCCTTTGAACCCGAGTCAGATCTTCTTTATGTCTTTTCCGTTTATTTCATTTCTTTTTTATACTAGATTATTTGTTCTTTATCTTTTCCTAGACTTAAATCTTTTTTTAATGATGAAATAGTCTTGTAAGTGAATATTTAAGGCCGATTCCATTCGGATCAGTCGGGGTGGGTGCCTAACACCTTCCCACTATGTTCCTTAGTCCCTCGGATCCAAATCTCTTGTTTCATATTGATTAGTTCTTTACTTTATTTTTGACCCATGTCAAGAAATTTTTTAAAATGTAACTAAGAGATAAAGCGATGTAATTTCAATGGTTTCATTTCTTTTTAGTTTTCTTTTATTTATATTTTGTTATAATGATTTGTTTATTTCTTACCCAAAAACAAACAGACGACTCCTCACTTTCTACTCCCATAAGAGATGTTACTTGTCACCTTTAAGGCATCAGGAAGGTGATGACTGGGATCTTTTAATCTACGAAAACAAATTTTTTTTGGCATTGCCGCCCACACAATTATTTATCACATTTTTTTTGTTAAAATCCATGATATAATCAATAAATTACAAATTAAAATACATTATAAAATAAATAAAAATACATTAAAATTAATAACATACATTAAAAAAATAAAAATACATTATGAAAATAATAAAAATGCTTAATTTTTTTTTTATTTTCTACCATAAATAAAAATAATTTCAAAATAAATAAATAAATAATAATTAAAAATAACTTTATTGATGAAATAATTTTAAATTTCAAATATTTATTAAAGTGTTATAAAAATTATTAATTATAAGTTTAGAGTTATTATAAAAATGAGCAGGGCAAAATAGTGAATTGAAAACTATTTTCAAAAAAAATAAAATTAATCTTCAATTTTGAAGATCACAAATGAAAGATCATCTTCAAATCTTCAAATTTAAAAATTATTTGGAGTTGATTGTTTTCATCCGTATCTTCAAATTTAAACTATTGCTCATATAAACTAAAATTTAAATATTACAGTGCTCTAGGCAAGTTGATCTATTTAAAATAAAAAGATTCATTTTTTTTCATACATACGATTCTAATTTTTATATACACACATAATTATTAGAATTTTTTCTTTCTCTAAATCGCTTGTATTAAAAAAAAAAAAAGAAGAAGATTACAATGTTCTAAACATCAATTATCCATTCATAATGGAGAAAAATCTATTCATAGTGGAGACAAATTCGAAACATGACAAATCTATTTATATAGATAATGAGATGATGAGGAGAAGAGGCCAGGAAGAAATTAAGTCTATCTTTACCTCTTTTCGCTTGCGTATTATTTTCCGAGTAGTCAATTTCATTCCATTTCAAGTAAATTAATCCACACACAAAAAAACAAAAAATCTTAAAATTTCTTGAATTCGACTTGAACATTGCTGTCATCACAAGTTCACCATTCTTCAATGAATATAAGGGTCCGTGAGAAGTGGGACATTGCTCATCAGACCAAAAAAAACATACTGTCATCAATTCAGTCAGCAATTTCGTCACCACCTTTGTTCTCTCATTACTTATACAGTTGGCATTCTTGGAATTGCGCTAATTTTCGATTTGTCAAAAAATAATTGTAAAAAAAAATATAAACTTATTATTTTATTTTTGTAGATAATAATACTATTTTTTTAATAATATTTTTTTCTGAAAAAAGAAATGAGTCGGTCTAATATATAAAGTTATTTAAGTTATATAAAAAATTTTAATTAAAACTCTAATAATATTAATTATAAATTTTATACAAAAAGAAAAACATGTATATTATGTCAGTATAATATATGAAAATTAATATAATTTTAAAAAAATTAAAAAAAATCAGTATAATTATTCAAAATATTTATTAAAATTAATTTTTAAAATAATATGACAGTTGTATATTATCTGTACATCAAATTATGAGATTATGTGCAGACAATATATCTTCGTTTGCCGGGAAAATATAAAAAGGATAAGACAAGTCCATCAATATCATCAATCCTTTTCCAGGAATTGGGTTACATACAAACACGTGTAATTCAATGAATTTTTTCACATAGCAGTAAGGTCTATAATAATAAATGCAGCGAAGTGACGTGTACCTGAGTGGGGTTTATTTAAATAGAATACATATATGTTGTGATATAAAGTTTTGAACTGTTTTTTCTTCTAAACTAACACAACTAAATTTAGAAAGAGAAAAAGACAGTGGGGTTAGTTTTATACGAGATGTTTGAGTCTCATATATGAACCAATTTGTAGCCCCCAAAAGTCATTTTCTATTAATTTAATAAATACTAAGACATTTCACAATTATATTAAGTTAAAAATTAATGGGATTAATGCACTCATTTTCCTTTTATTTTATTTGTATTTTAAAATAATTTCGTTAATTTTATTTAAAATAATTTAATGTATATTTTATGGTAATAAATTAAAGAAGTGACCCCACTAAAAAAAAATCCTAACTATGCCATTGTATGGACCACTTGTTTATATCTAAAAATAAAGAAAAACAATCATTGAAAAAATTCACTAATCCATAACATTACTCTTTAAAAATAGTAATTCCAATATCACATCCCTCTGGGCGTGCGCACCCACGCGCAGATATATATACATACATATATATATATATCATTACACATTAATTTACTCAAAATTTTATATAAAATGGCCAATAGATTGGATGTATGAAATCAATTATGAAGAAGAATAAAACAAATCTTGTGGAAAATATTAGCAAAATTTCCCAAGTTGTAAGTTATTAACCAATTCCCTAATGCTTTAGAAGCTGTCTCGCAACTGAAACCGTTCATATGGAGCGGCTTCCCTAAATTTTTAGAAAAGCTATCAGTTAATTTTCAAAATTTCCTGGGAGGTATAATTAGGAACCCCAAATCCCTCTGCATGAAGTTTTAAGCATTGCATGTTACCATCTATCTTGATAAGCTTGTGAAGCTCCGCTAACCACCTTCCTTCACAAGGTCAAGGTTTCAGAGTAATCATGGTCTGAATAGTACTTGTCTCGCTTTGTGGATTTCCTAGCAGCATCCCTAATGACAATTTCCTGCCAACAATGTGAATACCTGTTAAGTAGCTGTTACTTCTAATATGAGCACATTCTTTCAAAATTAATAAATAAATAAAATATTAACTTCTGGAATTAACATCTGCCAAAACCCTCCCCCCCTTCCACCCACCTAACAAAAGAGGAGGGGGGAACAATAATAAAAGCAGGACACAATTCCGGATGAAAAATCCATAAATCAAATATAAGGCATTTGATATCTTAACAGAAATACTAAAAAGAAATATATACAAAATAAAATAAAATAAGAAGAAGGACGACAAGCCCCACCTACCAAACTAATGCAAACCCCACCCCCACCCCCACCACCGTGCCGAACACCACTCAAAAAAAAGGTACATTATTCAACTGGAAACTAGCAATATTGCCCATTCATAATTGAACTTTTGAATTGTCGGTGCATTTGCAGACAAGGTTTGCCAACTCAATAGATGAAAATACGAAAACCAGGTAACTTTGGCAACTGCTTCTTTAACAAACAAATTAAGCAAATAACATTATTTTAAATTTTGACCAGAAGTGACAAAACTGTAATGTCAAACTTCGTAAATCTCCATAGTTGTTCAGTATTTCAAAAAATGCAAATCCTACATGGGAAGAGCAGAAAAAAATTATAAAACACTAGTTTCACATTGATCAAAAGAAAGTTAGGAGAAAATCTTTGTTAGGATGGGTAAGAAAGGGAATTAATCAAAAATGTTGAACTAACTTGATCACTGGACTCTCTGGAGCAGTTTCTCCACCATAATTTTTTGCTGCACTCCACTCAAAGATTCAGAATTCATGATTGCGTTCGATACAAGGATGACCGTAGATGGAGACACGGCATTCACCTACAATGATACAGAAATTCAAATGTATTAGAACATAAGAAAGCAGTGGTATTACTAAGTATTCAATTTTGAATTAACGAATATGAAACTACATCAGAGAGAAGGTAGCAAGAATAAACACGTCCCAACTGAGCTTCTGCCTCAGCCCCAATAGGGATTCTCAAGCCTCGACGGAAGCAAGGATCAAATAAGAAATTACTAGAAGAAAGGAGAACATGATGATGCTATTGAAAGATTTGAAACAAAGAACCACTTTAACCCAACTGCAAATAAGAAGCACCTCAACATTCATACCCAAACACGGCCATTTAAACCAACTGCCGTCTCAAAGGAGAGCTTCTTCCCAAGAGCCTCAAGAACTGGACATGTTGGAGAGCTCAGCAGCCTAGAAAAGTAAAAAAACATGGGGCTGTCATTACAACTGCAAGAAAATCTCAACCTTCAATCCTGATCTATAAAGTACATTTGCATTTCAGACAGCAGCTTTGTGCCTAGGAAATTCTCAAACTTCTATGAACTAAAGAAGAGGGGGGTGAACTCACATTCTCGAAAGGCCAGTTGATGTTTCAAACATGTATCCATCTTTAAGCGGTCCAAACTCTGCTGCTTTTCCATTGCCTATGAAACATTGACATGGTTTTTAAGAAATTACAGGTGAAACATAGGTTCTCCTTCAAATAGACCAAGCATTTACTACCGAAAAGAAGGCAACAAATGCAAGGTATATAAAGATAAGAGTCCAAACCAACCAACCATCAGTGCATGACAACTCAGGATTCATGCCAGTATTTGCCTTGACAACACGAACATAGAGCAAAGTACCAGCCTGCAACATCAAGCTTAAGCCAACAGTGATATTTTCCAAAAATCACAAGAAAACTAAAAATAATAACAGATTAACGAATGATGAAAAGTATTAATAACAGAAGCAGAAATAATATCAAATTACGGGATCAATAAGCAGATACACTCTAGAACCTATTGCCTACAAGAGAAACCCTCTGGGATCCCATAACCATAAATATATAGTAAGACACAAGATTATGAGCATTTCTATCTTGTTATATCCACATACAAAAATGGTTAAAAACAATATCAGTGAAAAAGTAGTGTCTTCATATTAATTGTGATGTCTTTTAAAACACAGCAGGAAGGCATAGCCAACTCGATACCCCAAAAGTGGCCCGGAAAAAACTATGGGTATCCACCTTCTGTGAAGAATGAAAAATATGTTACCAATCAAGAAGCAAGTGAAGGTGTGGCACACACAACATGTGTAATAACAAATTGGGACAAACATTGTTTGTCAATAAAGGAGGCGGTAAAACACAAGTATCATCTACACATTCATAATACAGGAATAGTTCTTGTTCAGATATGATACTAGATAAACAACAAATCTCAAGTTAACTCATAACAGTTATAATCCTTCACTATGCAAGTATAGAACACAATCCAATGTTTTCAATTCAAAAGACATTGGAACTTAAAATGCAAGGGAGCAGAACTCAGAAGTTCCAAACCATGGTCAATGAGAGCCCCAGAATCTGATTGATTTGCCTCTTCAAGTGAAGGTTTGTCATTACTGATGTTGCCTTTAACACTAAATAATCAATCTGCTACTCAAATTAACTTCCACTGAAGCAGGGTTTACAATCCAATCATGGAACATAAAAACAAGATTGAGAAGATATATAATTATTTAAGGCATCTTCAGGTACCATTGCACAAGTTAGTATAATAAAATAGGAGGTTCTTCTGAGGGGGTGGAACTCCCTATGTGGAGCATCAAGGACAATATGTTACTGTTGTTTTTCTTTTGGTTAAATGAGGCTAAGCCTTTGTATTTAGATTCTTATATGGATTTTTTGGGGTAACTTAAGCTTTGGTTTTTTTTAGCTTTTCCCCTTTTTTAGTACATCAGTTTGGCCCCCTCGGGTGCCTTTAATATACACATACTTTTACTGATCAAAAAAAAAAAAGGGAAAAAAGAACAGCATGTTGCTTCAGTTCAAACATTAATAGAGATAAAATAAATCCAAATCGTAAGGATTGCACCTCAAGCTTTGGTATGTTTCTCCTAGTTCCTCCTTCGAACGCGAGTACCGGAAGAAATGCCATCGCAGGTCCTTTAATATCCACAAGAAAGTTCTGAAATGAGAGGAC
This sequence comes from Nyssa sinensis, assembly GCA_008638375.1. Lineage (NCBI taxonomy): Eukaryota > Viridiplantae > Streptophyta > Magnoliopsida > Cornales > Nyssaceae > Nyssa > Nyssa sinensis. The sequence continues at coordinate 8,583,570 of CM018036.1, forward strand.
CACAGAAATATAATTCATAGTTCACCAACATGAATAGATTTAAAAATCCATACTGTAAAATTTGATGAATACCAGTGTGTACAAGGAAAACCAGAAATATAGCAGTAGGGACAAGGAAGGGCAAGCATACCAAAAACACAACATGCGCTAGAATACATGGAAGTCTCATCATTAAACAATTCTCTCTCATCAAGAATATATATAATTACCAAATATAGACAAATACAGATTTTAAAAAAAAAACTGTTACTAAGCATGACATAAAGCTTGGAATGGCTCCATACCTTATCCAACAGCAAGGTGAATTGAATCAAACTTTATATTCCAACCTATATCAATTGTTACTTAGGCATTTTGATTAAATGGTATGAAAAATGGGAACCAGAACAAGCATGATGTACATGACTTAATCCGAAACACGGTGTAATTGTGGGGCAGATCACCCAATTGTAAGTCCCAAGGTAGCTAGGGATGGCAATAAATTGTATTGTAATTTTATAAAATGCCCCTAACAACTTCTAAAAGTCCTCAATTGCCTTATGTGTGTCTGTGTGTGTGTGTGTGTATATATATATAGTCACTTAGGGTTTTGAATCACACTATCTCATGCTAATCCATCTCTCCGTGCTTAAAGTCTCACCACCACCGGCACACCCAACCATCCATTGCTGTCCATGGACCATAACTCCATGTCACCATTACCGGAGCTGGTTATTAATATGGTCTTCATCATGGTGTTGTTGTTGTGACTCTTGATTGTTTATTTTATTTTTTTACAACTCGTGATTTGAGATTTCATCTTAGATCTATTTACTAATGAAAAGTTTGGCGACTTTTTAAGTTGAAAAATAATTTTTTGTTGAAACCCCTCCTCCTTCTCACACATACACACACATCTATTACTCTCTAGTCGAATGAATTTTTGAGTTTAATTTTCTTTCATTTTGGTTTTTACATCTAAAATCTATTTTTTCCAGTTCTTCTCTCAAGTAATTGTGTTCTCTTTGCAAACTTATGCTTGAAATTGCGGGAAACCCATCCTAGACATGCCCCGTTGACAATCCTAAAGCTAACACTAAATGTACAAGGGATCATCCTCTAATATAATAGAGAAGAAAATAATAACACTAGCCTTAATAGGACAAATTCGAAACAATTTTATGCATTAAAATTTAATAATGTTGAAAGAACGAGGGAAACTACAAGGGCAATAATAAGAATCTCAAGTACATTTTTATCAATGGCATGTAAAGAAAAAGAAAAAAGAGGAAATATAATACATAATTAGCTTAAACTATCAATTTTGTAGGGTTTCAACTTTCAAGTCAATCTATGTAATGATTTGCCTTAAAGAACGGGAGAAAAAATAAACTAAGAGAAATTTGATCACTAGTGTGACTCAAATCACAATGGGTAGAGGTATCACTGCTTTGTATGTATGCTTAGTATAGAATTATGATTGAGGACCAATGGAGCACATAGAAGAGCCTGAAGCCAAATAAGAGGCACTCAACGCAATGCTGAAGTCAAGAAAGAAGCCTCACTAACATGAAGAATGCTCAAGCAGCAAGGCTTAGGAACCAAAAGAAAGGACAAAAAAGACCAAGATTAGGCTCAGAGAGTCCATCAAGTTAGTATTTGTTGACCAAAATGCAATTTGGTTGACCTAATTGGTCTAGTAGTAGTAGTAGTTAGCCCCAGATATATGGCCGACCAACATAGGAATTGGTCAACCAACAGAAAGCTTGGTTGACTAATTCACTAATCAGTAGAACTTCCCTGACAAAATTGGTCAAGCAATCCCAATATAAGTCGACCAAATATGTCCAGAGAGGCAGAGAGCACAAATATTTTTTTGGACAAGTAAGAGATGTTTATATAAATGGTGCATAAGGGGGGCAAACCCACAAAACAACCTAAACTATACTTTACAAAGGTTTTAAAGACCCCAAAAATCAGTGATGGCATTTACAATTAGTTTACTAGATTCGGTGAAAAACTGAAAATTCAACAATATAGCCGTTAACAAACCGTTTGATGGGATGTGAAGGGAAGACCACCAAGCTCCTTAACCCGACACATGAAGTTGCTGGAACCTTGTTCTTTCCATGTTTGGAATCACATGGGTCATGCCAGAGACTATCAAAGCCCTGTTGTTAGCTTGGGAAGGGTGCATCCTTCCAAAAGAAACCACGAGAATTTGGAGATTAGCCCCTATTTGCCTGTTGTGATGTATTTGGAAAGAAAGAAACAATCGTGTCTTTGAAGATCGGGAGCTTCCTACTCCCTATCTAAAAGACGCCTTTTTGCTATTATTATTCTTTTGGGCCAAAGAGGCTTTTCCTGTAAACGTTTCTTCTTTTGTTGACTTTTTAGGGTCTTTAAGGCCGATGTAATTTTTCTTGGGGTATTTTCCCTTTAGCCCTTCTCGGGCTTCTTTATATACTCATTACTTGTCAAAAAAAAAAAAAACAAACCATTTGATGGCTTGGCTATATATATATGAGAGGTCTGATCATTAGAGCTTTGATGAGAAAAATTTGAGAGACTCCATAGGCATATATATACACCCTTTCTTGGGCTACAAAAATGAAACCCTAAGAGTGTCCAAATCACTCATCAAGCCTTCAAACAAGGAAGATCCTAAAGCCATAGTTGGAGATCCATTCAATCAAGCTAGAGATTGTACAAAGAATGTGAAATCAACCTATAACGAGGTAATACTTCAACTCTCCATCTTGATTAAATTCAATTTGTAAGAGTAAATTGGTTCTAGGTGAACCAAAACTCATGGTTGAAAAAAAAAAACTAAATACAAAATCCTAAGAGGTGTTCCACTTTAGTTGGTTGTTGGTAAAACAAGTGGGATAAAACCAACATGAGATTCTAGGTAAGCCTTAGAAAACCTAGGGAAATCCTAGTGTTGAATCATTACGTAGGTTAGTGGTTAGCCTAGACATAAAACCATCATTATAAAAGGTTTTCAGGTGAACCTTAAAACCAAGTTGTAATAGGCCAGTGACTCCGGTGTGGATCAAAGAGTGGATGTAGGTAAGTTGTCGGAACTATTGAGATAGCAGGCTCATGTTATTAAGGGCGTTATTGTACTTTGTCCATATTTATATATATTTGTGTGTGTGCGTGAGGGTTATTTGGTTGTAGGACGATTATGAGATTATTTGGGGAATGATTAATCTGAATTAAGTTTAATCTCATTTTGGTATCAGAGCATCATAAAATAGTTGAGAAGACAACGTCGGGCATTGACATCATCGCTATGAGGTTGTTGGACAGAAAAATTATATGATCTGATTAGTCTACTCCTCATAAGCATTATGGAAATTTTTGTGGAATTTTTTTAAGTCATTTGTTTGTCTTTCAAAACTTTCCGGATTTTTGGAGCCATTTTTTCCAATCTATGATTTTGGACAGATTTGATTTGTTTGGCTGGTTGGATCCTATCCTAAAAGGTGCGTCTAGGGTCCTTATGGCTTGGTTGGTTTTTTGGCTCATTGTTTGCAAGATTTCACGACTTGTTGCTCCTTGGGATGGTCGGCTGTCAGCTCTAGTGCTTTTCTTCATCAAACTGCTGTTTAATAGGAACCATTATAAATCTTGTGTTCATCATGTTACTTATCAAGAATCTTCGTTGTGATTGAATGCAAACGATTGTTTTCTCAACAGCCATTGCATATGTGAACTAACACTATTAATCCATTAAATGTGTGGCATCAAATTCCTGTTTCTTGTGATAGTTGAATTCTAATGAGTTATATGTTTGATTGTCTACCAATTACCAACCATTGAAATAAACAAAAAATAAAAACTGGCAAGTGAATTTAGATTGTTTAAAGTCAAATTAAATTGAATTCCAAAACTTGCAATCAAATTGAATTTCACACTAGTAGGAACACTGGGATGTAGGACTCACCTTAGACAAAATTGAAAATCAATTCAAAAGGCCAAAAAGTTTAGATTGTCCTATTCAACCCCCCTCCCCCCAACTTTTTTTCAACTTAGAATGGTTACTGGGGAAAAATATTTACTATTCACAGAGAAAATAAAACTAATCACAAGCATTATTTTGTGTTTTTGTTCATGAGGGACAATCATTTAGGTTTTAAATAATTCAAATTTATGATCACGCTTAGTTTTCCCACTCAACATTGATCAGCTTCTCTTAAACTGTGTATCACCATCTGTATTAAGTAGTGTCAATGTCTATCCAACTTTTTTTTTTTTATCAGTAATGTCTATCCACATTAATGCCAAACAAACAAAACTTTTACCATGTCCAGGTAACATAGGCTACTTCACTACGAAAATTATATAAAAAAAAAAAAAACAGCAGCATCAAACCATGCAATACATAAAAGCACTAAACAGATATTTATCATGCAGTAACAATAAAGGACCAAAACAAATATTTTCAAATCTCAATAAGCAACTAAGCTAAAAATGGAAGAAGATTTAAACTACGACTGACATGAAAGAAGTAATAAAAACCAACTATATGATAGTATCGCGAATACTTCAAAGTGCTTACATCTGCTTTGCTGTCCTACCACGATTCCCAGAACAGTATCCTCTACACAAGGTACGTACTGTAAAACAGAGTGATCAAATAAATATTACAATACTATATGCAAGAAAAAAAATAATACAAACAAAATATGAGAAATATTCAATATGACAAATGAGTTAAAAATGATAGCTGCAAAATGCAATTACTTTTTCCAGGACAAAATAAATTAAAATAAAATAATGATGAAATCCTAATGCAATATAAGACAAAATCAAAAATACATAAATGCGAAGAACTAGAGAGACATTTAAAAATTACTTAAGCTGCAACACATAGCTGGAATATCTACCAACATTTAAGATCAACTAAAAAAAAGGCTTACCCAGTGCATGAGACTCCCGTCACTTGCAGGTCGGGAGAGGCTTAGATATACTTCACAGCCTTATGTATGTTATTTTTTCAAGATCTATTAAAATAAATATATATATATATATATATATTAAAAAAAGCATAAAACTACTAAGCAAACACAAATATAAATCTACAAATCAAAATAATTTATAAGTACTAAAATAACATAAACTCAAAATTACAAATATAAACATTTATTTATCAAAATAAAGTTGGATATGACTTAATATAGTACAAAATGAGGGAATGTTATCATCAAAGCTTTATCATATTTAAATGGGGTCAGCAAGGAAATACAATATAAAAAAATTAGGAGTTCATAAAAAGACCTAATTCAATCCTTAGAACACAGTATCCTACTAAGTAGGCAATTTGCAATCAAATATACCAAAAAACCTTAGAAGAAGTGTACAAAAGGATAATAATCCTTTGATTAAAATTCTCACCAAAACACCTATTGCCTTTTCTTGTTGAAAGAAAAAAAAGGGGGGAAATTATATAGAAGTCCCCTGTTTTGGCGAACCATTTTTGACTCGCCCCCTATACTATTTTACCCAATGGATACACTGCCACAGGTAATGACATGTGAGTTTGTGACACTTAACACTCCTCCATTAATCTGCCATAGTAAATTTAACAAAGAGTCATGTAAGTGTCAATTCATGAAAATTTCAAGAATAAATTTTTCCTCATTTTAATGTTTTGGAGTTTTAGGACAAAAATGGATCTATTTTATTATAAAAATGGGTCTATTTTATTCTACTTCCCTTTTGGATCCATTTTCTCTCTCTACTCTCTACTGATATAATCATATACCACTTTTCCTTCCTCAATTCTCTCTCTCTCTAGTCTCTCTCTATCATATTTGAACACTTCACCAAATCACCCCAAAATCCCATTCACCACTTGTCACTAGACTCACGACTACCACCACGCCCAGCATCCTAACCCAAATTGCACCACCGCTAAGCATCACTATCACCATCACCATCACCATCACCAACTGTTTCAATCTCTCTCTACTTCTCTTCTAGCCCAAGTCTACCGTCACCTATACCTATTAGGCTATTACAAACACATAGAAAGCAACATATTTTCAATAAATCAGCAGCATCTCCAGTATTCAAACCAAGCCACCACCATACAAAACCCACCTTCACGCCACCACCAACTCCATCAATTCAACTCTACAAAAAACCAACACTAAAGATACTGGAAATCTTTTTTTATTGGATTTTGATAGGTAAGTGGCCCTTGAGGTGGGAGTTTAAGATACTGGAAGTGTAAATATATACATATATAGGTAAATCAAGCACACACGTTTCCCCTTTAAACCCTCAACCTCCCATATGGGGAGGTGGAGGAAATACCAACCAAGCTATAACTTGTTGGTAATTTAAATATATATATATATATATATATAAAAACATGTGTAATAGAAATAAATATATGTAGATATAAAATGAAATAAAAAAATTAATATTGACATTAATATACAATTTTTTGTATAAGTAAAATTAATCAAAAAAGCTAATTTGAGCGAGAGTATTATAGTAACTATGCTATTGTCATTAATGCTGTTTACGCAAGTTGACTCAAAGGGGTAACCTGCCATATTATTTAAGTTAGGGAAGTTTTGTGTCAATGAGCATAGGTTCAGGGGTTTCCATATAATTGCGCCCCCACTTCTTTCTTTTCCAAACAAAAAAAAAATACTGCCTTACAGACTCTAAAGATTCCATCAATTTTGAGCAGATAACACGCTGTTCAAAGGTCCAGATTCCAAAAGAGCATATTTTCAGGAACCATCATTCCCATCCATTAGATAAATGATTACTGAAAGAAGGGACATACAAAACAAGCTTCAATTCATTGTTCATAATTTTTTTATTTTTGGGACCAGAGATAGAAAGTTTGTTAAAAAAGAAAAAATGCAATACGGTAAAGATGTACAGGAGAGAGAATCTTCCCCACAAATTAGATTTACAATGGCATAGACAAGATAGCAGTCTCTCTCCCAAAAATGACAAAGTCCCCAAGAATCCTAGTATCTCATCTTTTTGGGGTTGTTAGTAATAAGAATTGAACCTTTTTTTATAAGGTATAAAAAAAAATACAATTGAGCCCACCCCTCCCTTGTAGATGGCATGCCAACACTTAATCATTGTGCTACAAAAGTAAGGAGTGTCAGTTTTTAACACGACACGACAATACGATTCGAACACGACACGAAGTTAACAGGATTTAGGTTTAGCATAAATGGGTTTGGGTCATAAGCAGGTTGACACGCATAACACGATTAATAAATATGTCGTGTTTGGGATTTTACTAGTGTCAACCCGTTTAACACGACTTAACACGTTTAATTATAAAATATATTATGAGTTAAGGTAATTCGTACTCACATAAATATTTATCAAGGTTTTGAGATTTTTTATTTATAAAAAAGGTTTCTATTTTGATTTGGCCCATATCTAAAATTACTAAACTTGAAAATTATCTATACATATTAAAAGACAGGTAAATTTTTTTATTTAAAAAATAAAAAAATTAAAATAAATAGGTTAAGTGTGTCGACACGTGTAACCTGTTCAATAAATGGGTTGGGTTTGGGTTTTGAAACTTGACACGATTAGTTAATAGTGTCGGATAAGGGTTCATACATATTTTCGAATATATATGCCTAAACATGACCCGAACACGACACGATAACACGAATTGACACCCCTATACAAAAGCTTTGACATCTTAGCCACTCTTTTTTTCTATGAATTGATTATTGAAAAATTGTCTCTACCCAAAAATGTCTAAAATTGAATATTTGAGCTTTTTGGCATCTACTTAAAGATGTCTAAAATCAAACTCTTTGGTGGAATGAAGACCATCGAGTAGGGTTAGTAACTCAATCCTAATAATATTCAGTGCATTTAAAGGTGAAAAGCACCTTTAAGACACTAAGGTCCTATATTGCCTGAAAAGCAAGGCGATAAAACAACGCTAACCTGAATGAAGTAAGGCAGTTAACTTATTAATATATATATATATATATTACACTAAAGGTTCATTTATTCTAAGTTTAACAATATCGTGTCTAATAATTCTCTTGTAATACTAAAAAATTTAATCTAAAGGATGGCATATCATAATTAAATTATAAGCAAGAGAGCATTCTAAACTTTTTATTCCCTTTCTACTACTAGTATATTGGTCAAATATTAGTCCCAACAAAAATACTTTTAATCATAAAACAACAAGACAAGATATATAAGCACATTTAAGTAAATAGTTAATGAGGCTCTCGCCTCAACGCCTTTTGCCTTAGTCAAGGCAATCGCCTTATTAAAATCACTTCGCCTCAAGTACTTTGAGGCGCTACACCTCATCCTTGCCTCGCCTTGCCATATTGCCTAGGCGAGCGCCCAGTCGTCTTTAACAACACTAATAGTATTTCCAAAACTCGGTCACATAGAGTAATTAAAGACAATGTCTCCGCCATGATTCCTATAAACCCCCCTTACCACCCCTCTCTTCTTTCTCTGCTGATAGGTACCAATATCACTCATCCCATTATCCACAAATTACCTAAAGAGTAACCGTAAAAAAATTTTACACCTTAATATCAAGCAATTAAAACATGATCAAACAATCCCTCTTCATTTGATTCCCCAACAAACCTTAAAAAAGCGGGCAATAAATTCATCTTGACCCAGGGTTTAAACTCAGCACTACCTTTTCAATTTCATTTGCAATGACCTGTTGAATTAATCCTAGCTACTGATCCTCAGTAAGGACTCTTTCATACTGATATTTTCTGTTTACAATGACAAGATCTGACCTGTCCCAAGATGTTTTGGAAATGAGAAACTGCAGCAGCCTAGATGCTAGTCTAAGCATTAACCATGTGGCTGTTATTATCTTTAATGGAACACAAAGTCTTTCAGGTTCTTCTTTTGGGAAAGCAGCTCATATAGTTCTTGTCATTCTATCTCCATTTTTCAACCACAATACCCGAGATTTTGTCTCATAAGAAACTCCACATCAAGCATTGCATTATATCTTCATATAGGCTTTGAGTTTCATCTATCACTGCTTGCTCATTTCATATGGATCTGGAGCAATCTTCTCAAATTGGCTAAAATACAGGATGTCCACACAAAGCAATTGCCAAAATCTAGACAAATATGTACCTCCAACTGTTAGCTTTAGTGGTATCTGCTGACACCACTAACAGGAAGGTGTAGGGTTCTATATGCTTACTTGTCAAAGAATAATATTTTAGACAGAGTGTGTATGCTTGCATATCAACCTGAATTCAATCAATAAAGGTTCTTATAACCTTTTTTTAATTGAAAACTAAGGTCTTTACAACTAAAGTCAAGTCTGGTAGATAAATTCCTCTTTGTCATTCAACTCAATCTAGGGTGTGGTTCTAAGCCATATATTATAGGCAATTTAAAGGCCAAATTGAAGTCAAATTTTGTCCAAATTACTGAATTTTAGTTGAATTCTGCAAATTCACATTTCTTTTTTTTCAGAAAAACAAAAAAAAAAAGAAAAAACATAAAGCATTTTTCTTATTTTAACCAAACTTTCCACTAATTTACTTAAATGTTCTGCCAAATACAGTAATTACTTTTCCCTTAAGTTTGAATCCAAATTTATCAAATCGAAAGGCTGAATTTCCCATCCAACTCTCTCCAATTCAATTCAAGGATCCCACCTTAATCTAAATTTATCAATTCTCTGCAAACATTTGGCACCTAAGAGAACCACGATCTATGGCAGTATTACACACTAAATCCCAAGGATTCATGTCTTTCCACATTACATTAACCTTCATTCTCCACAGTTCCACCCTTGTTCTTGTAGCACCTCCATTCGAAATCATATGCAGTCTTTGCCACTGCAATCACTAGCCATCATTGCACATGACCGAACTAAGCTCTCTCTCATGTTATTCATGATTGAATCCCTTCTAGGCTTCTCATCGAATCATACATTTCTTATTACTATTTCTTACATAACCTCTCATTCATCACAACACTCTAATTTCAATTATGCCCAGTATACATGCCATATTATAGCAGAACATGTCCAATTCCTTGACTACTATAAGCAGGTCCACGCTGCTTCATCCGGAAAATGCAATTGCAACATAATTTTCATAAAGCACAATCTCACAACTCCAAAATTTCAAGATCAAACAAATGACATGATAGAAAATGAACAAAGGCTTCAAGCAATCCCATCAAAAAGTTTATGGAATAATACATCATAAACAGGGGTTGCGTACGACCAATTTACATGCACGCAAAGGAATGAATGCTTGTTAATTTAATTTTTTATAACCATCAAAAGAAATTCCAGCAAAATCCACACACGAGAAGGAAAAAAAAAAACTCTAAAGCCCATTATCATCTTATGATCATTAAATAAAATATTAAGAAACACTAAGTGGTTTTAAAATGAAACATTGAATGGGGCATGTAGAACTTACAGATTATATACTTTCTATAACATCAACAAAAAGAGGAAGAGAGGAGGGGGGGAACCACCATCTTCACAATTTGGAACTCAATTTACAATTTTAGCATAGTACTCACCCTTTTCTGTGAGCTTTCAACCCAGTATTTGTTTGGCGTTGAAAACTTCAGCTTTCCAGCCTTCGTGACAGAAATAGCATCACAGTCCTGAAAATTTTGGGTGCACGAGAATAGTGTCAATGATCATTCCAGTTAGGAAATGAAAATAAAAATGTTGATAAACAAAATATTTGAATCTTAAGGCGGGAATTGAACATTTAAGTCGGAGGGTTGGGCCGGGGCAAGGCAGAAATCAATTAGAAGGTAAGAAAAAAACATATTCCCAGTTCAAATCGATCTGAGATGCCTAATTTGCTGGAATGTTGAGGCGATATGAGAGCGATGACGAGATACGGCCAATGGGGTGGCAAAACCTCTGACATAGGAGACCAATGATCGGAATGGAAGTCTTCTGCAAATTACAGAGAGGGGGAAGGTTGTGGTTTGCAGACTAAGGGTGGACCGTGAAGGGGAACTCTCCAAAAGCGAGGACTCCACACTAAATTTCCACCCACCTTGGAGATACAATCAGCAACTAAATCCTCTTTGTTCGAGGAAATGCCATAAAGGGAGGGGAACTACTCCTTGAAAGGCTTATCACTATTGAGAGATTGATATACATTGTTGGCCCATTCTCTGATAGCTTAAGCTTGTAAATGAGTTGGTGATCTAACATGGTATCAGAGCATTGGTTGTGAGAGGTCGTGAGTTCAAGTCTCTCTATTTGCATTTATTCCCTGTTTGGTTTGACTATGCAAAGTTTCACTCTATTATACTTCGTACTTGTATGTGGTTTGTTTGTCTCTCCACGTACGAGTCTGGAGTTGCATGTGAGAGGGAGTGTTGAGAGCTTGATATACATTATTGGCCCATTCTCTGATAACTTAGCTTATAAATGAGTTGGTGGTTTAACACAAACACCATGAATCCTACCAAAATTTCACCCTTATTCCATCACCTACTTCATAACACATAAATTGATTGAATTCATCTTTCCCATTTTTTGAATCGACTTCGACACCCTCACATCTATAAGCTTCCACAACCTCCCACGAGAACCAAAACTCACCCTCACTTCCATATTTAGTAATAACAACATCCCTCCATAGACCTCTATCCTCGACCGCAAATCTCTACATCCACTTCCTTAAAAGTGATTTGTTGGACAACTTCAAGTCTTTACAACCCAAGCCTCCTCCTTGATGTAGGACGCTTCACATTATCCCCAAAAGAATTTTGCTTTAGGGTAATGACTATTATAGAAAAGTGTACTAACACTTTGGAATTACCACTAGCAAATACTAAACAGTTGAGTGAACCCAATATCTGAGTTCCAACCTCTTAGTGAGAAGCACCTGAGTCTTTTTTTTTCTCCCTCCGTACCATCCCACAAGCAGTCTTGATGAAGTTTCTCCAATTTCATTTTAACTAAAATAGGGATAGGAAATAGATACATGTAATAGGCGGGAAGGTTTGCCAAGCATGCTTTTAATGAGAATGATCCTCCCTCCCTTTGAGAGATACTGTCATTTCCAACTTACCAAATGACTCTAGAATCTCTCCACAATCCGAGTCCCAAACCACAGTGGATCTCATTGAAGCATCAAACGACAAACCTAGATAGGTGGGAGGAAAGCAACCCACATTATAACCCATACTCCAAGCCAACTCCTCCAAATTCCTCACTTCTCCAACTAGGATAATTTCACTCATTCAAATTTACTTTCAACCAAGAGACTGCCTCAAAGCACACCAAAATACAAGACAGGAAGCGAAGCTAGCACTCCTCAACCCCACAAAAAATTATAGTACCATCTGCAAACAAAATGTGGGAGACTTCCAGTCTTTCTACTAATACCATTCTCAACAACAATACCCCTCGACATACCACCCAAAAATACCTGTGGACAACGTTATGCTAAGCAGCCTCCATCACGATCACAAACTAAGAAAGGGGAAAAGGGGTCCCCTTGTCTAAGACCACGAGAGGACTAGAAGAAACTTGTTGGAGAGCTATTAACAAGCACAAAGAGGGAGACCGTAGAAATCATAGTTATTAAACCTGACTCTGGCATCAACTCGATGAGGTGACTAGGTGGATATGTCACTAGTTCAAACACTGGGTCAATTGGTTGAACCGGAATAATATAAAAATATTATTTAAAATTAAATACTTATGTAACTTTAGAAAATATAGTAAGATTTATAAAAAAAAAAAAAGTAGTGATGTTGTTACATTAATGTCATTATTATTGATATAAAACAAAAATATAATTTAGTATATACTAAATATATAAATTATTTAATAAGGGAACATGTGCCTTAGTGGTTAGGAATTTAGGAGTGCTTACCTATTAATTCATTGTTTTGGGTTCGACTCTTGACAACCACAAAGTTATATTTTATATATGATAAATGGTGATGGCCGATTCTCTTAAACCCACCCGGGTCACCGGTTCGCCAAGTCCGATTGGCTGGGTCATCCAGTCTAAACAGGGTCTCTTCCTTGTTCGATCAGAATGATGACCCAGCCTAGTTTAAGCCCTAATTCCCGATTCAACCGGTCCAACCAGTCGGGCCGGTTTTAATAACTATGGTAGAAATACAAGTTTGTATCCAACCTCTCCATTTATCCCAAAACTCCGTCTTTCTCAAGAGGTATAGAAGAAAGCCCCCAATTAACATGGTCAAAGGTCTTTTCTATGTCCCATTAGCACACAAACCCTGAATCCCTCTTCTTCCTCAAGTCAATGCATTTATTGGACAATCAATATTGCATCTAGGAGTTACCTTTCCCTCCACAAAGGTATTTTGGATGCTAGAGATGATCCTTTCCATTACCCTCCTAAGCCTCAAGGCATGGAGTGCTATTTTAACAACAATCTACTCGAAAGAGGTTTCCAATTTCTTAGTCATTGTTGCTTGTGCAAATATGAGGAAGAGACAGTTGATCACTTGCTTGTTCAATGCAAAATGGTGGGAGATGCATGCAATTTGCATCGGCTCTCGTTTGGATGTAGTTGGATGATTCTGACAACAATTAAAGAAATTTTTTTGATTTGAAGGTGCTCGCGAGTTAGGAAGGACTTGAGGATAGCTCCCCTTTGTCTCACTTGGTATTTATGGAATGAAGAATGGAGAATCTTTAAAGGGATTGAGCTATCTTCTTGGAGTTTCAAAGATCTTTTTGTGTTTATTATTCTTTAAGGAGGAAAATCCCATGTATCTAGACACCTTTACAAATTTTTGGGAGAAACATTGGCTTTGATTTTGTAGCATTTTCCCCCATTTTGTAATTACAGGTTTGGCCCCTCAGGCGCCTTTTAATACATATATCTTTACTAATAAAAAAAAAATCACTCTGAGAATGAGAATTACTATGTCAAGCACAGATTGGATAATCAAGAATACTAAAGTGAGAACCCTATTAGTGACAGGAACCTAGAAGGACCCCATGGGTCACTTATTTTTTACCCTAGAATGATAATTCCTACTTCTATAATTTTTATTTATTTTAGGGTTTAATTTTGTTTTAAGGAGTTAATTTATTTTGGTAAGTTTAATTTAGGGATTGGCTATACATAGGGATAGAGGTATTGAGACATGTAGCTTCTAATTATTGGACTATTGAATATTGAGATTAACTCCCTTGATTTCTCTCTTCTCTCAGTTTCTCTCTCTTCTTCCTCTCTTTTTTTCTCTTCCTATTCTTGCATCAATGAGCTTATACTAAAGGTTTTTTTTTTTCCTGTGAGGATCAAAGCTACCAATCTATTGTGAAAATAATTATAACCATGACATTAAATAATGAGAATGGTATTCAGAAACTAATCAGATGCAGAGACAATACCTAGTCTCATTTACAAGACTGCTTATCATTTTCTTGGGTAGGTAAAAAGCTCATTCCAAGACTTGTGTGTCCCATATGTTGGATTCTATAAAATGAAGCTTCTCTCGTGCGCAATTCTGATAAGGTAACCCTATCCCTCCCTTGGACAGCTACGCAAAGGTAGGCCAGCAGGTGTATCTATCATATAGTATCTAATACATTAATATCAGGGGACCTAAGTAAAACATAAACCTCCATTCAATTGGGGCCACGTAGAACTACTATACGTCTCCAATGAGATGAGCATTTTAATTCATTAGAAACCAAATAAACAATAACATGAGTTTCACAATTCAACTTTTGGTCCTTTCCACAGTTTCCGCAGCAACCAAACATAAAAAATTTACATAAAATCAAAATTACTAGGATTGTCAATAAAATAATTTTGAAAAAAAAAAATAGAGGAAGAAGAAGTAAAAAACCTAAAACAAACCTGACGGAGTCCGCCTCCAAGCTTAATGGTTTGATTGGCCATGCTTGAGAGATTCAAAACCACATCCCCTGGAACCTAAACACATAAAAATATATATTTGCATATTTATGTATGAATATGTGTGCGTTTGGTCATGTATGTAAGTGTATATATGTGTGTGTGTGTTCAGACTGATCAAAAAAAAAAAAAAATTTATGTGTTCAGTGCATAGAGAAAGTAAGAGAAGAAAGGTAATACTCACGACTCGTTGATCGACGAAACTTTTTGGTGATTCTGACGGCTTTGCTTCCATCCTTTGCACACCTAGAGAGTTATCACATCAAATATTATGGTGAGACTCTGAAAAGAGCAATGTTTTAAAACCTAGACTGTCCGTCGAACCAGAAAAATGATTGGGTCACAGGTCACCAGCTCAACCATCAGTTCAACCGGAATCGAACCGTGGTATCATAATTATGTCATAAATATATTTATTAATATATATTAATAAAAATATGAAAAATAACTAAAAAATTTCACACTATCCTACAATTATAACTCTAAACTATAAGGAGTTCCATAATATCAAAATAATGAATAAAATCATATTCTTTCTAATTTCTAGGTTCAAGGCTTCAAGTACCAAAGTTGTGTGAAATTATAGCTTTGTGCATGCAATCTAATTCATTGACATAAGCTATTTTATCCTAACTTTATGCTATTCTATAAACAGGAATAAACACAATCAGTTCAATAATTTTCTTGCTAAGAGCAACACAGCGCAACATTGCACAATTAATGATGCTGAGCTAAAAATTAACATAAACAATCAAAAAATGCATTTTCTAAAACCAGACACAATTTGTCATGGCAAGAAAGGGAATGTTGGGGATTGGGAAACTTGCATTTTCTAAAAGAGTCACCAAGCTCTTTACTGCCTCGATTTCACATATTCAAAATTGCATTTTGTAGTGTAGAAGATTATTTTTTTTAACAGACAACGAAATCATATTAAAAACCAATCAAAGTCCAAACCAGTCGGAGATACTAGATAGACAGTGGAGACAAGACAAGAGATGCTATTGTTTGCCGTTCCGGTCGCTGTAGTTGAAGGTTGATTCGCAACCAGATTCCAGATGAAGGAAGAGAGATTATAGAGGAGGAAAGAGCAAGAAACAGAGGAAGTGAGAGAGAAAAACGAAACCACATACCCGTCGCTGCTAGAGATGATGTCGGAGAGGAAGAAACGCGGAGATGAACTGGTAAGAGTCGATCGTCGCGGTCGGTTGTTGAGACGGAGCAACGAGAGAGAGATTTTGATTTTTGCCCTAGGACCGTGCGTCAAAGCAATATTTTTATCCTTCACGTGAACCGGCCAAACCAGTTGAACCGGATCCGGTTCTTTGATTTATCGGTTCAACGGTCCTGTTCCAGCGGTTTTTCAAAAAATAAACTGATTTTTGTTTGTAAACGGTTTAGTGATTGAGACCGGATTATTTTTTGAACCGGATTGAATTGGCCGATGTCATCCGATTTTTAAAACATCGGAATAAAACCACAAAAAGAAAGAGAACACGGGAGAGAAGAGAGTAATTTAGACATTTTATATTCTCGATAATTTATCATTAAGTTATCCAAACATAAACGAGGATTGACCCTCTCCTCTCAATTCCTTTCCTTTTTCTTGTAACTAATACTTGCACACTCTCCTTTCCTTTCCCTCCTACTTATCCAAACGAACTGTTAGAGATTCTTTATTCTTGATAATTTGTATATTTAGTTGCATGAAAATACATTCTCGAGACCTCACATTAAATATTTTTACTCCGATTAATAAAATCTATAATATGAATTAGTAGGTAAAGGTGTTCCTTTTCCTCTATCTTTTTTTTTCATAATATTATTCCCAATTTTAACTATATAGTCATATTTTTTAATCTTTATTCAATAAACCAAAGAGCTTAAACAAATTTTTAAAATTTGTGTCTTTTCACATAAGTGTTTTTTCAATTATAAAAGCATCTTCTCAAATATGCATTATGCCATACTTGACTGCATGTTCATATTTGTTACTGATTTTGATTATGCCATACTTGACTGCATATTCATATTTGTTACTCTTAAAGTCTTTATTCAACAATCTAAGTAACTTAAATAATTTCTTGTTTTTTTATAAAAGTATCTTTTGGTAAAGGCATCTTCTCCAATATATTGTACTAGTAGGTATAAACATTGCAATGATAAGTTCGTAGCAAATGACAATTGGTGTTTAGACATTCTATTTGAACCTAGTTACTATCACTCTCGTAACATACTTTGATACAATCACGATTTCTTTCATCTGGAGTTGTTAGAGGAGTGAATACATGAGATATACGTCCCTAATAGTTTAAATTTTTACGAAAGTTAATATTTTAATAAAGTATTCTAGATTTGAATCTTACCGGCACTTTAATAATTATAATTGATCTACATAATGGCTCACTCAATATGAAGAGTCGGTCACACATGAGAGAACGTGTTAGAAGATTAAATACTTAAATTACACCACCCTTTAGGGTCGGCTCTAAACAATTAGAGACCTAAAGTGATAAAAAGAACAACTCTAAATAAGGTATTTTTAAATATTAATATATAATTTTACTTTATTATATATATATATATATTATATTTACTTTTGTTATATAAAATTTAATTATTTTCAACAAGAGAGACGTATATATTAAATACAATTCTGATAATAGAATTTTTACATAATTTTTTTTATTTAAATAGATAGTAATAAAATGTTAGATTAAATTTGAATAAAACTTTATTAATAGAATTAGTTTTTTTATAGAGTCTTTATTGGGTCTTTTAATAGTGTTCGGTTTTTATTAAACTTAGACTTCTAATTTGATTATATTATAAATTTATAAAATCTGAGTGTTTTGTAAAGTTAGACTTTTATTAATCTTAAACTTCTAATTTGATTATACTATAATATATAAAATTTAAGACCTTATCTTTAAGTAGGGGTTTAAAACGATTACTTTGTTAACTTTATGGTTGAGCCGCCTTTGCCACCCTCAACAGTTTGAAGTTTTTAAAAGGGTTGGTGATTTAATAACAAATTATAACCTTATCCTTAAGTGGGGCTAACCTGATGGTGTGCTCGTTTGGATGGGTGGTGGAAACAGATGTTTTGAAAAAAATTATTTATTGACATTTATTTTGATCTTGAAAATACTTAAACGAGCATTTTGAAAAGTTCAAATAAACATCTAATTAATTCAAAAGTTCATTTAAAACATGAGAAATTTAAAACGGGGCATGAAACAGTTCATCCAAACACAGTTGTTATCACGTAAAATTTTAAATTAAGAAAAAATAGAGAGTGCATCATGGAAGCAACACGTTACCAAAATATACAGTAATAGGTAACATGTTGAAGGTTGAAGAATTAATTATAGTAATTAAAGATTTTTTTTTTCCCTGAGAATAAAACATCAGTGTTCCATTCGGTTGATAGGCTCAGGAACAAGAATAAATATTTACTGTTTGATCTTGCAAAACCAGCTCTGTAAATAGGGGGGCCCATAGCAGAATACAGCTTCTTCGCAAATTTATTCAATAAAATGGTTTGACCTCTCTCTCAAAAACTAACACCGTTATGAACCCATTTGGAATGTTAGTCCCACCCAAAAAAAATTGTGATTTTTCACTATTTGGTAAAATCATATCATGCAAAGTTAAAAAACACAACACATCATATGGAAAATGCAATTAAAAATATAAATTAAATATACATAATATTTTTTTAAACATCTTTTGGAAGTCTCAGTATCTCTTCTATTAGAACCCTTATAACCATGGTTTCATGGTCATATTGAAAGTTACATGTATAACATTGAATTGTAAATGTGTCATTAAGATTATTGGATCGAGAGTATTAAATAATTTTTTCTTATACTTACGAGTGTAACATATGAGGGAAGTGTGAGAGAGGAAAAAATCCTATACAAAATTCAAATTCAAATGTTTATGTAAAATTTGCATGAATTTTATACAATATTCAATTGTGAAATATTTTTACTGATTTTTTTTTAACTTCCATAGGCCGAATATATATATATATATATATATATATATATTGTGAATAGGTAAAAGGACCCTGGACTTCAAGGGGAACACAACTTTGAATTTTGTGTTTGTTATCAGGTCCTAATCTATAGCTGACCTTCCAACCATTAAAAACAGAAGAGGCAGAGGGTGCATTAAAGTACTACTGAACATCAGCTTAGGTTTACTGCATTTAACTTCTACATGTTAGAGTGATCTTTAAAGAAGGTGGTCTCTAAGAAGATTGATCACTTCTTTTTTTCTTCAAGTAGATTGGTCTAAACTAGGAAGATTTGCCCATCAAACTCTGATCACGCCGGAACTTTTGATCGAAGTTTTTCACTAAGAGCATCTCCGGTGGAAATGTTAAGAGTCATAAGAGTAATGTTAACAACCGTCGAATCCTAACTAGAAATATCAAAAAATACCATATCAGTTAAAAAAAAAACAAGATAAAGATGTTCGTGGCACTTCAAAGATGACATCACCCATAAAGATAACACCAACTTTCTGGGCAAAGTTCACCTACTAAAAATAAACAGATGGATAATAGGAGTATAAATAGATGCTATAAGTGCTCTTATAACAATAACTGCAAAGCGAAATCAAACTCCTGGTGCAAAGGAGTGAAGTACCATCAAGGTGGGGTTCTAGGAAGCTGAGAGCAATCAACAAACAAGGTGTGACAAACTATCTACATTTTAAAGGAAAAGATAAGCTTGAGGACCATAATCAGATCTGGGAGTAAGGGGATAAGTACATTTCAGCTGGAGTTAATGTGGACTCATCAGCCTTTTGTTTTCAATCTATTCTCTAATTATTTCTTGGCCCAAACCTTTCTCTTCAAGCATGACCAAATTTATAGAAATTTGTATAGATGTCAATGAAAATGACCAAAAAAAGAAATTGAAAAACAGAAGCTGATTCTAATATCTAGGCTGTTAAACCCAAGATCAGTCCCCTCCCCCCGCCCCCCCCCAAAAAAAAAAAAAAGAAAAAGAAAAAGAAAAATAATAATATAAATATTTTGATAATATAATTTTTTTCAGGATAGGTAAATGGTCCTTGGGGTGAGAAATATTTCAAGAATTCAAAGTTTATTTACCCCCCAACTCACAAATCCTTTAAATATCAACTTGTTAGAATCTGCTAATTAATCCTTCAGCCAATCTATATCCTTCATGATGTCATGCAGATCAAAATTTATTTGCTTTCCACCTCATTCTCATTAATCAAATAACTCCTAGATGGTGCATATATTTATTGGATTCCCATGCATAAATCTTTCTGCATGCCTATCTGTATGTGTGTGTGTGTGTGTATATCAAAAGTTTCGATTTCTGTGTAACATATTTAATTAAAAATTATCAACAATGAAAAACCAAGACAGCCAATTATTTCCCATTCAGATTTCTATTCAATAAAAATCAAAATCTCCAGCCTAAAGCAATGGATTCATGAGTAGAACAAACTAGTCACATGGGTTAGGTTCTGAGAACCTGACTATTAAACATGGTCCATGCAACCATTTTATTTATGAAAGTGATATTAAGGTAGGATTAGGTAGGGAGGAGAAATCAAGAAAATTTGCACTTGAAGTACAATAATTCCTTGAGACATTTGAAAATGCAAAGAAAAAGTACAGGCAACAACTGTCTATCTCCACCAACCATCTTGACGATTATTGAATGACTGGGAAGCAAAAGGGACCACCAAACTTAATTAAATCACATCTCTGGATGATCTAATCTCATACTCTAAAAGGTACCTTGAATGAATGGTCTCAATATGTGTGTATTATGTCAAAATGATTTTGCAACTCACCTATATCCATCAACTAAAACTCAATGCAATTTGCAAGTATTAACATGCACAAATGTTACTGAGAAATGAGATACAAAATAGAATCATCTTTGACCAATATAATATCATCAATCATTGAACAACAATATACAAATGATTACAATGTCATCACAAAATTTCAACGATTAATTTAATAATGTAATACAAAATAGAATTGCCTTCGACCAATCAATATTACAACCAAATCCCACCCTGCAATTATTTCATTCATCCCCCTTTTTCCATTTCTTCTTATAAATATCTCCTATATTACATCATTCCAAAATATAAATAACCATCTTTATCATACCTTAATGGCTTCATTATCTACAGTATGATGATTGGCATCAAGAAGATTCTCTAAGGATCTGGCTTTTCTATTCCGAACCCTACCTGCCTCTTTTAATAACTCAGCCAACCTCTTCTTTTCATCATCCACATCAGGATTTGCTGTCCCAAGCTTTTCCTCTCTCATCCCAACAACATATTCCAAAATTTCAATTGCATCATCCAACCTATATAACAAAGGAGGGCAAAAAACAAATGAATTTATAAACTAACACTATGAATTATCTGATTTAAATTATTCTCCAACCAGTAAGAAATCCAAAATGCACAAATGCATTCAAGAAGAACTCTATAAACTATTTGATTCCTCAGATTTACATATGCTAATAATTGGGCTTAAAGTTTATTATACAATTATCTCTAACAACATCTTTCCTTCCCAAACTTATATGCACTAATAACCAAAATCTCTATGCTGGCTGGGAACTGGGAAATGGCCAGAGTTCAGGTCCGTACACAATCCACCCTTCTCAGCACCCTGGTTTCAAGGGACCAACAATAGGTAATGGCCTTTTTTCTCCTATATATAAACAAAAATTCCTGCAATTCTAACCTCTCTTTTAACTGGTTATTATCAGGTAAGTAAAACTCATGAATAAATGAGAATTGTTTCATATAGCAGGTGAAGAAAGAAAAGCAAAGCACAACACATATAGCCTTATCGTTCACTTGTTCACGGGGCTAAGTGTGATATGAGGGGGAAGAAAGTAAAGGCAGATTTACACCCCTACAGTCAGTGCAAATAATATCTGACATCAGTGACAAAATTAGTGAATCATGTGCAGACAGCTTACTAGAGATCCCTCCTTAGGAGAAATAACTTCCCAACAGTTAATTATGGAACGTAATATGCTGAGAATAAAGAAAATAGGACTCATATAATATCCTCTACAATAGCTTTGCTACACTCCCTAAATACTGTGCTTTAAAAGCATTGTACATAGGGATTGATGAATCATTTTTTAAGACGAAAGACAATGATGTCCTAGTTTACAATGATTTTAAGCTAATTATGGGAAAGCTATTATAAACGATATGAACTCAAGAAACTTATTGAAAAAAAAGGATATGAACCCAAGAAAATATATTAAGAAAGAGGATGCATACCTTCCAACTGCATCATAAGTGCCAGCAAGATTGCTATATACCCCGAGTGTGTCAGGGTGATATGGTCCATACTCCTTGTTCCAAAATATCCCTTGCTTCTTCAAATAAATCTGCAGCCTCATTTATAGCATAACGCTGCACACAAGCTAGCCCCATTTGGTTAAGAGCAATCCCAAAGAAGGCAGATTTCTTCTCTCCACTTGCACGGAGCTTGGAAATGGCATTCTTAAAGGAGGTGTATGATTCGGAGTAGTTTCCCAACATATAGTACATAACCCCCATTTGGGCTTCAATTCCTGCAATGGTACTTTGCTGACCTGGGGCATCATTATATATCTTTAGGGCCTTTTGTAACAACTTGAGTGCCTGCTCAAGTTCATTCATTGATTCGTAAATAGCAGAAACATCAGTGAGACCACTGGCAATCTCCTCCGGAGGAATCCCAGGAATTGGCTTTGAATAAATTCGAAGGGCATTCTCACAGTAGGATTTTGATTCCTTCAATTTTCCTGTCTTATTATACAAGTCAGCCAGACGGACAAAAACTGCAGCAACTGCTGGATGATTTTCTCCTTTGGTGGACTTGAAAACTGTTAGTGCCTTCTGATAAGCAAAAACAGCCTCATCATACCGAGCCAAAGATAGGTAGGTGTCTCCAATGCTGCAATCCACTGATGCCACCTCCATTTCCTGGCCATTTGCCACCATGGCCATGCTAGCCAATACGAGATGCTCAAGAGCAGCTTCATGATCTCCTTTTGTTTCACATACAAGACCCATGAGCCTCCTATCTGCTGCCTCTTCAAGGGAAGCAGGCGAACCATTCTCTTTATGTATGTCAAGAGCCATTTGACAAAGCTTCTCAGCCTCAACAACCTGCAATGCTTGAACATGAGCTTCAGCCAAGTACCTGCAAGTCTCACCAACTCTTGGATCCTTATCTCCCAAAACTTGTCTCTGGACTTCCAAACCTGTTGTGTAACATGCTATTGAATTCACAAGTTGGCCCAACATCGCATAAGTATCACCTAATTGCATATGACCAGCAAATTTAGCAAGGGCGTGATCTTGGCCTTCCTCAACAACTGGAATCTCAATTGAGTGCTCAAGCACTGGAATAGCCTCATTATACTGGCCCAAGTTACAATATATTGCTGCTGTAACATGCAAACACATAACCATATCTAAACTAGGCTTCCCATTAGCACATTTCTCAAATGATTTTGCTGCTCGAAGAGCCAATTCGAGAGCTTTCTGGGGATTATCCCCAGAAGAAATCAAATCCCTTGCTTGCTTAAGGAGAAATGGCCCAAGATCAGGGTTATCTAAACCTGACTCAGACGAATCCTCAATTCCATTCTGCAACTTCACCCCTCCTAAAGGCGAATTCCTCTGTTTTTTAATGGAAATGCCTGCTGCATTTTGTTTTCTTAAAGTCTTATGATTCCGCTTATCAATAGGAGGTTTGTCCTGCGGACTTTCACTCTTAGGACTTGATTTCAACGATGCTTCCAATTCCAACTGCAAGCGAGAAGATTTCTTCGATTGTCCTGAAGAAGGAGACTTTGTATTTGAAGATTGGGTATTGTCCAGCTTCCCTGACCTCTTATCTGCAGATAAGCTTTCCTTCTTAGAACTTGAATCTCTATGACTACCATCCTCCGGCTTTTCCACCTCTTCCTCTTCCATTATCTCCACTTCCCTCATCTCTCCACCCACAAGATGGCGCAACTCTGAATCAATTCTAGACTCTTCACCATCAGATCCAAAGCTGGGCCTTGATGGTGATTGATCAGAACTCTGCATCTCACAAACATTATCATAAAGCTGCTCGATTGAGGTGTCGACCACCCCATCAAAAGGAACTTGAGTAACTGCACTCCTAGGACTTTGCGGACTCAAAGTACTCTTCGGCGTCTTATTTGTAACTGAATTTTCCTTAAAAGGAGTAGAGTTTCCATTTTCAACATTCACTAGCCCATCTTCATGAATCCCATCCATAACAAATCCAGGCATCTTATGATACACAAGTCAACAAATCACTCCTAAAAATCAAATGAATTATCTTTAACAAGTGTTTCGATGATATCCATCAAATGCATATTTCATATATAATTATATATATATATATATATCTTGTCAACAGATCCAAACAAGAATGAAATGTTTGCATTAGGTTTCCTAATAAATCAGAAACGGCAGTGTTCAATCAGTAGAAACAGTTAAAATAAACAAAATACATAAAAAAAACCAACTTAACAATAATATCACAAGCTTAGATCTTTAAAGTTTTGAACAAATTACTTCTAGAAGTTTCCATGTTTGTCTATATATATAAATAACAAAAGCAAACATCATATAACAACAGAACTTAAAGTTTTTTCAATAGATCTTATCATATCAGTACAGAAAAACTCAACATGAACCCATCAAGAATTGAAACATGCTAAACAGTAACACTAACACAAACCCAATTAGAAACAATTAAGACATAAAATCAAGAAAATAATGGAAAATAATACGCAGTTGACCTGAGCAAATGATCATATAATAAGAGAGAAAGGGGTAAAAAGGCCAGAAAAGTAATAGATAGAATTGACAGAGAACAGAAACAGAAATTCAAAAGAAGCCATACCTTAGAGACAAGCCATGAAACAGGAGACCCAAAGGTGTTGAGTTTCTATTCTTCTCCGGGTCTTATATAGAGATAGGATTGGGGAAAAAATCTATCCTTCGTGGGTGTATATATGTGAGTTTAATGAGACAAGAAAAAGAAGAAGAGGGGAATTTTGGGCCAAGAATGAGGGCAAAATGGGAATTAAATAAAGAAAGTTGTGGGAAGGTTGCAGAGGTGGAATGTCAGAGGAAAGGAGAAGGCGACTTTTCCCCCAACCGGGGCCTGCAACCGCCGATTTGTTATCTCTTTGTTTGTGCCTCGCTGGAACTCGCCACGTGGCGATTCCACAGGACGGTTATGCCCCTGAGTAATATATATATTGACTGATAACTCTTTTTTTTTTAAAAGATAGACCTGGTCATTTGCTTCTCTTTTGGGTAGACAATAGAATATGTAGATTCACGATCGCAGTCCTGAGGTTTACTTTATACTTGCTTTAGGCACTGTATGCCTCCCTGTACCACACTATAAACTGTGTGCATATACATATATATATATATATATAAATACATATATGTATATACACTAACTGGACTTTTTTTTCTTTGTGTAAATTTGAATCATTCTCTTTCCTATGTGAAAGAGAGAGTAATGTTATTGGGTCACTGTTAGTTTTGACATAAGACTAGGACAATGCATCTTTCATGTGAGGATCAGGATGAAAAATCAAAATTTTAGCATTTTTTTATATATAAATATACTAGTCAGTGACCTATGATTCACACAAATATCATGAGTCTCACAAATAAAAATAATCATGTTCATTGAAAAAAAACGAACAAATGATAATTTCATAAATAATTAATACATAAAAAATAGAATTGTCCAATAAAAAAAAATGACAAACCTTCACTTATTATATATATATATATATATATATATATAGTTGCATTTTTATGAGGTATGGAGTTGGGTAGGCCTTCCAAGCAGAGTAACCAAAATGTAAAACCAGCATAAAATAAGAGAGGGAATTTCACTAAATTTTGCAGCAGAATTTGTACTTTGAACAGAGAGGAATGCAGTTTGTTCAGAGTTAACATAGGCTGGGCTCCAATGGTGAACACTGTATTTATTGATGCATTGCGCTACCACATGAGGCAGTAACTACTTTGCCTAGTTTTATCCGACATAGATGGACCACTGTTTTTGCATTTATAATGTTCATGTTGCATTATTGATCAAAACAAATTTTAAGTTCATCTCCCTTAAAAAAAAAAAAAAGAAAAAAAAAGGGAAAAACACACACTCCTTAGAGAAATTATTTCATGAATTTGATGTGATGGTCTCCGTGATTTTAAGTGTATAAAAAAATTATCAGTGAACTTTATAAAATACTAAAATTATAAAAGTTATCATATCATACGATACACTCGTAAAATAACTTTTCATCCATCTCTCCTTCTCCCGCAACCCACAAAAAAAGAGAGAGGTAAATCATTAGTTTATTGTTATAAAATTATTTAATGTATGTTAACGTAATATTAACACTCTTGAATTAACCAAATGGGAAAGACTTTAGGAAAAGCAGTACTTAAATTCAAATTAAGTAAAAGGAATCTCCTCCTAACACAGTATATGTCTTAACTATAACTTGTCATGTATACGATAGATTCAGATTGTGACACATACTCAGATAAGAGAAGATTTATCCTACTTAGTTTGAACTCTAGTGCAAATATTGTACCTTTAGAAATTATTAGCTCAAGATTTAATGTTTGAATCCCTAAAGTAAAGTGTTGCGCGTGTCTTAAAGGCAAGTGGGACATTCAAGGTTTACTACATATCCATGGATCCAAAGGTATGTGGTTGGACTGCTTTTTTTTTTTTTCATAAAAAAACCATAATATTACACAATATATATTCTTAACTGTTATCAGAAAAAATAATGAATCACAAGCTCATTTTTTGAACAAGTTGGTGGGCATAAAAGATGTGTGACTTCTAGTTTGCCTCACCTTTGTGCTAGAACTTAGCATATCAATTTTTATAAATTGATAATATATATGTTAGTCATATACTCATTTAAGGGTGAAATTTTTGCCAATATATTTTCTATTATCACCCTTCAAATTTATAATTTACACATTAAAAATGAAAGACAAGTAATGGGAAACTAATAGTGCAAAAAGTAATAATAGAAAAGGCATTATTCCCCTCCAATTTCCATCTTTGGGTGCATCCAACAAACTTGTCATGCTAAAATTTGATTTTTACCCAAGTTTTCCTTAGAATTTTTTTTAAAATTAGGAGTTGTCCCCCCCACCCCCCCAAAAAAAAATATATATTATATTTATATTTTTAAAAAAAACCCTCTTAAATTTTAAGTTTTATATTCTTGCCCCCCTCCCAAAATTTATGATCTACATCCACCACTCCTGTCATGCACCTCTCACATGCTTTTATAACTACAAAATGCTAAGCAGGACCACCTATCTACTGATTTTATTTTTTTAACTAAAAACTCAATAAATTTACAATTTTCAATGGACAGGACTGAATGGGTATTACCATGACAAAAATGGTGGCTTTGGGAACTTAAGATGGAGAAACCCAACTCAACAAATTATGATGTGAAGGGATATTTTGGAGATCAAAAGTTGCATGACTTTTGAATAATTATTGGGGTAAGTGAGTCTTTTCAGTGCTCAAGGTTGGACTGATTTGGTATCCAATGATATTAATACTTATTTTTAAATAATCAAAATTAAATAATAATGATTCTTCCAAGTGGGGTCTTAAAAATATATAATGACCCATGTATCTTACCTTCTACAAGAGGCAAACCTGTTCATGGGTATAAATTATTCATTGAGGGTGACCACTTAGCTCTCTGAAAATATTTTTATATTTTTTTACCATTTCAAGCCTCGTTGTTTTGTGTAGACAACTGCAGTTTTTTTGGAAGACTAGGAATGGGATAGACGAGAAGGGAAAGGGATCATTAAATTTTCATCTAGGTCAACATATTGTATAAGCAATATGTATCACCCATATATATGACAAGGCTTTCACATTAAATAGAGAAATTGTACATATATATATATATAAGCATGGGTAAGTTTTAAGCTTATGTTAGTTGTACTGAGCTGTGTTTGAAAACAGAAACCACCATCTAAATGCTGTGTTTTGGCAATATTTTTATCTGCTCAAAGCCTGAAACCTTCTTGTCTTACTATCCAATCTTTTATCTGCTCAAGATTTTTGGCAATCTGACCAGGCAATATTGTCATTCTATTGAAATCCACTGACTTGACTCTCAGTCAGCTGCCCTCGTGATATTTGCATATATATATATATATATATGTGTGTGTGTGTGTGTGTTAGAAGTATATTAGGATTAGTGTGTTAGGGTGAGCTACCATGTACTATTATTTTATTATTTTCTTTTCTTTTTAATATTTTTATATACTCTCTTATATAAGACAGGTCTCTTGTGTAGTTTATCAATTAATTCAATTTAATACAATATAGTCGCTTTTTTTTTTTTTCCTTTTCTCTCTCTCTCTTTTATTTTATGAAGACCATCGGAACAAAATCCGGTAGGTAACCGTTCGATAATAAAATTAGAGAAGAAGAAAGTGTATATGCTGAAAAGAGAAAAAATCACCATAGATCATAAGGCTGTACCATAAGATCTTATTTATTATTATGTTTTACCTAAGTCGAATAGAATTGGAATTCCGAAAAATCGGAATTAGAATGTATCTTTAAAAGGGGTTACTATATGGGACTATACTTTCTTATTCTTTATCTAGAACGTGGTCCGAAGGTGATGCATAGCTCGATATCTCAATACGTCGGTAGGGATAGTGCCAAATATGTTCGAAGCCGATCACTTATAAATTAGTGACGTCAGACCTGTAAAATCACATGTCAAATAGTGGGTCAATGCTAGAATATGGCATATCACAGTATATGCATGTATTAGAGCTACAGATTGTGAAATCCTAGATCGAGGAAAGGAGAAAAAAAAAATGACTGCGTGTAAAACTTGAATCACAATAACAAAGACTTTTAAATGAGGTTATCATTGATTCATTGTTATATTTGTTGCCTTTCAACCCTTTAAAACACCCATTCTGTAATGTCCCATCGAAATTGTCCCTATAGAAATAGGGAATTATTCAGAAGTTCATTGTGAATCATTACATCACAACAACTGGTGTATTATATTATAAATATTTTTGGAAGGTACAGTACCATTCAATGTAAAAAGCCATCATTCAAGATAAGATTATATATATATGGCTTATCATTCTTCTCCCATATATCTACTATCCTCCTCTCTTATGTTAATACAACTTACAACAAGTCCGCCATTGTAAAAAACACCGTTCATCTTATAATGTCAGTCTAATCAATCACATAAAATAACATATTATCACATATTTTACTAAAAATTGAAACCGTACCCTTATAAGGAGAACCAAGAGCGCTGCAGGATGGAGTCAGTTGTAACACGAGTTAGACAAAAAATATAAAATTATAATATATTTGAAACACTTTCGTGATATATAAAATAAATAAAATCACAAATTGATATCGTGGGATGCATTTTTTCGATAGTAGAAATCACTATACCAAATTTCATCTAACAACCAATAATGTAGAAAATTTAAGAGTAATTGAAGAATACTTAGTAAAAAAATGTTAATGCCCAAGAAACTGTATCTTGATACTATTCCATGTATATTAATGATGCGTTTTATGAAAATCAAAACAGTAATTCTTAAGAAAAATCGAAAACCACAAAATCAAAACCAAGCAATATTAAAATAAAAAAAAATACTCTAATAACACTATAAAGGAAAAGAAAAGGAGGGAATGTAAACATACCATGAGAAATTTAAGAAATCAAAGGGAAAAAAATTAAAGGTCCAAACTATTTTTTTGTAATTTCGTTTGGAGATTGAAGGAAAAGGGGATGATAGGAAAATGGACACAAAGAAACATAGAGAAGGGAATGATTTGAAAATTTAGACCGAAATACCAATGATGGAGGGAGAGTGCCAAAATAAGGGTAAAAAGAACATGTTGATGTACATTGACCAAACATGAGAAAAAAAATTGGTTCTATCTCTTATGGATGATCAAGTTCACGTGAGAAAAATATGTATAAATGAGACAATAATTAATTTGAGGGACTAAGTACATGAGTGTCGGCGTAGGTGTGTCATATATATATATATATAGATTTATGTGTGTGTGTGTGTGTGGTGAGTGCTTTTGTTATGTGAAAGACAAGAAAAGGTTGAGGGAGAGAACTGAAAATGCACAATAGAAGAGAGGGAGAGATAGCAATTGGACAAAGTCCAACATGTGCACATCTTTAAAAAAATTCAGAGTCCCCCTGCCTCTGCTCTACCGCTTGGCCACCGAGAGTTTTGACTCTTACAACAACTTTTATGTTTATATAAATGAAAAAATAATGTCACATAATCATTACACTACTGTAACAATCGATTACAATGGTAGAATCACAATGTCCATTGCATCATATGACAATTACATTAAATAATTTTTCAACAAATTATGAAAATTCAAAAGCTATAAATACATTATACATATAATTATATCCATTATAACATAGTGGTTGAGAGCTGCCATGATATCTAAAGGGGGTGGGTGAGATTAAGGGTTCAACTTTCATTGTTGACAAAAAAAAAAAAAAACAAAACTTTAACTATAACCAATAACCCAGATGATAATGAAACCCTACAACAAGGACACTGCTTTCAATTTATAAATCTCAATAATAACTAATAGATTGGACAAAGTAGGACATTATCCAAGTTTGAGTCCTTATGAAATCCCATAAATCCCACATGTGAAGTAACTCTAATGATTTGTTACTTACCCAAAACAAAAACAAAAAAACTTTAATGATCCACCCCTGGGGGTTCTTGCACAGAAGATTGAAGGCAGCAAATATTGTTGCTAGATTGAGAGAGTTGGCTTTCCTTTTTTTGTTCTTTTGATGACTCTTAGATTAGGAGTGGCACCCAACCAGCCTTTTCCCGTTTAAATGTTTATCTTAATATCTATTTGTTTATATTCTTTTATCCAAAACCCGAACCTTGAACTCCAAATTTTTTTTCTAAAATA
Source organism: Nyssa sinensis (assembly GCA_008638375.1). Lineage (NCBI taxonomy): Eukaryota > Viridiplantae > Streptophyta > Magnoliopsida > Cornales > Nyssaceae > Nyssa > Nyssa sinensis. The sequence goes on from CM018036.1 coordinate 8,614,569, forward strand.
AATTAAAATTTATTTCGTATGCATATTTATAAACTCATTTTATTTCTCTTTAAATTTTTGATTAAAGGACAGTCATTTTTTTTAATCTCTATAGAGTAATTTATATAGTGTAATAATTTTAATATATAAACGGGACAAAACAGGGACCATCTCTCGGACAGATTTTAAACACCCCATGCCATAGGACATAGGACAATTTGGCGTTATGAACTTTCATAGCACCGTCTCTTCTTCCTCTATTGGATGATCTAAAGGACTCAAATCCTCCTCCAATCAAAAAATTCTTGAAACTTATACATTCATTTCTTGACAGCTGTGGGATTTGAACCCACGCCCTTCGGACCAGAGCCTAAATCTGGCGCCTTAGACCACTCGGCCAAACTGTCACTCTAGTGTTATGCGTTAATTCAATGTTTTTATAAAACGAGTGCAAAAGTCCACATTTCAATTATAAAATTAAATCAAATGTAAAATGCACGCAAGCCAAATAATAATCAAAACATCTCACACCATAATTGATGAGATTGCATTCAACTTTTTTGTTTTGTTTGCCATTATAAAATTGAAATTTAATAATTTGAACTAACTTTCTTCTAATTTCAATTTCATAATTCTACAATGTCAAAATTAGTCTTTTACAACCATGTGACTAAAAGGTAAAAACAAAGGAAATAAAGCAAGAGGTCCAAAACTTTTGGGAAAATAACAAAAAAATTTATTTTTCTTCTCCTTTTCCCTCCTTTACGCTATGTTTAGCTAATCGGGCAGAAAAAGAAAAATTAACATTGATTATGAAAGAGATAAGAAAAGAGTTTAATCATTCTTTCATACTTAGATGACATATAAAAAATAAAAAATAAAAAGATAACATAATTGTTTCATCTACTTTGGTAACAATAAAAGAAAAAAAAATCTAGTAAATAATTTTTTTTTCTATTATACCACAAAATTGAGGTGTCTTTCTTATTTTTATTTTTTCCTTTATAAAATTTAATATTAAAATCGGTATTATAAAAAAATCCATTAAAAAACTTCCTCCTTCCCCTCTATCTCTGTCCATTTTTGGAAGGAAAAAAATTAAATAAAATAAGAATTAAGAAACCTTCCATCTCCCTTCATTTCATTTCCTTTCCTTTTTTTAATTTTAAACAGAGCATGAAATAACATATTCTTCCTTCTCCATTCCTCTCCTTTCATTCCAAACCCCTCAATCCTAGCAGAGTGTAATGTAAAATCGAACCTTGGATTCCCATTGGATTCCCATATAGATTAGAGAATGCCAATTAAAGGAACCATTCTTGTTCTTACATATTCCACCAAAAAGGAAAAAAAAAAGAAGTTATATAACGAGGTTTCACTATATCATGATTGAACAGAGAGACCTAGATAGCAAGAAAACAAATATGATACATTTAGCATTACACATAATTCCAGGATAGTTTCTTAAGCTCTTAGAGCAGCAATACACCTTGGCAGGCATCGCAAAAGAGTATGATCATCAGAAGGTTGGTAGGATGAAAAAAAATCTGGATCTTGCTCGAGAGAGGCTGCATAACTTTTTAGAATGTTAACTATCTCATCAAAATGCGGCCGCTTATCGGGATTACTTGACCAGCATTGGTTGATGAGACGTTTAAAAGCCATCGGGCATGTGGATGGCAATGGTGGACGTGCATTCTGCACAAAACCCAAACGGATGTAAGATATAAGAAAGAAAATACCTTCTTTTTTTTTAAGGTGTAGAGAAACCCGTCAGGGCCACAAGTTTGTAGGACCATTGCTTCAGAAAGAACTCTCAAATGTAACCACCATGAAGGTCATTTCATATCCATGTAGCTAATTCACTATATTTATATATAATAGAACATTCACATTGAGACACAATATAATCAGGAAATCAAGCCTCAGCCTGCACCTTGCCATTTTCTCATGATCAGGAATTCTGGGCAAGATAACAAACATCAAGTAAAAGATGGTGTTCTATGTTGCATCTTACAGCCATTATATCCCAGGAATTTGATGAATCACAAAATGCCTACACAATTAGAGAGAGTTAACAAACAGAAACTTGGAGCTGCAGAAATAAGTCCACCCACCAAATTTTTTTTATACTTTTTTCAAAGTGCTAAAAGGTATACTGGAACTGTCATAGATCACTGACAACATGCAGACCTAGCCCACAGGCTAGACCAAATATGCACCCACCATTTCGCTGCCCCCTATGAAAATATCATCACCATAACCAGGTTGAAAGTAGTTAACAGGAGTGAAACCTGCAATATCCCCTAACAGGGCAAGGCTGCCCTGTGGAATTGACTACGATTCAGGGACTGCAGGCGTATGAACTCTCTCATGCCATTCATGTGTGCAAGATGTGTAGAAAAATAGAACTCAGGAAGGATGAAATCATTGAAAACAGTCCAATTAGAGCTTTAAATATATACCTATATGTAGAAGAATAAAACTCATGAAGGATGAAATCATTGAAAACAATCCAATTAGAGTTTTAAATATATACATAGATGTACGCAAACACACAGTAATCACTTAAATTCTTCCCAAGCTGATGTTTTCTATTGTATTTGAACAACAACTAAAGAGTAAGCAGGTTAAGGAGAAACTAGAGTGAATAGTAGTTGATAGCAAACCTCTTTTTTACAAGAATTGGCTAACTCATGAGTTTATTTACAGAGTTGGTTCACTCGATGATATATTTTTTGGATTATAAACAGTTAGAAATGAAACACCTTCAGAGATAAATGATTTAAATGTAAATCATATGTTTCAAATATATCTCATCAATTTATTTGTAACTTGGGAGTCAATGTCTGACATGAGTTCCAAAAAGCAGCATTTTGTTGCCTACAGGCTACAGGCAGACAAAATGAATGTCCATGCACATAGTATGCTCTTCACCAATTTATTATACGTATGATAGAATGAATAGGCTAAGAGAGTGTCTAAAGGAATTGAGCTAGAAATATATTCATCTCTTCCTTTTGTCTAATAGATGTTTACGACGAATATCTAATATTCACACCCATTATATTGTGTCCCACATGGGTACTTTGCATATTGAAAAGTCCATGAAATTTAGTTTCCTTTGGTACCACTATTAGAGGCCTTACCCCAAGGACAAGGATAAGCGCACACGCAAACACACACGCACACGCACCAGAATGCTAACATAAATCTGTATAATAAGCCCATACATTGCATGGATGCTAATATAGCCCATAGGTTACCTATATGAATTGTAGTTATAGCCACAAGCACCACTCAATCTCCCAACCAAGGAACTAATGCTGATACATGCTGTCCTTGACTAGTTTTGTTATGTATGGCTACTAAAAGAAGAAAATGCTAAAAGATGAAAGTATCCATGACAAGTATTACTACTGAATTTCCATTTTATTAGTGGTAATGAGGGTATCATGCGAGAAAGGGAAGGTTTTGGAGTCATGAGAGAGTTTTAGGCAAAAGTCAAAAGACTCATAACTCAACATATGATTAAGATGGATATCTTAAATCCAAAAACTTGAATTTCACATTGTCAACTTTCAAGGGCCCAAACAACCTCATTTTTCCACATTAACTACTTACATTTCTGTCCCAACTATTTGGGGTTAACTACATGAATTCCATCTTGCAATCCCACTCTCTCAAAGGCAGTACTTTATATTAAACTATACGCCATTCTTCCTCTCTCCATTACCTTAATTTTAGAGAAAAATAATAAATTTGGAGAAATAAGGGTATTGCAATAAAGCATCATCAATAGGTGTGAATAATTATGCAAGGAAGATCCTGAAATCATACACAAGAGACTCTATTTGACGTGATTCAGAAAAAAAAACCTTGCACACATCCATGGATTAGAAGAGATAATTCACTATAGGTATATTGGATAGGGCCTAAGATTTTACAATTTCATACATCCTCAAACCATCTTTCATGACTCTCAAATATATTTATACAATTCCTAACCTCGTTCCTTTTTGGTCGTGGATTACAAAATTATGCATTTCTTTTAACACACAAAATTTTCTGCAATAGGAAACTCAATCAAAATATGAATTTAAGGCAACATCCAACTTGGGGGCATATAAAGATGATAGATTATGATGAAGGCAATAGAGTATCTCATATTGACTACAAGCCGGCAATTTTGTTGCCTTCCGAGCAGGTATGTCTACGAATACAATTCAAAAGGCATCACAAAGCAATACGGAAATCAAACAGTCATAAACAAGTAACTAAGGTATAATGGGAGAACACCACCTTAAATGTCCCTATCAACCCTCATTCGAACAACTCATCTCAATCAACAAAAACTTGCCCCAAATACTAAGGGACAGCTCAAAGTTCTGAGAACCACATCTACTAAATCAAATGCTGCCATATCTTGTCTAATAGATTTCATAAATGTTTTTTCCCCTCCCCTTGTCGTTGCAGTTCTTTCAAGTTGAACCATACCAATTTTTATGTTAATAGTGTAGGCATATGTCTTCATTGCATGACCTAACAGCTGCTGACTCTCTTTTCTTTTCTTTTTCCATTTTTTTTTTTGGGATTGGTAACTTCTTGTAACGTGTTAGAGAATTAAATAATCAAGTTATACCATCTATACAAAAGTTTAAGTTTTTGGAGCAATTAGCTGTCTTACATGATATCAAAGTAGACAAAGGTTATAGGCTCGAACCTCACCACCCTTATAATTATAATGGATGCAAGTGTTGGCTCATTCATAATGGGGATTTTGGCCACAAGTGAGGGGGCCATGTTAGGGGATTAATAATTAAGTTACACCCATCTCTACCAGCTTAAACTTTTGGATTAGTTGGTTGTTTAACACCACTAAACCCAAACACTACTCCATGTATGGCTATTTAATCAAATTCCTAAATTGGGTTTTTTACTTTATGCCCGTAACATATTTCATAAACCAATTTGAGGGATTAATAAACCACAAATTAAATGCACAATATAGAGTTTTGCTTCACAAATAATTGATTTTTAGTGTCATTGATCTTCTGCATATAAAACTTGTATATTAAAAATGCACAATCTAGTTATAAATGTACAATAAAAAAAAAAAACCTATATTAAAAATGTAAAAACATGGATAAAAGGAAAAGAAAAGAAAAGTTGAAAAATTATCATTGATTTACTTCCATCCATTGAAGAACTTGAGTTCCCAAATTTGAAGATCTTAATTTTCAAGTCTTTGACAAAAGGTTTAAAAAAAAAGCATCTTGAAATGGAGAGATATGGAACAGATGTAGGAGCAAAACTGATATGGAATCATATGCATAAAATATCTAAACAACATGTGTCTACAATACAGATAAATTATTGTAATAACAAACCCATTTTTTAAGTACCACCCAGTACTACAGAAATGCTTAAGAATATCTTTATGGTACTATTTTTATATAAGTGAATATCTTTATGGTATTCAAGAATATTCACCAGTTTCTTGTATTTCTAATATGCATAGTCTCACCAAGCTACAACAATATAGACATTGGCAGCAGATTACACTTGAGGCTATGATGCTCTTACTTCAACACCATCCATCCATTAGAGGAGCTCCCTCTACCTTGATTTAACTTACCAATGGAACAATGAACACCTGCACCATCCTTCATACACATTTAAATAACATTTATCATGTCCTTTTTGTAGGGAATTATCCCTGTATGATATGGCTGAAATAAATGGCTATTCTTACTAGCAATACCGCTACACTCTTCATAAATTACTTTTAGTAGCCATATTAGGTGGCTCCATAATTTTTCATAGTTTCAATGGAAGGAAGTACTAAAGAAGCTGTTTGCCTTCCTTTCTTTGCATCTCATTTTCCTTCCTTTCTCCTTAAATAAGCCACTAAGTTAGTTGTTCAAAACTTTTATAAGTGAAAAGTTTGTCTTGAACCTGTATGTATGTGTGAAATTTTGAGAATGAGTACTCATAACTTTATACGATGGAAAGCCATAAGATAATGTGTCGGTGCCATCTAATAGATCCCAACTCATATTGACTCAATAAAGCATGATTTCTATTCCTAGGTTAACAAAATGCTTCACATTGATTCTGTTTCTGTCTTACCCATCCTAAAAAATTTGCTTCTTAAGCAGCTCTTCATAGTTGTGAATTATAACCTTAACTTTAGCCCGCTCAATCTTAAATTAAAACTTTACGGCATCAAACAACATACAACACACATCATAGCATCCTTTCTTTAAGTATGTGTTAGTCAGGTAATCCTCAATGATCTCTTTGTAAAATAGGAGAAAGAAACTAACTGTTGAAGGCCATGTGATTTTATCATCTAACTTTGGATGCTAAAAATTTGAAGAAGTGCTAGAAAAAGGTTGCTAGATTAAATTAGTCAAAACTCAACTATGCATCATGCTTCTAGGCCTTGGCACTCTCCCAAGTGTAACACCCCGACCCAAGAATACTTGAGCGAACTGGCTCACTTTACAAGATTTAAAATGTTATAGTTAAATTAACTACAAAAAAATCGAGTGTTGGGGTATAATATACAAGCAATCGATGTACGGGCATACGCAATTACAAGTAAGAATATACGTTAATTGTATGTATGTGTATGTATGTATATATATATTGAGATATATATATATATGTATATGCATACATATTAATACACACATAACAGTGTGTATATGTGTTTGTATATGTTATAGGTATATCTATAAAACTATATATATATATATATATACATGTTAATGTATATATGTATTTATGAAATGAAAATGCAGAAGGGATAGAGAGAAAGTAGGCTGTCGCCAGCCTACCATGTGTGAGTGAGTGTGTGTTTTTGTATATTGTATATTATATATATAGACATAAAATATCAAAGTTGAGCATTAAATGGAAATCAGAAAAAGAAAATATCAGGGAAAGAAAGTCAGAAGAGGGAGGAAACTAAGACAGAAGGGAGGGAAAGAAGAGAGAGAGAAAGAGAGAGGGGCGGCCACATGATGGTCTATATATAGATATGCACTGAATATGCATTTAGAAGAAAAAAAATTGAAGCTAAGGGATATTGGAGTATTCAAAAGTAAAAAAACAGAAGAGAAAAAGGGGAGAAACGGCAAGAAAAAGGTAAGAAAATTTCATGTAAATTTCAAAGTTTCAAGTTATAAGTTTTATGTAGACTTTATTTAAGCTTAGAAATAATTATATATATTGAATCTATAAAGAAAACAAAACACATAGGAAGAAACCGCATGTAAAATGGTGAAGAAATGAGGAATAAATAAGGGTTTATTAGAAAGTTTGAGTTTTGGAAATTTAAAATTTGAATGGGTTTTAAGGGCTTAAAATGCTATCTAAAAGCTCTAAATTATGTTTTAGGATGTTTAGAAGTGAAATTAGGCTTTAAAAGGAAGAAACAAATGAAGAAAAAAAAAAAAAAAATTCTATAGTCCGGTTATTGGTGCCGGAGAAGGTGACTGGAACTACACAGTCCAATCGTCGGAAAGTCGGGGAAGAAGAAGGGGGTGTTGGGTCCTAGTTCGGGTCGGGACCCGCCCAAGCACAATAAGGGTATACCCGCGTGGCGTCATTTGGGCCCTGTTTGGTTTTAAATGAAACGGTTGAAGAAGAAAAAAGACTTGCCAAGGCTAGGAATCGGACCCAAGACCTCAGGCGTGTGAGAACTTATCCCCCACACGCCCACCACCGTGCCACAAGGGCACGTGTGGTTAAATACCGAATTAATATATATATATATATATTATATTATTAATTAATTTAGTTAATTGTTAAATTAGATCCTGGTGTCCAAATTTAGCAAATGTATGGTGTAAATTTATTATTTTAAACCTTTCAAACTCAATAGTGGGGTCCGTTTTACGAGACGGGACTCCGAAAAATAAAGACACGTAAAAGTGTAAAATGACCATTTTGCCCCTTGTGCTATCCAAAGTCAAATAGAAGTCCGTAAAAGCTTAAACCGACTTTCTTCGTCATTCCGGACTCAATGGTAGAGTCCGTTTTACCAAATAAGATACTTAAAATATTGATAAATGAAATTGACTAGTTCTAGAAATTTATAAGCCATTAAAACTTAAAATGGCTACCAAGAAAAGGTAACTAGAATAGAAAGAGATTTAAGTGATAATTAAATCGAGTAATATTATAGAATGTAATCAGACTTTGAAATGTGATTATAGGAACCTTCAACTAAAGGAGGATTTTTGAGTAAAAGCCCTTGTATTTCGGGTGAATATTTTTCATGTCATGTTTAAAGGTGACTTTTGTTATAAATATAAATATTGAACACTTTTATAACTTATCGATATATATTATCATTTCTTTATAGCCTTTGTTAAGCAGCTATATTGTATATGTTTTGAATGATCTATCGACAACTATATTGTCTTCTTTTACTTAAGAAAATGTATACGTAAAATATTCAAACGCTATATAGTTTTCTTATAAATCTTTGAACTGTTTTAACTGAATACCAAATGAGGAACTCCGATTTGAGTAATTGGAATTACTATTGATGATTATTGATTTTGGATATGATTTTAATGCTTTGAATAAAACACTCTTCCTATGATTGGTCATTATTAAATAGGTTGTGACTTATCGAACCCTACCCACGGGGTATATTAGTGGTGAGCCGGAGTGATATGGCATATCGAACTAGTCTATCGATCTCAGTCAGCGAGGTTCTAATTTGTTGGCCATAAAAGTGGAATATATGGATTTGACTATGAATATTGAATATGAACCATGATTGAATATGATTTATCGAACTATGATTTTGAAGTGAACCATGATATTGATTTTGAACTATGATTATGTTATTGAACCATGACATTGAAGAAAAACTATGATTGAACTGTATTATTATTTATAATTAAACCATGTTATTGATCATTGATTTAAGATTACCATTGAATTAAGATTTATTGAAAGTGAATTTGATACTATTTTCTTATTTGTTATAATTTGAGATAACGTATATTAATGATATATGATCACTGATATTTCAGTATTGAGTTATATAGTAGCTTTGAAACCCTTGACATATAGAAATTACTCACGAGCTTAATGAAGCTCATATGGATTTCTTAATGTTTTCAGGACCCAGCCCGTTCATCGAACCTGGAAAATGTCCGGGTTACGGGTCATCGATTCAACCGTCGGATCAACCGAAATCAAAAGGTGATATCATAATTATGTAATTAATAAATTTAATAATACATATGATTGATATTTTAAATTTAAAAAATTATACAAAAATTACTAAAAATTATATAAAAATATAAGTTATTTACTTTAAATTTATTTGTATATAAAAATATAAAACTCTTTAAAAAATTAGAAGAATTTACTTAAAGTTGAAGAAATTAAAATAAAATTCAAAGGGATATTTTTGTCATTTTAAAAAAAAAAATTAGATAGAAGGGAAAATATGTGTAATTTGTCAGTAAAAATAGAAAATGATAATTTAATTTTAAAAATTTCAAAAAATATTGTTGTAATTGTTAAAATTTTAGAAAAGGTTCAATATAATTAATTTATTTTTAAATTAATTTTAAAAATTACTTTGAAAAATATGTTTAACCATTTAGGTTAAATTATTTTCACTATAATTTTATTTTCAAAATGCATAAAATTTGATTGCAAAAAAGAAACTTGCGTTATTGTCCCAAATGCATTTTCACTAGGTGTGAACCGGTGACCCAGTACCAGGTCACCCGGCTCGATGGTCCGACCGGTCGGTTTTAACGGTTTCGTATTTTTATAACGGTTTTGAATTATAAGCGGTTTTATGGGTTAACCCGAACCGTTTTATGAATCGGTTGATGGTTGAACCAGCCGGTCCGATCCGGGTTTTAAAACATTGGGATTTCTCCAACATATTTCAAGGTAGTTGTACTGGCAAAGAAATAGCAAGTTCAGTCAGGATAGTCCGAAAGCTTATAAGCTGTGAATTCTTTTTGTATTAGGATTTTGTTAGACATGATGTAGTTACTTTTGGTAATTATGGAATGTATATTGAATATGACGTCAGCAGATTTTGATAATTTACATCATGTACTTTTGTAGTCACTATGGAATATATATAAATGATAGATGTTGAATTGTATATTGACGTATCTGCAATAGAAAAAGAGTTTTATTCTGCTGCGTTTGATTAAATGGAAATAAGAAAAGTATTGTGATTATTGAAAAAGGCATCGGTGGCCGATCACGAACCTTAATCCGCATACGCTGGATTCCGGGTCGTGACACCAAGGGCATCCTTCATTTTTCCATTCATCAACTCATGGTGCTCAAGTAGCATGGTTCATACTTTAAGTTTGGATGCAGAAGTCCCTCTTATATTATGTCTATCTTTCTGCATTTATATGAGAAATTAAAATTCCCATTACAGGGTACTGAATGTCATTCCCCGACCAAAGTATCTGAATGACCTGACATAGGGACATCTAATGTTAACTCCATATCTTCAGTGTTATACTCTTGGGGTTTGAGTGGATTTAACATGAGGGTCTTACCCTGGTACTTGAAAACACAAGTAGTATCTATGAAATTGCAAGTCACGCCAAGATCATTCATCCAAGGTTGATCAAGGAGCACATGACTAATCCCCATGGGCAAGACATTGCACCAAATATTGTCTGAATACGGGCTAAGTGCACTAAATACCTCTCTATGACTCATACAGATAAATCACCTATCCACTTTATCTCAAATAGCAAGGGATGAGCTTCAGGCCATAGATTCATTCTAGGTGACAGCAGATTTTGACATTATGTTAATGCAACTACAATCATCACTAAGAATTTTGCATAATTTTTTCACACATTTGTGAATAGTTTGAAAGAGAGGTACATGTTTCCATGCATCCTTATGGTTCGGGTCGGGTAAGTTACACCACAAATCTTTGGGATGAGATTCGAAATTGGAGGGTTTCAAATGATACCTCTAAGATCAATCATCTTGTTGACGTGTCCTATAATCCTCAACTTCCTCATAGAAGTACTTAGAGTCTTCTTCTTCATTATAGAAATACCTAGAATTATCTACTTCAGCATGGAAGTATCTACAATGCTCAACTTCATTAAAGAAATACTGAGACAACTCAAATTGGTATCTCTGTTGGGAACACCTAAAGTACCTACGTTGATACCCATCTGATGGATGAAAGAATCTAAAGATATCCTCTCTATCGTCCTTAAAGAATCTAGGATACCTAACAGTATGATGCTCCCTATGGTAGTACACGGTATCCTCTCTAATTGGTCTATATTTATATGTCGAAGCATCATGATTCATCAATTTTTTGTTTCTTTTGATTTGTTTTCTAAGACAAACATTATGAAAACTCAAAAAGGATGAAAAAATAAAACTAAACAAGACTCGAACTACATTTTAAGGACTAGATGCATCATTGAGAATGATGGTGTGGAAGAGCAGTCAAATATAAAGAAAGTGTTTCAAAGAGCTTCAAAATTCAAATAAGGACCTTTGTGCAAATTTACCAACATACCAAATTGAATTTAAAAATAGCACAACATTTAATGTGAGTATGCATACCAGATCTGGGTTTTTTCAGACAGGTCTGGTTTAAGGAAAGGGGTCTGTTAATGGGGTCTTGGGTCGGATCAGCCATTTAGGTTAGGTTCAGAGATGATTTTTTAAAAATCCTCTTTCGATTCTACAATAGGGTTTTAAACCCAAGTTCACAGCAGTAGGCAGATTGTAGGGACACAAATGATGATCGACGACAACATGCCCAACACAGGCCACTAACGGGACGGGAAGAGATGACGATCAGCAAGTCAAAAAGAGCTAGTGATTTGATGGCTATGTGACGTTGATGAGCCATGGACTGCAATGACCCCACGATGACGAATCTGAGACAGATCTCACATCCTTCAATCATCGAGTATGGATCTGGAGTTGTATGTCGACAGGTGAAGAATCTTGTGAGGTTCCAATTTAGATTTCTGGCTAGATGTTGACGACTGATGGCGACTGCTTTTGGTGACGAAGGGCTCTGTGATTGTGATGGTTTCAAATCCAGGGTAGACGATCGACGTTGATTGTGAGGTGGTGTCGTGATTGGCTTTGCAGCAGTTGCTGAAGATCACGATTGTGATTGTGCGACGCGATGGAGGGGCCGACGACGACTATAATGGTGAGGTGAACGGCTATGGTTGCTGAAGATAGATCTGCGATGATGACCTGTGATGAGCGATGGAGATGATAGCTATTGGTTGTGACGATGGTAGACTTCCAGTGATGGCGGTGGTCTGGCTCAATGACAAATGGTTGGAACGATGGCCAATGAATACTATGATGGTGGACAAAGATGATGGCAGCAATAGACAGTGGTGATGGCTGTGATGGAGAGTTCATGTATTGTGACTGATTTTTCTGTTCTTTTTTTGAGAAAGCACTAAAAGAGGTGATGAAGATTACCTCTGTTGATGTCGACAATGACTGTAACGGTGGATGGATCTGTAGCAATGAACTATTGTTTGCAATGGAACTCGATGGTATTACGACAACCATAGATTGGAATATTCCAATGATGTGATGGTGGTGCAAAAGATCGAGATTTGCTCTAATACCACTTGATGTAGAACAGTAGAATGAAGAATAGGAAAGAGGGAGAGAGAAAAAGAGAAGAAGAAACAAGAAATTCTGTTATTCAATTCAATTCAAGTCTCCTGAATTCCATACATGCTATGCCTTTATATAGGCAACTTCAAAACATATTCAAAAATAATCAAACTCCATCTAATCCTAAAACAAGGAACTACATGTCCTAAATCATATCCTAAATAATTCAAAACAAGACCAAATCATATCCTAAATCATATCCCAAGTTTCAAATCTTAAAAATAGAAAAAATAAAAATTACATAAAATAATTTCCTCTCGATCAAACACAAACACAAATGGCTCGTGGAGTCCTCCTTGATTCCCATCACAACACCAAACCAGGTGTTGGGAGAATATCTAGAAATCCTTAATTTCATCTGTCAAACCCTTGCCTATACTTATATAAGACTTCTATAATTTAGCCTCCAATGACTTTCAAAAACTATAATTGTTAAAACGCAATCTATTCAATATACGAGAAAAAAGTTCATGTAGGAGAAAGTGTCATACTGATTTGAGTGCATAATAATGTATTCATTGTGAAAGACACTTGTAATAGCAGGCTTCCTATATGAAAAAAATTAGAATATGCACCATACCACAATATAACCATGTGAAAATACCTTCTGGCAGACTGCAAATGCAGCCTGTTCAGGAGTCATGTTGTCAAATGGTGTCAATGCAGTTAAAAGCTCCCACAGGACTATGCCAAAACTGTAAACATCAACTTTCTTTGTATGGTGTTTTTCTTTTATCATCTCTGGTGCCATCCAACGGTAAGTACCCGTGAATCCCTTTGCACTGCCACATTGAGATTCCAAGCATGAGATACCAAAATCTGCTACCTTCACACACATATCTTCCCCAAGCAGTAGATTTTCTGATTTAAGATCCCTGTGCAGTATCCCCTGAGAATGAAGATATTGCATCCCATGTGCAATGTCGAGGGACAACTTCAGAACTAGATCGAGGGGAAGTGAATATGGCTCTTGCTGATGGAGGTATTTTCTCAGGGAGCCCCCTGCCAAATATTCGGTGATGATACAAAACACAGGGGGTTTCTTACACGCTGCAACAAACTGCATGAAGAAAGTGGAAGAAATATATAAAGGTCTATTGAATGATCAAATGATAGAAAAGTTTGGTTTTGTGAATACTGTAACAAAGTAGTTGCTCGGTAAGATCCACAGAATCAAAGAATACACAGCAAACTAACTGATCCACCAAATCTGAAAGTGTTTTTAGCAATCACCAAGGAGATTTTTCCTTTCTTTTTTCTTTTTGTTTGGTGAGAGGGGGGGGGGGGGGGGTGTTCTCTTTGTTTGCATCTGTGTGGCATTATCACAATCCAAAGTTACATCACATTAAACAATAATTGCAAGGAGTCAACAATGTAAATTGAAATTGTTAAAAACCAAAAAATTTGAGCAATCAAAAGCTCCAATAATGTTGCATATCAATCACATATCTAGCTTGTTTGCAAATATCAATCATATCAAGTCAAATATCTAAATTTTGAGGAAACGTGTGAACTAATAAAAAAAAAAATTTGATATTTTAATTTTGCATCTTATGATTTTGACATTGCTATCTATATCAGATATCTAGATTGTTTGCAAATATGGAGGACAAAAAAGCACAGACACTTTAAGTTCTTTGCAATATTGCTGGTGGGCTATAAGCAATATCCATATGCATATGTAAATTGTTTAAGTTTTTTGTGAGGAAATGTGTGAACTAATAAAAAGGTTTTTGATATGTTAATTTTGCATCTTATGATTTTCACATTGCTATCTATATCAGATATCTAGATTGTTTGCAAACATGAAGGAGAAAAATGCACAGACACTTTAAGTTCTTTGCAATATTCCTGGTGGGCTACAACCAATATCCATATCCATATGCATATGTAAATTGTTATCTTTTCTCTTTTTAAAATTTTTTATAGGTAAGTGGCCCCTGGTATGGAGTTGAACCTGGGACCAGTGGAGATATTACCGAAACCATTTCCCCGACTTATCCAACCACAAGCATTATGCAAATTGTTATCTTATATGGTGAACTATGGTTTTTTTTTTATCTGGCTGGAATCAGAAACACAGTTGTACAGTCTCTCTTTCATGAATTATCAAGTTTATACTCTTATTTAATCCAACTCAATGGAGAGCACACTTGCTTAGTTCTCCTACAGTCTAATTTGGACCAAGTATTAGGGTAATAAGTTCCAGAGTCGGTCTTTACAGGATTGAGTAGGCTATTTTCCTTGCACCAACCCTGATAATTATTATTCAGAAACCATAATTTATTTTATATTCATCACCCTTGTAAGGAATTATGAGGATATTAGTTCAAGTAATAACAAAAGTTAGGATGTGAAAATTAGAAGAGGCGGTCCTTACAAAGTTGCACGCAAGCAAAGGGAAGAGACAATTACTGCTTGTCAGAATATTCCAAGAAAGACCCAAAGCTTCATTATCATGAGAAAAATGTAAAGCTAAGAAAAGTGAATGATGCCTGCAGACAGTGTGTAATCAATAGGCAAAAGAAACAAGGCTTGATGGAATGTCTATGAGCATAAAAGAAACAAGGCTTGATGGAATATCTATGAGCATAAAAGAAACAAGGCTTGACTGAACGTCTATGAGCATAAAAGAAAAAAGGCTTGATGGAATGTCTATGAGCATGACTCAGAAAACACTAGCCAATTTGAATTGCTTACAAGGGAAAGAGAGTATATCTTTATATGCAAAAGTAAGTGTGGTCCCCAATTAGAAGATCATAGTTGAAAAGAACAATGCTGGTTTCTTGTGGACATGCACTTCCAGCTGGCCTAAAGGGAATTTCCCAAATCATTACAAATTTTAGCACCAAGTTTCCTGGTTTTTTTTAACCCTTTCATTCAAAATACCAAACAGAATGGTAAAATTCCACAGATCTAAATCCCCACGGGACATTAGAATCATAATTCACTCAAATAAATAGAATGGAAACAATGTACAGGTCTGCATCCAATGTAATACAAATACATAATTACAGTATATTCTTTTGAACCCAAAATTTGGGTATAGAAAATATAGAAAATTTACTCTACGAAATCATGCTACATCAGGAAATAGAAATAGAGCTTACTGTGATGATATTAGGATGCCGCAATCGAAACAGCAAAGCGACCTCTGAAGTGAACTGCTTCTCAAGAAAAGCAGCTAAATCTCCATCCTCCTCGGGCTGACTTATAAGTTTAATTGCCACATCTCTCTGCTTATAAATTCCTCTATAAATCCTACTGTGCCTTCCCGAAGCAAATTTATTTCCTATAAACAACTGCGACATATCGGCGCTCCATTCCACCTCTTCCTTCCCTTTTATCTCTGCACCAGACGACACTAAGTACTTTGACCATGAAACGGCACGTTTGTACTCTCCTAGAGATAGCCGCCTCTCGAGTTTACCATTATTGGAAATTTGCTTAAACCAGTGAAATTTCTTCATGGATCGACGCCAGTACTTAACAAAATCAGATAAGTTCAAGCTATTGCACCTCTTACACGAAATGTGTATTCGAAAAGCCCCAAATTCTGTATAAACTCAAATAAATTACACCAAATAATCAAACTTCGAAAGCTCAAAACTCTTCCTAGTTCAACTTCATTTCGAACGAAAATTCGAAGTTCTTCAAAGTCCGTTCTCTCAAACCAGTATAATCAACTCAACAACCTGAATCGAGTGCTCATATAGAACCACAAAATCAAAAGAAAAGCACTGTGTGTTTATCAAAACTAGCTCATATCACCACATCTCTCAGAAGAAAAACAGTGCATATATTCAAGTTCGAATCTATAGCTTGAAATCAGAGATTCAGACATAATAAACTAGTATCACCACTGTGAGTACAGAAGTTAGGCTCGAAAGAACGGCTTCTTATTTCCTACAAAGGCGAAGCTACTCGGGAGTTGCAGAGAAATCTCTCGAAGCTACGTTAAGAGAGATGAGGAGGGACAAAGAGAGAATTAGGGTTTGAAACGGAGATGGAGGTTAGACAGAGAGAGAGCTGGGCGGTTCGGTCGGGGGCATTTTCTGGTGGTGCAGTGAAAGCAGATGCAGGACTCAGGAGCTGGCGGTTCTCTCACTCACTCTCTCTCTCTCTCTCTATCTATACATTCATAACGTGCGATGATCCACTTCTGAAGGGACAAATGGGGTACACTGACTATGACCTCTTTCTATTTCTTAGTTATATTGCCCCTTACTTTCACCTTTAATATCCATAATGCCATCGTAATTTTCTTCTTGCTACCACCCTCAATCTGTCTATTTACATTTAAGTCCCGGACGGAGTTAGAATAAAAAAAATAAAGGTAGTAATATTAAGGAGATAATTTTTTTCTCAAATTTATGGTTGGATTGAGTTAAAATTTGAATTGGACAATAAAATTAGGATGAATTAAGTTCAAATAAGTTAAATATTTTTTAAAAAAATATTACCAAATTTTGGGAGTTCTTTGATTAATCTTTCTAGTTGGTTAGATACATTCAATATCTACTTTTTTTTTTATTATTTCTTTATTAAGAGAATAATTAGAACTTACACTTATTACATTTTTACATAGAGAGTAATCTAAAACCAACTAGAATATGACCCAAGTCCTATACATATGTCATGTTAAGATAATATAATTCTTATATTTTTTTGACAATGTGACTGTGTTACAACTTGTAATATATACAATGAACACGTACTAAACTTTTATGTATTTTTTTAAACTAAGAAAAGACTCACAAGATAGTAAAGTGACATACAATAAGTGAATATTTTATAGGTTTATGTAAGTAAAATAAATTGGCTTAAGAATTTGAAGGTGGATTCAGTATAAATTTATTCTAAAATTAAGAGAATAATACAATTATAAGTTTAAGGTCTTATTCAAATGAAGCAAATGTCTTCTCGTTATCTCAATTGACCTGACTTTAATCGTTCACAAAAATGCTCGTAGACCCGAGTTGTAATTACTGTCTCCTCTGCATCATTATATATATATATATATATATATAATAATAATAAATAGGAGAACATAATTAATTGGAAACCCACATGGTTGCAATGGAGCAAGAATTTGTGAGCCAAATTAGATGCCATTCCAACCAGGGTATTTCAGTCAATTTACTTTTATTTATATTTTGAGTTGCAAGGTTACTTTTGTCAATCTATAAACAGAAGGCGAAGGGAAAATTTTGTGAATTTAGAAGAAAGAGGGGGGAGATGTAGGGGCCGTACCGGCGTTAGGACAGAAGCGGAACGTTAGGCCGATCGCGTTGTAGTTGGGATGGCATGTGGGACCCAGTCCACTGTGCTGTATCTGGTGGGCGTGTCGGACGTTGCCGTATGCTCCTTTCCGTATACGGTCTCTCTCTCTCTCTCTGTTTTCTTTTACTACTGTCGAAGAAAAAGTTAATTCCAATTCAACGCAAAGTTGGTGTGTTCTTGGCCCCATCCCCTATATGAGCGCGTGTAATCACGTCCCATTCACTCGATGGCCAAGCATGAAGTACGAACAGATCACCTTCTCAGGTCTCATTAAAAAAAAAAAATTTGAAATAAATTACATTTACTTTTCTTTACATATTTGACATTGACACTTTTTTTTTTTTTATAGAGTTTATAAAATTATACTTATTTTATATGATAATATATAAATTTTTTATTTAGTCAAATTTTTTTAAATAAAAAAACTATTTTTTTCATTTTGTTTTTAATTTTTAAAATTTTATCCATTTTTTATTTTTTAAATAAATATCAATAAAAACCTTAAATTTTATTTTATATAAAATAAAATAAGTTATTTATCTTAAATTCATTTTAAAATAAAATAAAGAAAATATTTTTAAAAAGTTTTAAAAAATTTGGTCAAAATTAAAAAATATAAAATAAATAAATAAATAAAATAGACAAATTTGTCATTTTAAAGGAAAAAGAATTGATTGGAGGGAGTATCTGTATATTGTTAAATAAAATAGGAGAAATCAATATATTTTCATAAATCTCAAAAAATATCAGTGTAAATTATTCTAAAAATTGTTAATTGATTACTAGGTGCAATACAATCGAGCTAATAACTGAAATACACAATAAGTAAAATATGTAATGTGTCTCGTATATTTTATTTATGTGTCATTAATTCATTGGTCTCAAGTGTAATGCACTTAAGACCAATGAATTATTTCTCTCGCTCAAGAGCATGATAATGGAAGAAATATTTGTGTGAACATGTTTCATGTAGCAGGTTAATCACAGTGAAATTTTGCATATAAGTTTTTTGAAATTGAAAGGATAATTTTTTTTTGACAAATTGTGATTAATTTAATTTCATAAATTTAGTTCATGATGGGATCCATCCTAAAATTGCTCAAATAATAATTAGAGTTGTCTCAGAGTTCACCAAGCTAAACCCGATCGGTAAAACTGAATATCAATAGTGCAAACATCCACTCTCTACCCAAATTAGTTTATTATGAGTTTGATTATTTAAAGCGGCACACATTAGTTATTGTATCATATATATATATATATATATATATATATAAAGTGGAGTTATTCCCACTTCAATAAAGGTTCTTTTCTTTTATCCACGTGCACTCGTGACTCCTTTTTAATGTCACTGGAGATGATAATGGAGTAAGTTTTAGATAAAAAAAAAAAACTCTTTTTTTAAATCCATTTTATAAAAAAAAAAATGTTTATCCCCAAGCCTGTTTAGTAAGTTTTCATCAGGATCTCTATTTATTTTTTAAATTTTAATTTATTTATTTATTTAAATTAATTATAATTAACACATTTCAAATAAAATGATACATGTGTAAAATAAGAAATATATATATATATATATTTATAGATAATTAAAATGACATTATTTTTTATTTCAAACATATAATTTTATTAAGTTTATATAAATTTTTAATGAATAACTAGGAAATATCAATTTTAAACATTGATTATATAATATAAAAATTATTTTATTATTTTATTTTATATAATCGAAGATGAGTGTTTTTTATCCAAACCTACTTCCAAATCTTAATGAGATGAAAAGTTTTTTTTCTAAACTAGTCTCGTTAGAGACGGGATTAATGTGTTTTCAATATAACAGGTTAAATTATCATTCTTAAATGACACAGTAAGTGAAATGCACGTGATTGTTTTAATTAATAAACTTATAATTATTTAAATATATTAATTCAACGTAATTATTTTTATTGGTAAAATTTAAATACAGATAACTGAGTAATATATATATATATATATATATATTCGCGCGTATGCATAGAAGAGACGCAGAAGGCATGTCATGATTTTCTAACTTCTGGTTTTAAATAATGTAACAGGTTCAGGCCCCTTCACCCTGGTCACGTATCTAACTAAAATCTTTGGCGATAATTTCAAAAACGGGGATGGATGGATGTGATATAGAATGAAATGACAACTATATTAACTGAATGTGAAGTTAAAATACATGTTGTTTGTTGGCCGTAGAAATTAAAGGCGTTGTGATAAGAGAATATTTGTCATCTAGTTGAAACATGAACACTAATTGAACGTGGCTGATGGCGGACATCACGTGCATGCTTTGGGATTTGTGACAGTCAGTTCATGGGATATCTTATTGTAATATTTTTCAAATCATTACATTTTTAACACATTATATTAAAATATAATTAATAATATAAATCCAAGATCTCCAACGTTACTTATATTTCTCCCACTCCCACTGTGAGAGAGGTCAAGTGAAACCTTGTGCACTTCTTTTTTGATAAATGTATTTTATTGTTACTTAATTTTTTATTAGAGTAATTATTGTTATAAGTAATTGACAATAACAAGTTTGATGACAGTATGTATGTATATATATATATATATATCAACTTTGTTCAGATTTATGTGATCCAATTATATTTTGTTTTGTTCCCAATTTGATGAATACGTGACTGAGATGACTATGTGCCAGCTAAGATGAACATCGCCCCCCACACTCCCCAGGCCAAACAAGCAATGACTGGATACCCAAGCTTAGTCAAGACATACACACCAAAAGTGACACAGAGATTTAGCTCATTTCCAATAATTCTTTAATTTGTTTGTTTGTTATTGTAATAAAGTTAGAATCAGAATATTTTTTGTGATTTTGAGAGGCGTCAAAGGATATTTTTATTTAAGATGTTAATTGTCCTCACTTGAAAGGGTTTGTTGTCCGGTTTCAAGAATTCATCTTCAAGATACAATAAAATCGCAAAAGCAACAACAATTTTGAGAATTTGACTACAAGAAAACAAGAGAACAAAATTTGAAGGGGGTTTATGGATAAATCAAGGGTTCACCAATTGTAAATTTTCATAAAAATGTACAAATATACATTTCTTAAAATAAAATTAAAAATCGTGTCATGAAAAGACACTTTTTGACTTCAAATTAAGTATTAAGTGTCACAATCTTAATATATCACGTATGCAATCATACCACTATTATGTCACTATTTAGAATCATTTGAACATATCATCTAAAAGAAAGAAAAAAATTAAAACGACTCTAAAATGGAATGAAACCAAAATGGTTATTTGTTAAATACAATGGACTGATTTAAATTCCAAGAACACCCGACCGATCCAAACAACCTAACGTTTACATTTTTATTTTCCCCCTCTATGAAACAAGAAAAACTACTATGGAATCTATCACATTTACGAAGAAAAACTGCTAATGAATCTATCACATTGTCTCTGTACAACTTTATAATTAGTTCGCATTAAAACTCATTTTCAGCATCTCCCCCCCAACTATATAACCAGTAAAAATATGGATGGAGACTGATTTGAAGATCAAGAGAAGTTGCGGCTACAGAGGTTGTAACCGGATATCAGGGAGCTTAAGGCAAACGCAGCAAAAGCAAGGAAAGACATACCAATAGATGCGCTAGCCATCTCTGTGAACTCATCTCTCCCCCAGTTGGTTACCCAGTCATCAACCCTGGTGGCTGCCGATGATGATGCCGATATCAGAAGATATGCCAGTATCTGCCAGTTACATCAACAAACCACAGCATTCCTTTTAGTTCAAAGGAAACTCCAATCATATTGTTTTTTTTTTTTCTGTTAAAAAAAATGCTGTGAGGAGGGGGTGGCATCCACATCAACGTTGTGTGAGTGTCCCCACACGTGAACTAGACACAAGGGCTTTTTTAATCACCCTGGGCAAAGGCTGCCCCTGCCCACCCCACCTAGTGGAGAGACTCAAACCCAAGCACTTATGGCAAGGAGTTCGAGCTCTATCCATCCCGCCATTTAGTTCAGTGGTAAACTCCAATCACATTGTTGAAATTTGATATTTGGCCTAGTAATCCAGGTCTAACCCATGGTATATATTCAAGGTCTTGTACTGATTTGGATATGTTCATGAACAACCCAAAGGAACCTTAATGCCATAATTAGAGGCTATTGTTTTGGAGCGCAACTCTATAAGCTATATAAACCAGATCCTCAAAAAAAGCATACACATTCAAACCAACCACACAACCATTTGGGCCCTATTGACGCCTGCAGTGGAGCAGAAGGGTGGGTAATATCATGACCGAGTACTAATCACGGTGAATCCACATCCAAATGCCCCAAACTTGCTTCATCAGCCAAACTAAATGAGGACTTCAACCACCAACTTTAATCAGAAAATTTGGAACATCAGAAGAACTCTTAGAGATGAGAACTGGTGGTTACCAAATTAAATTGTATGACCCATTGAATAAAGTGGCCCAGTCAAGGTTTATATCTAGCCTGCCGCCCCCCAAAAAAGGAGGTTTATATTTAGTGCTTGACTCTACTGGTGATAATACTAGGAGAACAAATTTATTCTTCTTTAACATAGACCACAATATAGAAGGAATCACATTCCCCCAGGTGCAGGCATGCTAGTCAACTTCAATTTAAAATTCCCAAACATGGTCTATCAGACTAGCTAAGTGGGGTAGTGCATGGCACACCCATTATATCACCAAAACTAGCTGTTAGTTGCCTTTCACCAATTTTTGGGAAAATGATGACTATGCTTCTCTATACCAATTGTTGCATACCTATGAAACATGGACACAAATACATACATGAATACACACGATACCATTACGCCGATACAACAAATTCTTAAGAGACGGGCCATGGATGCAATAAGAACATAGCAATATATATGCGATGATATATGTGTGTGTGTGTGTGTGTGTATCCATGAAAGTATACATAAAAGTTTTAAAATGATAGTCATGTTGTATACATACATACACATATATATTTGATCAAAGTAATGTTGTATACATATAATGTGATTAACAATTGTTTAGAAAAAAAATTTTCAAATACTTATTTTTTATGAACCTATCACATATTTTATATTTCTAACTTATATTATTAAAAAATCACATGAAAAAAAAACTGTAATTATATAGACATGGACTTTTGACCAAATTAGTTGTGATTTATTCTTATTATATCTCAATTCTCTGTCGCCAAGAAATATTCCATGTACTTGAAAAACTTGTTATGCTATTCCTAACTCTTATATAATGATGCTATACTAGAAAACAGGAATGCTACACTTCAATATTTAAGATGTGTTGTCTAGGAGTATTTGAGAAATTGCGGATAAGTGTTACAATTTAAAAAGTTTGTCCGAATTATAGATACATTTTTAAATTATCAAACATGTATCTGAGTTATCCGATGAGTAACAGTATCTCACATGGATAAAACTCTCTTATAGACGTATTTGTGCTTCATAGTCGCACACTATGACAGTAAACAAACTGAAACTCAAAAGCTTGAATCAGATGGAACACTTTATTGAACTGCAATACTTTACTCATATGCAATTCAGAGGTTCACACCACAAATATTAAAAATAACATATAAAAAAGATAAGTTACTTGCCTGGTCCATTGAGAAATCAAAGTGATAGCGGAGGATGGTGAGAGATAACATGTTTCCCAGTGATCAAATTGTAGGCTAGATCATATGCTTGAAAACCCGAATATACAAATGCAATAACAGTTACAGCAACACAATACCTGTCATCAAACAAGATCCATCGTCATGTCAAATCACTGGAGAAAATAAAGAAAAGAGATGAGTAAGCATAGGGGGTGAAAAAAAAAAAAGGAACCAAAGAAAACCTGTGTTTAATCATATGGCATCAAATAAGCAAAATTATGATCACATGCAAAACATTGCCTGGTAATGTTTCAGTCAGTAGTAAGGATGAAGTGCAGATGTTTTGCAGTAAAGAATCATCTAACAATGGTTTTCAAGTAATCAATATCAATTGTTTGGGCCAAATCTTCAATACTGATCTAGCAGAAGATTGGCATCAGCTTACAACATGTAATGCTAGTTCTAAGTAAGATGGATGAAATTGTCAACCAACACATGAAAATAATGGTAAGAAGAGTTTTAATGTTTCCCAACAGTCTGTGAATTCTAATTTTCAATCCTGAGGATGTGAATGCAGGAGCATCTGGGAAAGGATCAAAGGTAATTGTCCCACTCCAATGCAGGCAAACAGAGCATTTATTGATTGACCAAAAGAAGTCTCTTCTCAGGTCAGTAAATCTATACGTTCAGGATAAAATTTTCACATTGGTACTGGAAAAGTTCATTTTCTAATATGGGATTAATAAATCCTTAGGAACCAGGTTGTTTTCAATGGGATACAACCAAATACCTACTAGTAGCAGGAAAACTAATGTGCAATTGAATGGTATATTTGAGTACATTTCCTACTAACTTAAGTAGTCCAGTCCTTGTAAGGAAATGGCCCAATAATAGTAGAATAGTGGTATATATATATCTGCTGATCTAAATTAGAAATAGTGGAAAGAGGGCTAAAACATACATAATAAATTCAGTACTTCAAGGAAGATTTTGTTGGGAGCCATGAGTCAATGGAAAAAATATTCCCACATTACTAGAATGTAACTCCCTTAAAAAATTGGGAAAAAATGTAAGTTGGCATTAGGGCATTGCAAAATTTAAAGATAAAAGAAGAATGGCCAATGATGCTCTGAAGCCTGAGGAGAGTTGGACCTCTATCCATGGTATCAAAGTAATCCTGAGGAAATATTAACTCCTTTAAGTCAATCAAATTACTGTGGATGTGGAATAGGTGGGAAATGATTTAGCCTAGCTGGAGCTTCATTTATTCATCCCAGTGGGGAAACTAAGGATATTTGCTATTCCTACAGTGTTGTCAAAGGCTGCCTTGTCGCCTAAGCGACCGGGCAAGGCGATTTTCAGATTTAATGTCTTGACATGTTTTAGGCCAGACATCTTCAAAGAGGCTATGTCTAGGCACTTGCCTTAAATTATATGACAAGCGACCGGGCGATAACATTTTTAAATTGTAAGCATATTTACTTGTATGTTCCTTATATTTTAGTGTTTTAATTATGCACTTATTTAACAATTTTATAAGAGGCATATTAGTATAAAAAAATATTATTGTAATCTAAAATTATTATTACCCAATTTATCGTATTAATACAAGTATTATTATCAAACATTAGCACAAAATCGGCCCCAATAAACATTTAAATTATTAGAGTTGTTTCTATAAATATAAAGCTTATGAGAAAAGTAGCAACCAGTAAATTCTAATCATTCTTCACTAAATCTAGTCCTACCCATGATAAAAGATTGTCCCTTCATCAACTAGTTTGATTACTTATATGTTAAGTCTTCCCAAATCCCAACATAAGCCTTACCTTTGAGAATTAGTTTAGAGGTTTATGAGATTGCCTTATCATGTCTTTTATGTTGAATATTCACAAAAATGTCTTTTATGTAAGACTTGAAAAGATAACAAACTTTTGAATATTCATTGAGAAGAAAACACCAAAGCTTATAGTGATTATATCACTTTAATACATCATACGTCACCTATTAAATTTTACTTTTTAGTGTTACCTAATAAATTTAACTTAGAATAAATTAATTTTTAATGTCCAATGTATTTTTTTGATTATTTTTATAATTTAGCGCCTTGCATCACTCAGGCTGGCCCTTTTTTGTCGCATCGTTTTTCGGGCAATGTAAAACTTTAACGCCTTAAGGGTGCCCTTTCGCCTTTAACTACACTGTATTCCTATATGTATTTCTTTGTTTAAGCAGTCTTCTTTTCTTACCTCACCCAAAAATATTAATAATAAACAAACAATAGAGAAGAAAAAAAAAACCAATGATGAAGCCTATTCAATCAATGAGGTATCAGGTGGTTGCTTTAAGGTGCCAATTAGCTTGATGGCATAATCAGGGAGAGGCAGAGAGATTTAGGCATGATGGATGGCTAACCCTCATTGTCAAGCCAATGGTCGACTTATAACCTCAATTCAACTCAACAAAGCCTTATTATCCCAATTATTTGAAATTGGGTGCATCAATAATGTTTTCGCCATTCTTCTTATTTAAGACCATTCTTTCAGTTAAACTACACATTATAATATCTTTTTCAACTACCTCTATCAAAGTTAATTTTGGTCGCCCCCGCCCCCTAGCATAACTTTCAATATGAACCATATCGTTCTTCCTTACTTAGTGCATAATGGTCGACTTATAACCTTAAACAAAAAAATTAAAAAGAAAAACTTCATTTGAACAAGCACTATTTTGAAAACATAAGAAAGTGCAATATATGGTTAATAAGTGTTTGAAGGTCTTCAATACGAAAATATTGGGGAAAACAAAAAAATAAAGTTAGTTTATCTAGAGTGCATTCTAAGTCAATATTCAGCCAACTAAACCCACCAATCGCAAATATTAAAATCATGGAATTCTAAGAGTTGCTTACAAAATATGAAAAAACAATAAATGTAGAGTATAGCTTTAATGTGGTGCCCTCATGTTGCATGTTGTAAAGCTATTGCATCCAGAGACTAAAAGAGCGCATTTTGCACACTTTTGCTAAATGCAAATCTATTGGGGATTACTTGTACTCAAAAAAATTTTAAAGAATAATAATAACTAAACTTCTAGTGACTTCCTTGCCACCTAAATTTGGATCCTAACACATTAGCTTTCTGTTGTTTATGTCGCAAAAATTACAAGGGAGGCTGGTCAACCTTGTCATAGGAACTAAACTATTACTGGGAAGTCTCTGTATGAGTGTACATACTGAATCACTAAAGTGGCATTTTAAGTCTAAAATTAAGCAAATCCTTGTCCTAAAATTCAATAAATCTACCAACATAAAAAATATCTGTTCTTGTTAAACTAATACTCCTCTCATGCAAATTTTGCATATTAAGAATAACGCCCATGAGCCACCACAAGACTTCAAAAAATATAAAGTTGTGTTCTATAAATTTAGACATAAGACTCTACACAACTGATTCTGCACAATCTTGTTGGGCAAGCTCACCAAAAACCATGCCACAACTTGTAAACTCATAATGAGCTACCCACTTTACAGCTGTTTTCCTAGATTTTCCATACTCTAATTTGCATCTACCAAACAAATGGGTTACAGCCTTTTCTTCAAAAAATTTCTGATCAGTAAATACAACCTTTTCTTCAAATTAGAACACTTTTATGTTGTATATACCATAAAAATGGTCTCTCTTTTCTTTTCTTTTGAATCAGTGACAAAAGCACATAGCCAAACAGAACCAGGATAAAAAATCATTAGACAAAATGGATCGAAGAGGTTCTGAAACATTTGATGCACAATCCTGAGGAAGAGGATCTCTAGCTAGAGCGGTAGTAACCCCATGAGCACTTTCATTAAAATTCTAGAAACACGAGAGAAATTCAAATTGCAAGCTCAAACCAATACAAAAAATCCGAGATAATCACAGCACACTCCCAAGGAGGATCAGCCCACCGCAGCACCAATCACCTACTCATTTGCAATCAATTTCCAAATAGAGTTGCTTTGAATCCCTATATTGACTAGTAGTTCATGTCCAAACTGCTGGGTTGTATACCTTAAAACAACACCAATGTTCCCCAAAAATAATATTTATATAGTTTATTATTCTTTTAATAACTTTTAGCACTTTAAACCAGTTTCGACAAAACATTATTCGTCTGAATTTCAAATAGTGATTTCCAAAGCTGCGTCCAACTTAGTTCCGTGCACCCAAAATATTATATGAGGTATCTGTCCAAATTTGAACTTGATCGACGGCAGTAAATTATAACCCCAGTTTTAGATGCAATGATTTTGAATTATAATTTAATGATTTCAACTTCCAATAAGTATATACTTTAACTACTACTTCTAACTTCCTTTTTATTTTTTTAATTTATTTCTGTACACCCCAAGAATTTGCACTTTCAATAGGCAAAAAAAATAATAATACATAGATGGTAGAAATTCAATTCATGCATCAGAATAACTCGAGGATTTTATTTTATTTTAATTTTTTGAAAAAAAAAATTATTTCAGAGAATTATACCAATTTAGAGTACTTATCAATTATGGGATGTGCAACTATATATTCATATGCAGACAAATATAGATATATATGGGGAAGAGAGACAGTTAAAAGTTCAAACCTGTATTCCTTATAACGATCAAACGAGTCTCCACTCCATCCCTCAGTCTTATCAGCGGCCATAACAGAGAACGAAATCAAGCACACGATAACCTCGCAAACCCTAAACCCTAATGCCGCCCTCTTCACGAGCACATCCCTCTTCGACCTCCTCAGTATGGACGCCACCGCCGCCCTCGACCTCCTCTCCCCACCAGCACCAGCGCCATCCTCACCGGGTTCAAACCCCTCCACTCCCCCGGCGGCAGGACCCACCTTCGTCACCCCCGCCGCCATATCCTCCCTCACCGACCGATTAAACACCATCAGCGGTGACGCCGACTTTTCCGGCGCACTCCCCGGTGGCGGATTCCCCGGGAAGTGCACATTCTCCGGCGGAACGAACGGTTTTTGGTGGTTCTGAATGGGAGATCGGAGGGGCGAGTAGTACTTGTCCACGGCCACTATTGCTTTGGATGTAGACTTCAACCGGGACTTATCGGGCGGCGGTTCCGGGTCATCAGATCGGAATGGAGAGTCTGATCGTAGCGGAGAGTGAAACGAGTCCACCTGACTCGTCTGTGACTCGGTGTCCGACATTGATCTCTTGGTTTTCTTGTGGATGTAGTTTTGGTTTTCCATTTATATTTTCTCTCACTTACTCTCCGGTAAAGAAAAGAAAGGAAAAGTAAAGGAAAAAGAAGCTTTGTTTGAGGCTTTGGAAAAGAAAGTGAGAAAGTGGAGAGAAACTTTTGATTTATGGTCTGGAATGTACGCAGAAGTAAATGGCAAGAGATGGTAGGGAGAAATCATTCGGTGTAAAGACGACCACATAATTGCAGTGATATAACCAATCATTTTTCACCACAACAATCTGAAAAACTATTTTAAAAAATAAATAGACGTGGCAGAAAAACATTTGTCTCTGCCGGATGAGGATGTGGAGAGTTCCGCACGGAATATAAGCTTATTTAAAGATTCGATGTGAATCTTTTGCTAAAGGGATTCTTTACGTGATGTAAGAAATACAGTTGTTTTCGAATAAAATCAAATACAAAAAGTGTGTATGTATATTAAAATTTTGAAAATAAAAAGACTTGTGACATAGATGAAACGCTCGTTTGAGTGACGGTAGAAACGAGCGTTTTAGAAATTAATGTTTTGAAATAAATTATTTATTAATAATTTTTTAAAACGTTTATTTTAATTTTAAAAATATTTAAAAAATTATTTAGACCATGTGATATCTAAATTGTTTTACGCTTGCATTCTATTTTATAATAGAATTAATTACTTAAAAGACTTCAAATTTTATGACTGCAATGTCATGATGAAATAATTGATACAATGTCAAAGATTATGGCTATCCATCCAAAGGAAACAAAATTACCCATTAAAGTAGAAAGAGACACTTCCTTATGGTGGGTGGTTTATATTCATCATTAAGGCATTAAAGGAACAAAGATATCTTGTGGTTCTATAAAGTGGGAAAAAGTGAAAACAAAACTTCTGGTGGTGATTTCTTTTTGTTATTGAGGCAAATGGATCCTCATGATATGGAGGGAATGTGGTGCTTTTCTTTTTATCTTTTATGTGTATTGCCTTTTGCCACTCCTCAATTTTAATTTTTTTATACTTATCAATAAATAAAAAATTCAATATACCCTTTTAATTTATATTTTTTTTTCCCAAGTCTAAAATGTTTTACCCTTATTTTGATTTTTATGGATTTTTTGAGATTTCTTTTTGTATAGCTTAAAGTATTTTGAGAATTTATTTCTTTAATTACACTTCTTGTCTAATTTATAAATTCTTTTATATCATTAATTTAATTACTTATTAAAAATATTATCAATTTCTTAAATTTATGATTGGACATCTAATAAAAAAACTTGTCGTCCTTTAATAAATTTCTAGCCTCATCCCGGCGATGAGAAAAGACATGTAACAAAGGAGCACAATTCAATATTTATTTTTTATGGTTTACATTTATGAAAAATGTATTATAAAGTTGGAGGAATTTTATTGGCACAAGGAAAATAAAAAGTTGGGAGGAATTTATGCCTTTATTTTACAATGAGAAACCTAACAGCACTTTTTGGTGGTCAATAATAAAAGCCTCTCCCACATAACATGGTGTTTCTTTTCCACACTTTCTTTTTCACTATACACTTTCACTTTTGCTTTAAAGTATTTTTCGCACTTTAATTTAGTTGTCATTTACGATGCAATATTATTATTTTTTGTTATTTCTAAAAATTTGTGATCGTTCGAAGTTGTAATTTTTAAATTACAATTGAACAACTTTATTATTACATCAAGACGGTTTTATTATTGTTATCTACTCAACACAAATTTTATGAACTTTACATATCTACCAATATTAATTCCCAATTGAATTTTCTTTTTCTTTAACTTTCTTGTTCTCAAAAAAAAAAAAAAAAAAGGAAGTGGGACATCACTACCATTACCACACCCATGCAAATTTGCCATGAGGTGGGCTTGACAGTGAGTTAAAGTAGGATTGAGGATGAAGACTACCACCACCTTTGGGCTGGATAAAGATACAATTTAAAATTGAAATCGACTCACAAGGAATATTTTAATTGTGTTTGGATAGACAATTTTATAATTTATTTTAATTTTTTTATATTTTAAATAAAATTTTGAAATAATTAAATGTTTGTTTGAAATTGTATATCGTGTTAGACCAAAACATTTGACAGTTAGACTACCATACTTTACTGAAAGAGTAATGTTACGTATCTCTAATTTAAATATCTAATTTATATTCCTAATGTGATGTGTGATGTTTTTGAAAATCACATCACGTGGGATCCAAAAACATTATATAATGACATATCATGTTAATAATACAATTGAAAATTAAAAATTAAAAACATTATACCAAACATATAAAATAGAATGCAAGTGCAAAACAATTTAGATATCACATGGTCCAAAACTAAGCAGTTAAGGATTCTGTGATGCTGATCATCATCATAAAGGCAGCTTCTCATAAAAAAAGAGTTACCTCAATAATATTCATAAGATCCCAAATTCAACTCCTACCCCAAAAAGGCCAACCTATCAAAAGTAAATTAAAAAAGAAGAAGAAGAAACTAAGTTCATCAGGTAATCAATCAGCTTGTGAAAGATGTGTTATGTTGATCACAACCACACTATATGAAATCACAAGTGAAGAAGCTGAGAGAAACCCTCAAACCACTCATAAAATGAGCCTTTAAAAATATTGCACTTTTGGAAAATATTTTTTTTTAAAAAAAATAATAAATACAATTCTTCAGAAAAATAAATAATGAAACACTCGAACATGAAAGGAAAAAGAGAAAACGGGAAAGGAAAAAAGAGGGGAGAAAGAAAAAAGGAGAAAACATGTACTAAAATATTACATTTTGAGCATTTTGCGGTAAAACATATCTATTGACCTGAAACATGAACCACACCAATGACATCTTGTCACGTAAAATGTTACTTTCTTGTTATTTAAAAACTAAACATCTTACCCAAATGACAGGATGACATTCGCTTAGTCGCTAACAAAACTTAACGTTATATTGTAGGGTAAAATTGGCTCTTTTCTTTAAAAAAAAGAATAAATCTTATTGTGGATTTATACAAAAGGTGTGTCAGATAAAATAGATCAAAATAATGTGACTCAATCAGTCCGGTAGCTTCAGATGGTTAAGCAACACAAGAAAACTTTGCTCAAGGACAACATAAAGAAAAGGGAAAACCAAATTTTAGAGAACTCGATATATATTGTTGTTTTATTCTCTAATAACTAAACTTCAGTCTCATTTGATTTGTTTATATAAAATTGTATTTTATTCAATTTACGAGTCCCAATCACCCTTTGAACAGTTGGTGGTCTAACAACCCCAAGAAGAAAAGCAAAACAATATTAAAGGAATACTAGAAGACAAATTTTTTTTTTTTTGAAATTGTATATCGTGTTGGACCAAAACATTTGACAGTTAGACTACCACACTTTACTAAAAGAGTTATGTTACGTATCTCTAATTTAAATATCTAATTTATATTCCTAATGTGATGTGTGATGGTTTTGAAAATTACATCACGTGGGATCCAAAAACATTATATAATGACATATCATGTTAATAATACAATTGAAAATTAAAAATTAAAAACATTATACCAAACACATATCCCGTATTTTAAAATTAAAAATTTATTTTTGGAAACGTAACCAAACGAACCCTAAACTTTTTTCAAATAAATTTTTACTTTTTTTGGGGGGGATATACTTGGGTTATGGATCCATATAAAGTGAACACTTGTATTAACTATTAAGATCCATGTGGACATGCTTTATTGTTCATCATGGCTCGCATCTGAAAATCACCGTTGCCTACATATAAATCTTCATGAGTTCATATGACTTAGAATTTTTGACCTGAGGCACGTAGTTTAAAAAATTATTTTCCGGACCCAGGTTGGTTTCAACTTATTTTCCGGACCCATGTCCTTTTGAAAAGCGTCTAAATCTAAGACGCTTTTATAATTTTTTTCAGCACAAAGGCGGAGGAAACTCATACGCCTTTGAAAGGCGAAGAAATCTAATACGCCTTTCAAAGGCGGAGAAAACTCATACGCCTTTAAAAGGCATATAAGATTAGTGCGCCTTTTAAAGGCGTAGGAGTATAATGTGACTTTTACTGTATATAAAATATTTCAGAAGCGTCCTCTGTCATTACAACTTTGCTGCAACAGGGAAACCCTAGCCGTTCGTCACCATCGCTCGCCGCCGTCGCCATCGCTCGCCGCCGTCGCCGTCGCTAGTAAATTTTCTTGGCCTCTTAGTAATTTTCTTCATCTTATTGTCGTGGTTTAATGCATTCCTGTTTTGGGCTCCTCATTTTGTAGTGTGTGATATGTAGAAATCTTGATATGTCATTAGAAATAAAAAATGTAAATAGATGCAGAAGTTACACCATCAAATGATATATAAGGGCAGACAAGCATTGATCAGTCTCATTTTAGACATGGTCAACAAACCGAACTACAGACTCTAAACTTTTTTTGCTGCATAATTCCCATCACCAGAGAGCAATATTATACATATTTGCAAAGAAATTTACTTTGATCATAGACAAGACCACATCTTTGTATAAGTCTCCAATCAATTTTCAGATACTCCATTCATTCAAGACAAGTATGTCATTCTTCATCCTTCATGCCTTTCCAAAAGAAAAAATAATAATAATAGAAAAGGATATCTCCTTTCATCAAAACAATAATTATTATTAAAATATGATTTTTATTGTTTGATATTCATTCTTTTGGTCTTGTTAAACCATATTGGGTGGTGCCTTTATCTAATGGGATGTTATATTATTATAGTTTTCCTAATCAAGTTTAATTAGCACAATTTATGGCTCAGATCAGGTGCAACCTAATGTGAGATTTGATATAAGTTCCTCAGTTGTTCAGTTTGAAGGGGGTAATTCAGAGTGTCTACATTTTTCTACAGTAAAGATGATAGGGTGTCTACACATGCCTCAATCAAGCAGGCTTCTTTTAAGCAGAGCTCCATTTATTACCACCCATAACAACAACCTTAGCTGTTGAATCGATCGAAACACTGCTATCAGTTTAAACTTACAAAACTAAGAAATAGCAAATACCTTCACGAGTTAAATGATGCGGTAGTCTCAATGTGAACGGTTGCTCATTACAATTGCTGAGATTCAAGGCAATCATCACAAATATTTTTCCTGGTCTGACATCCTTGACTGGCTTGAAATTCAGAGCCTTTGATTTAGGTTTCCAATTCCTATCATATTTTCCTAACAACATACAAAAAATGCCTTTAAAATTTACTTAGATATTCCTTACTTGATTATCATAGTTTTAATCATCGATGCCAACTTAGTTCTCAAAATTGTATTAGATGTGAGCAGTTATATGTCCTCGTGTACTTCATCATCAGTTTTATGCAATCCATGTTGTCTTTTTCACTATGTTAACATTGGCAAATTTTTGCCAGGCAAGACAGTGGCAAGAATAGATCTTATACCAAGCATTAGCTTGAGTGGTATCTCCTCCACTGCTGAGGGTTTGAGTCCCCAAACGAAGTGTGGGTGTGTTGTAAAAAAAAAAAATGATATTTATCTTTGACTTTTTGTCCCTCACACCTTCGGGCTATGTCTGTTCGTTATGTCCTATTTTTATTTATTATTTATATTTAAATGTCTGCCCAACTGTCAAATGTCGGTTGTTCCCTAACTATCTCCTTTTGGATTTATAATTCTCTACTCTGTAAAATTTTGTGCATATTTATAAAAGAGTGAACAGATTGCGTCAGTTTCCTGACTTGTATTTATATGTTACTTATCAAAAAAAAAAAATTATTGAGATCCATGTTACATTGACTCCTCTAAATGGGTGAAGAACTGAGTCAAACACAAGGATATGGGTTTGGCATGTGTTCAACACATTTGGTGGGATATGTACACATTAAACATATTTGATAACTCAATTTTAGTAAACAATTGTATATAAGACTCTCTAAAATTTTCCTCTATTACATGATTACTTCAAAATTTGTGTACCATGTTGAACATTTATTTTACTTAAAACTCTATTTGGAATACTAAATATAAAATTTAGCTGCATCCCAGGAGAAAAATAAAGCAATATTTGGATGAGTTGTAAAGCAATATGCAAAAGAAATACACACAAAACAGCATCTAGGATTCAATGACAGTCTTCTCACCCTGTGCTTCTTTGTTGCAGGGTCAAAAGAATGAATAGCCTCTTCATAAAACCTTGCAGAATGATAACTTGAAGATTAGAAAATGTATACTTGAATTTTCAATTTAATGTCACACATATAATTGGAAAAAAATAAATATAAAGAAAACAATAAAAAACAAATGACTTAAGGTCGGTAACATCGAAATCAAGATATGGTCATATAATCAGTAGTCCAAATTTTCAAAACATTTCTTAAATTCACATAATACATGCAGTTTATGTTCATTGCCACTCACAGTAAGCAGTTCTTTAGGAGTTAGGTTTTGTACCTCAATTTTTGGCAGTTTTATTGTACAATTCGTGTCATTTCCATGTTTCCATCAAGTTGATAATCTTGCGAATCTTACAACTACATAAAAGATCATCAATCTGAAGGGCCAATGCCTGCTTCGGGATGGTTGTTAGTAGGACAAGATCGACGATCGTGACCAGTTTGCCTACATATACCACAGTGATTATGTCTAGTGCCTTCTCTGATGTCCATCTCGTTCCTAAGTCGTGATGACCTAGGACGACCCCTTCTCCGTAGAAGGGCGGGATTATGGCATACTCTTGGACCAGACGGTGTTTCCCAATAATCCTCGTAGTGGAGTGGATAAAATTGTGATTGTCATGTCTTCTCGTATGTGCCAATACTGTAACATTCATTCACATATTCATGAAAAGACACTCTCAACTCTGCCATAACTGTGATTGCATGGGAACACGAAATTCTGTAAATACTCCACTTCCCACAACTGTAAGTGCAGGCAGTAAGATTAACTACTTGAGCATTACCCTTGGCTGTTAAAACCCTCATAATTCCAAGACTGGAGTTATATGGTGTTAACTTGTGACGTCCAACCTTTTCTTGATTCCAATTAATCCTCTGAAATGCGTAAGGAGTATACGTATAGTTACTACTTATACCTTCCAAAGCTAATAGCCGTCTGGTATTGAAGTAGTAAATCACGCGCTCAAATATAAGTTCGACACATGCAGTGATAGGCAAGTTTCTTACTCCCTTCAAGACACCATTGAAGACCTCGGATATATTAGTCGGTCGCATCCCATAGCGACGACCATCATCATGAGCAATACTCCACTGCTCTGCCGGAATGTTCATCAAATATTCTCTTGCATCTTTATTCAGGTTGCCAATTTCTTCCATGACTCGATCGAATTTTCGAATTTGATGAGTACTTCCGGCAATCCACACCAGTCTCTTCAAGTGTGCATTCTTAAACCTGCTATTAAAATTGCTCTGAACATGTTAAAGGCAAAAACAATGATATGCGTGGGGCGGTTTCCATCTGGAATTAAGGGCATTAACAGCTGCAAGGATCCCGTTGTGTCTATCCGAAATCAAACAAATACCTTCCCTATCTCGGATGACATAATCCTTCAAATGCTCAAGGAACCAACTCAACTAGTGTAAGACTCCTCATCAACGATGGCAAATGCAAGGGGAAAGATCTGATTGTTTCCATGTGCTCCCATTGCAATTAGCAACTTCCCCTTATATCTCCCATATAGGAACGTAGAATCTATACTAACAACCGGCCGACAATGGCTAAACCCTTCAATTGATGGTTTGAATGCCCAAAAAACTTTATGTAATATGACATCATCAGCCGAGGTAGTATGGAAAGTCTGCCACTTCACAATTGTTCCATCATTGTATTTTTTCAATGCGCCCATAAATTTTGGCAAGAAATTGTAGGACGACTCCCAATCTCCAAAAACCCTTGCCACGGCTTTTTGCTTCGCCATCCAAGCCTTCTTATAAGAGACGGGGTAGTTAAATTTTTGCTGCACATAGTCTCTGATAACAGCTATTTTGCGAGATGGATCGGTTTTTACAAGCCTTTGGATTTCAGCCCCAATCAATATGGAATTCAACTGCCTGTGATCCCTGTTTAGACTAGGATATAAGCAAGTGTGAGGTCCTTCAAACTTTGTTATTTCAAACCACCCATGCTTCTTCCTCTTACAGGCACGCATTCTCCACCGGCAACCACACTCATCATGCATTTTACATCGTAGAGACCATATACTTGAGCTTGTTTCCACAACCTCATATTGCTGGTGTGTTCTGATGGTATACATTTGTATAGCATTTTTCAACTTATCCTTGTCAGCGAACAGTAGACCCTTTGATAACTCATCCCTCATCGGGTCTCATACATGGCCATGAAGTGAAGAGCTACTATCCAAGGTTTGATTAGACAAGTCTACAGTAGTAAAAAATGGTGACATAGGCTCATGCATTCGGGATTCCGCATGCATTCCATCAGAAGCTTGCCCTAGTACGGCTTCTTCATCTTCCTCATCATTTTCACCCAACTCATCCATCATCCTTTCTTCCTCCTCCTCTGCCTCCTCGACTGAGTTGTGTGGACTGAGATTTACGTCAACCCCTCTGTAAGCCCAGGACGAATCATGAGTCATAGCCACTTTCTTGAACAACACTTTCACGATTCGGTATTGTATGCAACTGTTGTGTTCCATCATTATATGGTGAGTTAGACATATTTGTTTGATGGGGCGGAAACTCCGATATCATCGGTATATCCTGTGATTCATTCCCATAGTCTTGTGTTAGCAATCTAGTGAATGGTCCTAACACCTGACTGGTTCCCCAACCTTGGTTCCAATTCTCTATTTCCACGTACAAGTCGATACTACATATTTGTTCATTCTCAAATATAGCATCAACCATTGTTTCAACAATGTTATTGTCAACAATTTTCAATGGTATATATTTTGTCATGTGTGCTCCCACTACTGATGGAAATCTGTAAGTCATTTTCAATTGACACGAATTTCGATCCAACTGCAACGCATTACAGACGCAATCCACCATTTCAGTGTAAGTAACGTCATGATCTAATCTTACACATGTTCTCGGAGTATGCACATCGTAAAAAAACCCTTCTTCCCCATAAAATGTATTGCCCCCTAAGAATAGACATACAGTTGCGCGTCTCTGTGCCATTTATAACCTCCAATCTAGAATGAAAAGATTAGTAAATTTCAAATTTTCAGCAATACATACAAACCATAAATATGCAAGTAATTGACAAAAAAAATAAAGTAGCTAAGACATTTCACCAAACACCAACCTAAATCCTCACTGAATAGCCCAAAAAAACAACCATAAAGCAGCCTAAAACTTTACAAAACAGCCCTTAAAATCAGTCATAAAGCAGCTAAAAATTTTACCAAACAGCAACCTAAACCTTCACCGAACAGTCCTTAAAAATCAACCATAAAACAACCTTTAAAAGGTACCTTTAAAGTAGCTAAGATATTGTAATTTGAAACTTTGTCGTCTTTATTTATAAATGTACACAGTTATACATCAATTTGAGTAATAAAAGAAAATGCGTGAGAAATATTAGAGATAAATTAGTTTTCTAATTCTAAAAATCAAGTTATAGTATGAGTTTGTAAAAATCATGGAAGCTCAAGTCTTGGCATTTCTCTTAATGAATTTTCTTACACTTCCAAGGTAAGTACTCCAGCACCATTAATTTAATGATGAGATTGATGGACACACACACACACACACATATATATATATATGTACGTATATACTAGTTGAAAGTTAGTATTCTGAGCAATATCCTAAAATTTTAATACAAAAGGATGGATCATGGGTTGAAGATTCTTCTAATTTTGAAAAAAATTACCAAGCAAGGCTGAGTATGTCAATGAAGCCACTTTTTACAGCTGACATTCTTTTATGTAGAATTAAATTAAAAATAGAGTAAAAAAGTATTAAAAGATGCCCAAAGAGAAAATCTCAAACAGTTTTCCACTCAAATAACTCAAGCTTGATTAAAAAAACTGACTTTATGGCTTTGTAGTATCATCTTTTGGTACTGGCCTTTGCCTTTTTCTTTCTTCGCAGCTTCAGGATCTGGAACAGGTGCTCTCTCGGTGTAGCAGCTTCTTCGACTGGATCAATAGAAAAGAATATGCTCATGGTGAAGGAGCTTCTTCGACTGGATCTGAAAAGGATATGGTCACTCTGGTGGGGAAGCTGCTCGGTCAAAGAAGCCCTAACTTATGTTCGTAGGAAACAAAATCCCATAAAAAAGCGTCTGAGTTCGCAGGTGTTATGTTC
Source organism: Nyssa sinensis (assembly GCA_008638375.1). NCBI lineage: Eukaryota > Viridiplantae > Streptophyta > Magnoliopsida > Cornales > Nyssaceae > Nyssa > Nyssa sinensis. The sequence goes on from CM018036.1 coordinate 8,653,700, forward strand.
CAAAAAGAAGCGTAGAAGTTTCCTACGCCTTTAAAAGGCGCACTAATCTTATACGCCTTTTAAAGGCGTATGAGTTTTCTTCACCTTTGAAAGGCGTATGAGATTTCTCCGCCTTTCAAAGCGTATGAGTTTCCTCCGCCTTTGTGCCGAAAAAAATTATAGAAGCGTCTTAGATTTAGACGCTTTTCAAAAGGACATGGGTTCGGGAAATAAATTGAAACCAACCTGGGTCCGGGAAATAATTTTTTAAACTACGTGCCTCAGGTAAAAAATTCTATGACTTATGTGCGCACACTTATATGTAGGAATGTATCTATGGGTGTTGGTGTTTTAAGGTATGAGGTAGCCCGGGTAGGAAGGGGATATAAATTATACTTAAACAAACATGGTTATGTCAACATTATGATGTTTTTTGAAAAAATTACTAAAAAGATTTTAAAATAAAATTTTTAATTTTAAAAATTTATGATATATTTTTTCTATTTAAAAAGTCTAAAATTTTTTTTAATTAAAAAAAATTTAATTGTTAATTTTCATTAACATCGTTAAAAAATATTACTGATTATACTAAAATAACTCTTAACATATATTTTAAAAAAAGATATAAATTAAATTTTTTAATCTTAAAAGATTATAAAATTTTATAAAATAAAAATTTATTTTTAAGGTATTTTAAATAAATAAAAAATATTATGTCCTTTTTTTTATTAAAAATTTTATTATATTTATTACTCAATATTTTTTTAAAATGTATCTTAAAAGTTATTTTAGTTTAATATTTTTTAAGAGTGTTAAGATTGAAATTAATAATTAAATTTTTTAGATAAAAAATATATTATTTTTAAATTAAAAAATTATTTTAAAAACTTCTTAATATTTTTCTTATGCGATTAAAAACGAATTGGATTAAATAAACCTGCGCATATCTGTCTTATTTTCTAGACGGGTTACGGGTTAAATTAAATAAACCCGTCAGTTTGAAGGGTTGAAAACGGGTTGGATTACTTCACTCACTGTGACGCGCCGCTTCTCTCCGTTGCCTTTCGTCCGCCCCTCTCACACTCCCTATTGTGTCCCAATCTTGGTCTACCATCATCGGCGTTGCCATTGATCGGACTATACACACAAGCAAATATCGATCCCGTTGCCGCATCTCGCTATTGCTGTCTTGCAACCTTTCGCCGACACCAGTGACCGGAAGCCGCACAGCCGCCCAGGTTAGTTACTTTTCCCCCTACCTCTCCCTACACCTCTTCCCTCTCCCTCTCCCTCTGTGAATTTTCTCGTGTATACACACACACACATGTGTGTGTGTGTGTGTGTGAGACCCTGAGAACTCTAACTCTAACCCTAACCCAACTACTCCTTTCTTTTTCTCTCCAAACACCGACCGTTTCCCTGCCTCAATGAATGTATGTATGGTGGTTCTTTGTGGTTATATCGATTTAAGCTCTTTTTGATGTTTGGGCTTCTATCTATCTGTGATGATCGATGAAAGTGTATATGTAGTTGGGTATTTTTTTGGGCAGGTCTGTTTGATGGTTTTAATTCTATAATCGGATTGCTGTTATCTTAATCTGTTGATCAAAGAATTCTTTTTGGATAAGTTTTTTTTTTTTGAATTACTTTTATTTTTTCAAAGTAAATATAGTTAATTGGTGTTGTTTCATTCTTTATCCATCATGAAACGCAGTTGATAATGTAATATATCTTTGGATCACCTGGAGTGCTAACTGTTAATTCCCCCCCCCCCCCCCCCCCTCTCTTTTGATGATTTGTTAATGCTTCAGCGGTGCATTACTTGAAGATGCTATGGTTGTTTCACGTGGACATTCATTTGGTGGTCTTATGCTGAGAAGGGTCATTGAAATTGTGAGCGGAACTAATCTCCTATTTATTATGAAAATCTAGAATGATCAACCATTATGGATTTGATGAGACATATAGAACTAGATTTTTGAGTCACAAGAGTAGTCATTTTTTGGGTGCAAATGCTATGAAGGGGCAGAATTTAGCATATTGGATAGGGGTCTTCAATAGATTGAATGTTGATGACAGGCTGAGTGTCAACTGACTTAAACAAATGCAATAAGGCATATAAAAACACAGTGGTTTTCAACTGTACACTCCATGGACCATTCGATGTTTTTTTTTTTTTGGATACACTGATGTGGGAGAGGGGAATCAAACTCCGCTAATTGCATCCAGAGTGGATACTTGCACCACTTGGATAAGACCTCGAGAGTAGGACACTTGCACCACTTGGATAAGGCCTCGGTCCTCCATACACTGTTCTTCTTACTTCTATAATATGATATCAATTTGAAATTTACTGAATTCATGAAGAATTGAATTTGACATTGCAATATTATAAAGGTAAAGAGGGTATGTGTGTGTTTATATATGTAGGTATGTATATATATATAGATAAAGTGTTTTCGAATAGAAGAATCTTTGATTCATTTCCTCCAATTCTTACCTGAGCAGATGCTCCTTTCTAGCTTCTGCTGATCTGGAGTCTCTTTGCACCTCATAAATTATAGCAGCTCCTGCACCCTAAATAAACAATTCCTAAGAATATCTGTAGCGGTTTCAACAGCAATTGAGTTTCCATGAGATCCATTTTTGCATCAATTCATAAATAAGTAGCCTCGTTTAGCCATGAATGCTATAACCTACAAGAGATATTGTATTCGGATGTTGAATTTTACTTAACAAATGCGAAATGCATACTTTGATGCACGCCACTCTAGGCCAAATGGTCACCAAGCCTCATACTAGGTGTAAGCAGGAACAGCTAATGCTTAAGACGTTAATGTTCAACTAAGCTTTCTACTCAATAGCTTTCAACTAAACACGTGAACCCAAATTAGTAATCATAAGTGGACATCAAATTAATTTTATGAGAAGTTTATTATTGCTTTTTTAGTTGTGGAAAGAAGAATTTGTCTAAGACCTTTCCTTTTATAATAATAAAACACAAAAGAAGATGGGAGATTTGGCATGCACACACACACACAAATGGAAGAGGCCATGTTGGGCTTAATTGCTCCCTCTCAACAAAATTTTATTTGAAGTTTTTGCATAATTTTCAAAAAATATTTTTAAATACAACCTTTTAATTTAAATTTTTTGCCCCTCTAGGTTTGAAATTTTTCACACTTTATCCTTATCTTATTTTTAATTTGACTCCTTGATAGAATTTTTATCTATCTATTTTTGTATAATTTTCAAAAAATATTTTTAGATACACCCTTTAAATTTAAAAAATTTCCCCCTCTAGGTTTATGCAACAAACAAGGCTCTGCAGACTTTTTCATTGGTTATTGGTTCAATTAAAAAAGACTTCTAATAAAATTAGATAATTTAGAGTTCAATTGTAATTTGGAATTACATACCGATGCACGGGCTCATCTATATGATCTTGTTGGGTCAAAGGTGGGTCAATTTGCAGCTGGCTGGGCCATGCGAGTACAGGTGAGTTAGTAAAATGCGGGATGCGAGTACAGGTGAGTTAGTACGGTTTGCAAGTCCAGTGCCCAAACCATTGAATTGGGGAATTAAAGAGTCCTACTTGCCACTCAGTCTTCTCTCTGCTACGGAAGCAACGATCTTCAATATCTGTTGGACGTCTTCACTTCACCTAATCATACTTTGTCTCCTTTTCATATTTGGTATCTATACATACATGCATTTGTACATGTATGTGAATTCTTCCTCATTTTCAACTTTATATATTCAACAATTCATTCAACCATTTGAATTTTCAAATTTTATACCTGTTGTAAATGCTTTCCAATTGTCATTTTTGTTCTTATTAGTTGATTCGGTGCTCTTGATCTATGTATTCTCTACTTAGAGTCGAGTTTTTTTTTTCTTTTTTTGCAACTGATAGTAGAAGCTAGTTCTGAAAACAACCCTAATACTCATATATTGGAAATTTGTGTAAAATTTTCAATTTTGATACTCAATTTTTAATTTTAATATTCAATTTTGAAACTTCAGTTTTGTTTTATGTGTGTTATACTTAGTTTAAATTCATTTGATCATTTCTTACATTTACTTATAAAAAAAACTAGTTTAAATTCATTGCCGACCCCAAAATATTGGGATAAGGCGTTGTTGAATTGAGTAATTATAAAAACTAGTTTAAATTCAGTTCTGAAAAGGTTGTATGTCATTTTTTTCTACTTTTTATATTTCTGTTGTGATCTTGATATTGCAGTTAATTCGTTTCTTATGTTGGTTATATAAGGTGATTGTGATTTAACAGACATAGTCAAACAGTTTGGTTTGAATTATGTCTTTGTTAAATTCAATTATTTCTGTTTCGAAGTAGTTATCCCATGTTTTGTTGTCCAATTGAGGGTTATATGAATCATGGATTGCTGTTGTACTTTATATGAAAGTTGGTTTCCCAAAATTTGATAGGATGGCTGGTCAGGATTTTTTTAAGCTGGGTTAGCATGTGGTTTACCATATTGTTTATATTTTCCCAGTAGTTCTGGTTACCCATGCAGCTCTGAATTGGGATTGATCCTCTTTTGAGGGGATTTGTCACGATGTTTTCTGAAAAAGGTTTGGGGAAGATGTAAAATATAATTCATTAGAAAGATCTAATCAATATAGTTCATGATGTAGAGCCAATTTAACCCTTGGGGTTGGATGAGTTGGGAAGAGGCTTGAGTAATATCCCCAAGGTTCCAAGTTCAACTGTCACCCCAAGGGCCACTTACAAAAAAAAATGATGTAGAGCCTGTTTAGAATGTTTCCCAATTCATATGACTTGCTTGAACTGAATAATCTCACTATTAACTCTTAACTCTTAACTGCCCACATGACTAACGCAAAAAACTTCTCTATCAACATTTTGTGATGTGTGGAAGGATCTTCCTATCCTACTCAAGTTCAATCTTCAGAACCTAGTTTTTATGTTTCCTTCCTGGGGCCTTCCTTAACCAGCCATGGTATGTGCATGAGCTATTTATAATCTAGCTATGATCTATACCATGACAATTACATGGCAAGAAACTTTTATTACTTGTCTCCATTGGAGCCGACATCTCCCCAAGATGAAGTTTATATATATGGTGAATGTGTTCACTGATTGCATTCCCAAATTGCATCCTATCAGGGTTCCTTTGCCGCAGAACTAATAAATTCAATGATTAAGTCTACTTCAACATCCAATTGTTTAGGATGGGCAGTGGAAGGGGTTGAATGTTATCATTACATGTGATAGGTTGAAGAGTGTCAAGTAGTTGGCATGTTTGCACTTCTTCTAGAGAACAAAATTTGAACATCAGATAGTTTCTTGATCCCTGGTGGAAGATCAAGCATCAAAACTGACAGTCCATAGGTCCAACTTTGTAGAACAGCTGGAATGGTAATTAAAATGCCTATTCCTTTCTTTGTTTTCTGTATAGATGTTACCAGCTACAGTTTCATGTTTATATTCTATAGCTTTAGGATTCCTTATTTTTAATTGGAACTGGAGTTCAATAACTTTGAGATAGTAAACTCTAAATATGTTTGCTTCAGAAGTTTCAACCCATGACTTATGTTTCTTGTTGCAATGGTAATTAGCCATACCGTTAACTTCTCTAAAAATATGTTATTTTCTTCCAGATCTAGTTTTAATATTTTGTTTTAATGCAGTTACTCAACGGAATTTTGTAAATATCATCACAACCATGATATGATATCTTTTGCTTGTTACTCATCTTCTAATACAATACTTATAAAAAAGAAGCGTTAATCGACAACCACAAGTTGCATTTAAATTGCCTTTGTTTCACTATAGCAACCTCAATGACCAAGGTCTAAGGAATTTATTTATTTTTTGATCGGTAAAAGAGTATGAATATATATAAAAGGGGCCTTGAGGGGGGCGAACCCATACTCATAAAAAAAGGAAATGGCTACAAAAATTAATACTTAAGTTCCCCCCCCCCCTCCCCCCCCCCCCCGGCGGCAAAAAAAATAAATAAAATCAATGTAAGAATCTAGATACATAGGTATAGATCAAACCGTGTATGGACTATTTTTAGTGTGCTATATGTACACCGTTTCTAGATACATAGGTCTAGCTTCTTTACATCAAAAGAAAAATAACTTGAGAACATTAACCTTTAATCTCCGAGGGAGACATTCCACCCCTTAAAAAATTCTTGTATTCCTCCCTTTCCATAAACTTTAAATTATGCATAAAGGGGCCATCATCCAAGCAATCCTCAAGTCTTTTCTCGCCCCAATGACAACTCCAACCCAAAAGAACCTCCCTTAGAGTGGCCGACATCACCCAACTACATTGAAACAAAGAAAGAATTAAACTCCACACCTTCCTTGCCATTGTGCAATGAATGAGAAGATGATTCACCGTTTCCTCCACATTCTTGCATAAGCAACACAAACTAGGGAGTTGATAACCCGTCTTGCATAGATTGTCCATTGTCAAAATAGTCTCCCATGCTGCCACCCATGCAAAAAAAAGGCACTTTACTAGGCACCCGTGACTTCCATATAATCTTCCATGGAAAAGTCTCCTCTCTCCTACCTATCAATTTCTTGTAGTAAGACTGAACCCTGCATTTTTTGTCTTTATTCCCCATCAGCACAAACCTATCCTCACCAACTCCACCCACTTTGTAGTTATGCACCATCTCCATGAGAAACATCACCTCCTTCAACTCCCAATCATGAAAAATTCTCCTAAAACAAGGGACCCACTCCATATTGTCTTCCACCTTGTTCATATAATCCGCCACCATAGCTTCTTTATTCAATGAAATGTTGAACAAAGAGGGAAATTCTCTCCTTAAAGTGTGTCTCTCCGCACCAAACATCCTCCTAAAGTCTTACCATTGTGCCATCCCCCACTTCCAAGCAAAGAAGTTTACAAAAATCCTCCACTCTCTTTCGAGTGGCCTTCCACACACCACACCCAGAGGCCTTCACCACCCCTTTAGCAAACCACCTTCTAGCTTCGCACCTTTATTATTTACATGTTTTGATATTTTTAGTTAAGTTACTATGAGTATGGGAAGCAATAATGAGTTGGGGGCAATAAAATAAGGTATCTAGTGGAGAGTAGTTTTTTCTTGATTGGTAAAGAAGTATATTCATTAAGGTGCTCAAGGGGTGCAAACCCATTATTACAAAATAGGGATTGGGCCACGAAAAATTAAAGCCTCAAGTCCCCCAATCCCCCAAAAAAACCTATGTAAGTGTCTAGATGCATTGGATTTGCCTCCTTAAGCCAAAAAAAAGTAATTGCAAAATATAATCTTTGAAATAAGCATGACACTTTCTCAATCCCCTTAAAGATTCTCCTATTCCTTTTTCTCCAAAGACACCTATACAAGACATAAAGGCGCTATCCTCTACACTACTTGAGCTTCCTTTTTAGCCATGCTACACCTCCAACTCAAAAACACCTCAGGGATAGTTGCTGGCATAACTCATGTGCAACCAAATAAGGAGAAGATCAAGCACCAAGCATCTCTTGTCATCTTGTAGTGAATGAGTAGATGGTCCTCCAGTTTCCTCTTCACACTTACACATGCAACATCGGCTAGGTAATTTGAAATCTCTCTTCCAGAGATTATCAATAGTCAATATGGCACCCCAAGCCACCAACCGAAGCAAAAAAGGCCACCTTAGAAGGGAAACCGAGACCCTCATACCACCTTCCAAGGGAAAGTGCTTATAAAAAGAACAAACCATGAACTTTTTGTTATTATTCCTCTTCCACATTATCGCATCATCCTTACCCTAACTGCATTAAATCTACTTAGAATCTTCAACAACCATTTGTAAACTCCCTTCAGAAGCAAGGACTCCATACAAGTTTATCTCCAACATGATCCACATATTCTGCCACTCAAGCATCCTTATTCCTCGCTAACCTAAAAAGAAATAGGAAATTGCCCCTCCAAAGGGTCTTCACTGGACCATGCATCCTTCCAAAATCTCACTTCTCAACCCCTCCCCCTCTTTCAACCAAACATCAGGACTGAAAATCCACTTCCCCTTCTAATGGCTTTTCAAACCCCTGCACCCATAAGGTTCCGTCACTTCCCTCGAAAACCATCCCCTTCCTCTACCATATTTACTTTCTACCACTTCCCCCTCACAAAGCCTTAACCTCCATTGCATATAAAACTAAAAAAGATTTGCTAGCTCAATGATGTAAGAATGTGTGTTGCTTGTATATCCGATGCTAAGCATGCCAACAAGAAAAGGGACAAATTGAGAATTTTACACAGAATACGATTTTGAACATTGTATGATTTAAGTTTTTGGTTAATTTCGAGCCTTTTTATGTTTTTTTAAAGTTAGTACGTTGTTGGATATATTTATATTTATTTTATTGAGCTTTAGATTCGAGGATATTTTGCTAATTTCTAGATTTGTTGGACATGGGCTGCAATCATGGTCCATGGGTCTTATTTTGGTCAAGTTGTGTTATTTAAGATGTATTTGAAGGTCCCAGTCAGTTTAAATTTTTCTTTATTAGTCAAAATTTCCTAATTTCTTATTTTGAGTAAAATTTTTAGTTGCACTAGGAACAACCTGACAACATATATACACACCCAAAAAATAAAAGCCAGCAACATATAAATATTGATGTAATCTCTTTATTTTGATAGAGTTGAGTTATGAGAATTTGGATGGTGTTTGTGTGAATTGGCCTAACCCTTGTGAGGGTGAAGCACTGAGAATTGTAGGTGAAACCTAGATTTCTTCTACTACTCTTTTTGTATTCTCGTGTACTGTTCACAACACTATTTTAGCCCATATTTTAACATCAAACACTACCATACCTAGCCCAAATTAACCCCCAACCCATTAGGTTATTATTCGACCTTTAATTCAACACATAAAACCTTAAAATAACTACTATTTAGCCCTTCTAACACCACTTTCTGAAAAACTATTTTAGAGAGAGAGAGAGAGAGAGAGAGAGAGAGAGAGAGAGAGAGACCTATTGTTGAGTGATTTGAATTGATGAAAACATGGGTGGTCCTTTTGACATATTTATTTCGGAAGCTTAAAGACAATTTTTTGCATCTTTTTTGTTTTTGGCCGAAAGAGGAAAGCTGTATGTATTTGGAAAGCTTTATTGATTTTTTGGGGAGTTAAGGCCGTGATTTTTATAGCCTTTTCCCTTTGTTTTGTACATGGGTGCACCCCCTTGGGCTTCTTGTTAATATATTTCTTCTTTATTGATAAAAAAATATGTAAACAAGAAGTTAAGAGTTCAAAATAATGTCCCATTCTCCGGCCCAACAAGAAAAAATGCACACGTACACACAAACACAATAGGAGTGACTTGTAGTGAATTTGTTCAAATCAATATCATTTTTCATATATGAAAACTCAACTCTACTCAACAAAGCCTTAACTTAATTATTTGGGGTCTGCTACATGAATTATGTTTCACCATTCTGCTTCATGACTCTCTCGAGGGTCATAACCTCATTTAGACCACAAACTATAACATGCTTCTTTATTCTATCAATCCATGTTAGTTATTTCAATTCACCTTCTTAATTATTCATAAGGAGGAATATCAAGAGGACATTGTTAGTAAAATTGTGATTGAATTATACATCTGAGGGCTTGTCTCTTCATGTCAGTGACTACTTCATTTGAATTATTTTAAAAAGAAAAGTCGAAGGCATAAAACATTAAAAAAAAAAAAAAAGCCTCAACAAAACATTAATGCCTTTAAGAAGTGAATTTGTGTGCACCAACAAGCTCTAGCTTGGCTGGTATTTCCTCCACCTCCCTAAATGGGAGGTTGACGGCGCAAGTCCCCTTGGGGGCAAAGTGTATGTGGCCCTATAAAAAAAACAAAGAAGTGAATTTGTGTGCAAAATGCAATCGGCAATGACAATGACAATGAGGATTCACTATCGCATATTGTACCCACACCCCCTCCCACTACCCTCCTTTTGTTGAAGAAATAATGAACTAGTGTACATATATGAATGTGCATGTGTTTATAATGTTATTGGTATGAGATATAGGCCCAACGCACATACCAATTTGCTAGTGCTATAATTATGTTTCTGTTTCGTTTGGCAGTTTGATGAATGTGCATTTTCTTATTTTACTTAGCATTATTCGCATCATATAGTTTGTCTTTTAGACTCTCCCTTGTTATTTTTCCCCATTGAAAGGACTGTTTGCTAGTTGGCTCGGTGAAGGGGGTCATTGCTAGTTGCAAAAGTTGTCAAGTGAGGAGGATAGTTGGAGAGGTTTGGAGGTTTAGCAGGTGACTCCTCTCAGTCTTTGGTGGAGGAAATAGTAGATATTTTGGAAGGGTGGAATATTTGGCCCCTTAAGCATAGTGTGTCAAGATCACTTGTTTTTGTTTGTTTGTTTGGGTGGAACCTGGCTTAGCTCGATTGGTCTTTTTTCGTCTTTTTATTTTGTTGATGAAGAATCCTTCCAACAATGGGGCATTTTTTTATATTGTGGTTTGGTTGATGCATTCATGATATTTTACTTTGTGTAAGATGATGATTTTAATTACATGTGATGGAAGTCATTAGTCATAATTGTTGGACATCAAGAGGCTAGTACTATTTGAGTGTGCACGTCTTTTCTTTTCTTTTCTTTTTGGGTGCACATGAGAACATCAGAGCATAAATAGTTCTCGAACTCAAGGACCTTAAACAACTAACCATGCACCTGGATCAAACTCCTACCCTCCAATTCTTTTAGTACATTGCTGATACCAACTAGATCAACTCATTCTATCTGGTGGTTTTTAGATATTTATGTTTGTGTTGTCTCTATATATCTTAAATGACTCACAGTGTACTAGTTTATTGCTATTTACTTGCACCAAGAAGGGGTAGCCTTTTTTTTTTTTTAACTGTACCTAAGTCAAAATGCTATCAGTGTGAATATTCTTTAGAAATGGTATAACTTTATTTTTTTTTATCTTATAATCTTTGCTGTGTAATATACTGAAAATGTAATAAAAACTTGATATATGTATTAGATTTTGCATATTTCTTGTTGTATGACCAATGTGCAAGTCAGTGTAGATTGCATAACTGGAGTTGCACATTTTTCCCATAATTTTAAGTTACTATTATTGACTGCACAATTTTTATCTCTACTTCCCAGGTATGTTGTACAAAACGTGATTGAAAAGGCGGAAAAAGTGAAAGTAACTCAATGGGAATAGACCTTGAACAGCCATCAGGAGAACGTCATAAGGAAGACAGTAGGCCAAATGTGAATGTAAATATGGAGGGTGCTGGAGTTGAAGTGCACAATAGGGATGGAGAAACTGCGAGTTCTTCCAAGATTGCTGAACATGACAAAGAAAACACAGGACCGAATGTTAGTGGATGCACATCAAATAGTAAACACAAAGTGCATTCTGGAGATGGAATGGCTGTGAATTCTCGTGCTATTTCAGAGCCCCATGATGGTATGGAATTTGAGTCCAAGGAGGATGCTTTTTCATTTTATAAAGAATATGCCATGTCTGTTGGATTTGCCACCATTATAAAGGCCAGCCGTCGATCAAGGATATCTGGAAAATTTATTGATGCAAAATTTGTGTGTACTAGATATGGAAGCAAACGAGAATCTACATCTGAAGCTCCAGAATCTGTTTCAAATGTAGAGGGTGGGGTCAGCACTCCTATCAAGAGAAAACGAGGTAGAATAAATCGATCTTGGTCAAAAACAGATTGCAAGGCTTGCATGCACGTTAAGCGAAGGCAGGATGGAAGATGGATTATTCGTAGTTTCATAAAGGAGCATAACCATGAAATATTTCCAGACCAAGCCTATTACTTTAGAGGCCATAGGAACATAGATCTTGGTAATAGTAATGTTGATGCTTTGCATGCTATCCGGGCAAGAACAAAAAAGATGTATGTGACAATGTCTAGACAGTGTGGTGGAATTAAGAAAGCTGAGAATCAAAAGAGTGACATTATAAATGGTAGTGGACAGCATTTGGCTTTGGAGGAGGGAGATGCACAAGTTATGCTTGAACATTTTATGTACATGCAAGATGAGAATCCCAACTTCTTCTATTCACTAGATTTGAATGAAGAACAACGTTTGAGAAATGTTTTTTGGGTTGATGCCAAAGGTAGACTTGATTATGGACATTTTGGTGATGTAGTGTTTTTTGATTCTACATATATCAAGAACGAATATAGATTGCCATTTGCTCCCTTTATTGCGGTGAACCATCACTTTCAGTTCTTATTGCTTGGATGTGCATTGATTGCAGATGAGACTAAATCTACGTATGTCTGGGTTATGCGCACATGGCTTAGAGCAATGGGTGGACAAGCTCCAAAAGTGATACTGACTGACCAGGACAAAGCCCTGAAAGAAGCAGGTTGCTGAGGTTTTTCCAGATTCTCGCCATTGTTTTTGTTTGTGGCATATATTGTGCAAGATTCCAGAAAAGCTTAGTTACGTGCTGAGGCAACATGAAAATTTTATGACTAAATTTAACAAATGTATTTTTAAGTCTTGGACAAGTGAAAAGTTTGAAAAGAGATGGTGGAAAATGGTTGATAGATTCGATTTAAGGAATGACATATGGCTTCAATCACTGTATGAAGATCGTGAACAATGGATTCCAACATACATGAGAGACATTTTCTTGGCAGGCATGTCTACAATGCAACGGTCAGATAGTATAAACACTTTCTTTGATAAATACATGCAACGGAAAACTACATTGAAAGAGTTTGTTGATCAATACAAAGCAATTCTACAAGATAAGTATGAAGAGGAAGCAAAAGCAGATTTTGAGACATGGCATAAACAACCAGGATTAAAATCTCCCTCACCTTTTGGGAAACAAATGGCAACTATATATACACATGCATTATTCAAAAAATTCCAAGTTGAGGTATTGGGAGTGGTTGCTTGTCATCCGAAAAAAGAAAGTGAAGATGGTGCAACTATAACATTCAAGGTTCAAGATTTTGAAGCAAATCAGGATTTTATTGTGTCATGGAATGAAACGACATCGGATATTTCTTGTTCATGTCGTTTGTTTGAATACAATGGTTTCCTTTGTAGACACGTGATGATTGTTCTTCAAATGTCTGGCGTGCATAACATCCCATCTCAATATATTTTGAAACGCTGGACTAAGGATGCAAAGAGTAGACAAACCATGAGACAAGGCTTGGATGTGGTTGAGTCTAGGGTTCAACGCTACAATGACTTATGTCGACGGGCCTTTAAATTGGGTGATGAAGGGTCTCTATCTCAAGAGAGTTACAATATTGCATTCAATGCATTGGAAGAAGCTTTGAAAAAGTGTGAGAGTGTGAATAACTCAATTCAGAGTGTGTTAGAGCCCTGCTCTCCATCGACTCATGGTCTTCACAACTTTGAAGAAATGACCCGTGGTAACAATACATGCAAGACAAATAAAAAGAACAATATGTCCAAAAAACAGAAGGTGAGTTGATTTTTCTTACGGTTATCATGCTTATAATCCAAGTAAAGTTTAATACAAATTGTTAGAAATGATCATTTACTTCAGTAGGCCCTTCGTGTGTGTATATTTTAGGTCCAGTCAGAGCCAGAAGTAATAACCATTGAGATGCATGATAGCTGGCAACAAATGGTTTGTTACATTATTGTCTTGTTTGACCTAGTTGTTTTATTCTTGCAATAGATTTAGACTACATTTTAATGTGGGTTCCATACTTGTTGTAGGGACACTCAAATTTACGAGCACCAACCCTTGATTGTTCTTATGAAATGCAAGAGAGCATACGAGGGATGGTAAGGTGTTATCTTAATTCTGACCATAATGGATGGAAGAGTAAATTTGTTCAGCCTGACAAATTTGAATGTAATTTGAAGGATGGTCATTTCTTAGATCTGGTTTGTTATACTTGTAGGAACAACAGAATTCAAGAGTTACCCTTGACAGCTATTTTGGCTCTCAACAAATTGTACAAGGAATGGTATGGAATATTCTAATTATGACCATATTGTATCGGCCAAGAAGTTATACACTATAGTTTTTCATGTCCAATGATATTATCTGAATATCCTTTTTGGTTCTTGTTGTAGGGACAATTAAATACAATAGCTCCAAACCGTGATGACTATTATGGCAACCAACAGAGTGTGCAGGGACTGGTACTGCCTATTATAATTTCAGCCACTGTGTATCTACACAATTATTTGTTTTCTTGACATTTAAATTGTGTTGTATTCTTGTTGAAGGGACAATTAAATTCAATAGCACCCATCCATGATGGCCATTACCTTGCTCAACAAAGATTGCATGGGCTGGTAAGGAAATTTTTTTTTTTTCCTGTAGGTAAACTGGTATGGTATTTTAACAGTGTGTTTGCAAAGGAACTTGGTTTTGCATAGAGTGCCGATAATGTTGGATTTTCCAACTATTCTGGTTTTTGTTTTGTACTTGTATTGTTTTTTGTTTTTGTTTTTTGGCTTTATACACAGCTCTTTATATCTTAAGAAGTTGGTAGTGTCCTCGAATTATCTTAAATCTTTCTGGCAAATGATACAACTAACTAATAATTTTCTTTTAATTCTTGTAGGGACAATTACATTTCAGACCGACAATTCAAAGTTGTTTTGATATTCCGGACAGTTTGCAAGAAATGGTATATGCATAATTTCTTGGGATCATTTCATCTTTTGCATTCATGGATTCCTCAAAACTAGTTTCCACTTCTGTTGCAGGATCAATCTAATGTGGGACCCACACAGCTGCATGGCATGGCAGCAAAACACTTGCACCCAAAGCACCTCTCTCGGTAGCTGCTAACTTAGTAATTGTCTGACAAGAGTGGTTATATTTTAAGAAATGATGGTGGAGTGGAGATTGCTGATATCCACTGAATGGCTTGATGGGATGCCTTTAGGTGAGTCTGCCCCCCTAGGCACTGTTAATTTTCGGTGAAACTTTGTAGCTGGAGTTCCTCTATCTTTTACTAGCTCTATTTGATTCTATTCCAATAATTTCAACCGGTGAATCAAGTTTGGTTGGTCGACACTTCTACAGGCTGCTTTTTGAGTTCCATGTGAATGGAATATATAAATAAACAATATCTTAATTCTTTAATATTTGAAAAAATCTGGTATGTTATTTCCACCATGTGAAAGGAGAACATGCATAGCCCTGCTTGATGAGTCCCATATCATGTTTTTTCTGCTGGAACCTAGGAATCGTTTCTTCTAATTTCTTTAGGAATTTCCAATAAAATGTTTGATCAGTATAATCTTTTTACATTTGCAGGTGGGGGAACAAGACCAGGTATTTTGTACAAAGATGAATGGGATTGAAGGGAAAAACATTTTCATTTTCAATTTTAGTGCATTGATAATGTAGTCTTACTGCAACATTGATCTGTTTTGCAATGATGATAGGCAGGCTATTGTTGACAAATCTGGCTTGAGGCCAATTATTTTAGTTTTTTTTTTTTATTTGATTTGGGGTAGAGCTCTTTTGTAAATATGTTGTTTGTAGTGTTAAAAGTTTCGGAAATGATGGAAATTATTTTGTTTTTCTTCAGCTTCCTAATTTGTAATTAATATGATCTGAATTTGTTTTCCCAAGATTTGTACATGCACACATACTATTTTTGTCTAAATTTGGACTCAATATATACTGCTCAAGTGATGTGGAGCCCCTCGATGACTTGGCCAAACCTTTGGACAATACAGATTTATTTTTAAAATCCATGTGATTTTTTTTTTTAAGTTTACAATTGTTAAGACTTCTACCATTTTTAACTATAAATGTTTTTCTGTAACGAGGGAGTCGATTATAAATCCATGTGATATGAGGCACTCTGTTGGTAGATATGATATTGAAAGCTATATTGGCTCTAATTTCTTACTCATGCTTATACCGATAAGAATAAAACATTATTCATCTTATTCAGTAGGTATGAAAAAATCTCGTGATGTCACGTCACGATTTTCATTCATTTTTCATGCCTCTCCCTCAAATATGAAAGCTTCCAAAACACATGAATAAAGTTTAACACAAGTCCTCGGCCTCAATCTAATAAGGAAGTCTAATTATGAGTTGTGATATTAATTTTATTCAAAATTGTTACTAATTTATAGTCTCATTTTCTCGTTCGCATGCTAAACTGAAATATAATTTTTATTCTAGGACTTTTTCTTTTAGTTTGATTTTATTCAAGATTTTTTTTTCAATTAGATTTCTTATGTAATTGTTTCTATCTAAATCTATTTGAATAGTGTCCACCATTTGTTCATTTCATTACGATAGTGTAATGTAATATACATGGGATTGGTGGGTATTGGTTGATTTTTGTTTTCCTGAGCTTCATGTGTATATGTTTTTAGAAAAATTTGTTATAACTTGTAACAATTGATTTTGCTTCATATATTTTCTTAAACTTTTATCTTTAAACCTTTTTTAGGCAACCATTTATCTTTAAACTTTTTTTAAGCTTTTCAGCTATCTTGGACAGTGACAGATCTAGACCATTATTACAAGAATCACATATTTGTTAGGCCTATGACTAACTGAAGTGTTCCTCTCTTCTGTATATTGTATACATATATACCGAGTAATACTTGCATGACCCAAGTCTATTTATTTGGTTTCATGAACTCTAGTAATCACATTTTGTCATGTAAGATAAGTAATATTTTTTTATTTCTTAAAAAACAGACAATTTGTTTAAATGACGCAATATTATAGACTGGGATAATAGAACTAATCCATACAAAAACTTCTCCATATATACCTCAAAACCATACAGTTCATGTGGTATATATCAGTTCAATATTATTAAGATGAAGACATTTTTAGACAAAATTTACTGTTCCTCTGGTCAATACAACACAGTTTTCTCATAGTTGGAACTTTCTTCTTCTTTTACTTCCCAAACAAAAACAGAAGGAAATGAATGCTTTTTCCCTTCTAAAGCTAGGGCGTGTGGGAACCTCCTTAGACTTTTAGCTGGATTACACTATTCTGCTCCAATATATTATATATATTCCTTCATTATATATATTCCTTCTGTTCCGGTTAAAGTGTCTGTTATACTCAGGAGTCCTTAAAAAGAGTTAAAAAAGAAGCATATCTGGGACTCTACTCCATAGTTTTGGCTATTTGAAGCTAATAAAACTCACCAAACCCATTTAGGTTCTACATTATTTTTGTCTCTTAATGATCTGTTTTGTGCTTTGATCTTCGTGTACAACTGGAATCTATTCACACTGGTCTGCACTTTGTCTTGTTTTCATGTTTATAGGAAATGTGGTTCAGTTTTCAGTGGATAAGAACACCACCTTCTCTCTGTCTACCCACTAATTACTAACTTATGCTCTTGGTTTCTCAACCCTAGAATTAGGTTGGGTTGTAAAATGAGATGAGTTATTTGATCTTAATTTGATTAGAGAATCGTTTGAGATCAACTCGTAAATAAACAAGTAAACTTGAATATATTTTGAAACTCGCTTAATTTATTGAGTTGACTTGTTAAGTCAAAAGTAATCTAATACTATATAAAAAATCAAAGTACTTTGAGCTCAGCTCGTGATCGGCTTCGATTATAAGCTCTCGTTCAATATCGACTCAAAAAATTAACAAGTCGAGCTTAAATACAATTTGAATATCAGTTTATTTTAGTGAGTTAAGCTTGAATAACCCATTACTTAAGTTTGCTTCAGTTCGGATTGGCTCGACTCGATTCATTTATAACCTGAAAATTAGGCCATTTAAGGTGATAAAAGAAAACTGCTACGCTTCTCAAATTTTTGTCTCAAATTTTGAATCTTAAATGATGTGACATTGTAATATTGGAACTGTATTAAATCATGTAATTAATGTGCCACAATGATATACTGCTACATCATTTAAGATAGAAATTTAGAAAATGTAGCATTGCTCAATGATAAAATTTGTTTTATGGGTAGATTTCATGTTTGCATAGCGGTATTTATTAGTTTCAGGTAAAATGTACTTGGATCAATGTGTTTTAGACACATGAATATGGTATGTGGCTCACATATTGACATGTCCAATACTCATTAAGCTAGGGAGAAATGATTGTAATATTCGGGATCATTGAGCAAGTCAACGGACGACTTTGTGTTTCTTAAAAACTAAAATGTACACGTGACAATTCATTATTAATCAGGACCAATTATCCATAACAATTTAATAATTCCTCTTATCCAAGGTATAATATACCGAGATTAATAAATAATTTTTTTCAAAATGACATGATATATTTGGGTCCTGTTGATTCAAAACAAAAGGGACTTTAATGTGATTTATAATTTTATAACTCATTATATCACTCTGTAAGCATTTTTCTTCTCTGTGGATTAGATGATTTGGTGTTAGAAACCTTCCAATACTGAACTCTAAATTATATATGAAAAAATCTCTCACTATCTCGCAGCATTACTATTTTCTCTTTTTTGAAGCATATGATTATCACGTGAGTCTTCATTTTTAATTAAAAATGAAGAAATGTGTGACAAATTGATGTACCCAGACTCAATTCATAAGGAAAGAGTGACACCTGACAGCGAATTCTAAAAAGATACTGTCTAGGTCTCACCGCTCAGTGCTGAGTCGAATTCTAAAAAGATATTGTCCAGATCCTCATCTCTCAATGCTGAGTCAAATTTGAAAGGATAACCTCCAAACCTTATGATTCAGTACTGAGGTATACAGGCAAATAATAAGTTATTCAGAAATATACGATAATTGACCTACGTCAAAAGAATTGAATCAAATCCTTACTTTCTTGGAAAGATCTTAAGAACAAGATATTCATCATCTATGAAAGAAGTAAGACCTCAACCTAGAAGAGGCACACTTTTCTCTAAACTTTATACTTACTCTTAATAGTTCATTCTTCAAGCTACTAACTTGACCGTTGGAAGATTCTTTACCGAACTTTCACCAGTGATCTTCTAATCCCTTCTTCGCAGATACCTCAGAGAAAGAGTTTTGGACATTCGACTATCGAAGACAGAAAATAACATCATCAATTTGGATATCACAAATCTAACTTTAGTTGGTTGTTCGTAGCTAATAGAAAGCAAAATATTATATGTTTATGAAATAATTATTCAATGAAATAGTGATTATATCATTGTTCGATGTGGTGTGAAATAACATTCCACTTAATATTAAAATATAATATTTATATGGTTGTTTAAGACTGTTTGAATTAAGAAATTGAGTATTTGAATGAATTGTTAAAAAAAGTTTAACAACTATCAAATAAAAATATTCATAATAAACTTGATCAATTTAATGGAAAAAAAAATTAAATTTATTTGTTTAATTCAAATTATCTTTAATGAAAGAATTAATTACTAATAATTGCAGTTTGAAATATTGTCTCAAACAATCTATTCTCAATTGAGTGTTTAATGAATTTCTCAAAAACACACTAAGTGAGAGAATAGAATATGTTCAACCAAACATAACCTTAGTATGTTGTTCAACTGAAAATTGTAAGGGATCCAAAAGAGACAATTGCACTATCTAAAGTAGTAAACAATTGCGGCCAGTTTACAGCCTTTATACCATAGGAGTTGTGGCTAGTTTCTAAAGTAAAATTTGCCATGAAGAAAAATGAAAAGAAAAGCTCATTCACAATTATAAAATAATAATAAAAATAAAAAAAGAGGCTCTCTCTCCTACATATTAGATCTTTAACTCCCAAGAAATCTCTCTCTCTCTGTCTCTCTCTAACAGGTTACAATGTTGAGAGGAATCAAGCTCATGCAAATGAAGATTACTCTCTTCTTCTTATTATCACTCCCATCTTTCAGTGTAAGAATCCTTCCTCTACTTCCTCTTGACCCACAGTTCTTGCAAATGTGTGTGAGTGTGAGTGTGTGTATGTGTGTGTGTGTGTATATATATATATATATATATATCTTATCTCTCTCTCTTGCATTAATGCAGGTTTCATTTAGCAGGGACGAGAGCCAACCCCATAACCAGAGAAAACCCATTCACAGCGAAAGCAGCTTTAATTAGGTATTGGAACAAACACATATCCAACAATCTTCCCAAGCCATCTTTCCTTTTCTCCAAAGCCTCGCCACTATCCGCCGTCGATGCGGCGGTTCTCACCAAACTCTCCTCCCAAAACGCCCTCTCTTCTCACCTCTCCTCCTTCTGTTCCGCCGCCAACTTGTTCTGCCTCTTCGACTCGGCTCCAACTCTCGACAAACGCGACCAGGGATGCCAACTTCGCACTCTACTCCAACAAACGCTTCGCCAGCTACGGAACCTCCCGACTCGGCGGCAACGACCTGTTCAAGAACTACTCCGGCGGGGTTAACTTCGCGAGCAACTCGTTCACTCGCTACAGCCGAAGCTCCACAGCCCACAAAGAAACGTTCACCACCTACGCCGACGACGGCAATGTGGCCGATGCGAACTTCACCTCCTACGGCTCCGGCGCCACAGGGGGCTCCGGCGAGTTCTTGAACTACGTCCCGCGCGTCAACGTTCCGGATCTCCGGTTCATTTCTTACGACTCTGATAGTGCCAATCACAAACTGTCATTTTCAAGCTACGCCGATGATACAAACTCAGGAAGTGAAGGCTTCATTAGCTACGGCAAGAAGGGTAATGGCAGTGCCTGTTGAGTTTACCAGTTATGGCGCTACATCGAACGTTATCGGATCAACATTCACTGGTTATGGCGAATTGGGTAATGGAGCGAACGATTCGTTTAAAGCTTACACTTCCAACGGCAATAACCCTAATAACAATTTCAGGAGTTACAGTGCTGGTAGCAACTCAGACAGTCGATAGCT
Organism: Nyssa sinensis; assembly: GCA_008638375.1. Taxonomy (NCBI): domain Eukaryota; kingdom Viridiplantae; phylum Streptophyta; class Magnoliopsida; order Cornales; family Nyssaceae; genus Nyssa; species Nyssa sinensis. Next base: position 8,674,532 of record CM018036.1, read on the forward strand.
TCTCGAGCTATCGGGATGGAGCAAATGCTGGTTCAGATTCTTTTCAATCTTACGCGAAGAATTCAAAGTCTGCGAAAGCGAGCTTTGTGAATTACGGGAAAACATTTAATGGAGGAATCGATATGTTCAAAGAATATGGCAACGGATCGATTGGATTCAGATTTTATGGGTTCGAACAATACATTCAAAGACTACGCTCACAAGGGTATCACATTTGGTGGCTATCGCAATTCAAGCTCTGCTCCGAGTACCGGTTCAGAGGTCAGTGGCAGTATCGTAAATAGGTGGGTGGAGCCAGGGTAAATTCTTTCGGGAGTACTTGCTGAAAGAGGGAACAGTAATTAAAATGCCCGACATTCGTGACACAATGCCTAAAAGGTCGTTTTTGCCCCGGGTGATTTCAGCTAATTTACCGTTTTCGAGCTCTCGACTGTCGGAGATCAAACGAATATTCCACGCGCGGGAAAACTCCACTATGGAGCGGGTGCTGGTTAACGCGCTGGCCGAGTGCGAGCGTGGGCCGAGCCGGGGCGAGGACCAAGAGGTGCGTGGGCTCGGTGGAGGACATGATCGACTTTGCCGTATCGGTTTTGGGCCCAAATGTGGTGGTCCGGACCACCGAGAATGTTAACGGGTCAACACAAGGCGTGATGATAGGGAAAGTCAAAGGAATCAACGGTGGAGAAGTGACCAAATCGGTGTCGTGTCATCAGAGCCTGTACCCGTACTTACTATATTACTGCCACTCAGTTCCTAAAGTCAGGGTCTACGTGGCAGACATTCTTGACGTGGCAAGTAAGGTTAAGATTAATCACGGTGTTGCCATTTGTCATCTTGACACGTCAGCTTGGAGTCCAGGTCATGAAGCATTTGTGGCACTTGGGTCCAGCCCTGGGGATATTGAGGTCTGCCACTGGATCTTCGAGAATGACATGACTTGGGCCACTGCTGATTGATGATTTCAAAAGTCGTTTAATTTCATCATTTTCCGGTTATATTTGTTACCATTATTAGTCGAATTATATTTTTAATATATTTCTAATGTAATAGTGTCAAAATATAATAATTTTAAAAATAATATTTTGCTAGATTTAAGTTGTAAATTAAAAATAAAAAATGACATCAACATGTGATGGGCCTTATACTCTTTTACAAATAAACAATTTTCATTTCAACTAAATTGAATTGAAATAAAAATAAAAATAAAACCAAATTAACCCAAAAGTGATATTTAGAATAACTATTCATCACTTTATTTTTTTATAGTAATGTTAGAAATTTTCAATTTATATTTTTAACTGTAATCTTAATCTAATGATTTTAAAAATCATATCATGTAAGGATAGTAAAAGTATCATTATGTGACACAGTCACATCATCGAAGATATATAATATTTTTTTAGAACAAAAGTTACACAAGATAGCTTTCTGAAATAGAGCGCTGTTACTATCCGTTACAAAGATTGAATTTTTACAATATAATTAATACGTCTATATTACGTGAATATATGATATGTGTGATTATAGTGTACGGATTAATTACGTTTTTGGAATATAGGCTAGAGGCTAGCTCACACATACTATAAAGTGACAAACTGCAAGACAGACCAGCTTTGGACACAAATGTCTATAAAGAGGACATGGAAATGCGAGTTCCAGTTCTATGCACTGTCCTCCATCTCCATGTTCCTCTTGTATCTGTTGGAGACAGAGACTACACTTTGATTGATTAACGATGATGCTCGTTTGCGCGTGTTTTTTGCAGACACTCTTTGTGCTGCCAAAAGTAAAAGCACACAGCATGCCATGAATTTGCAGCTTTGAGTGCACCGAAAGGAAGTGCACCTTCAAGTTTTCCTGCACTGAGTGATGACTCTCCATGACGATGAGAAGTTATTTTATGAGTTTATTGCATTCGAATTATAAATGAGTTGAATTGAGTCAAGAAATAATTTTGCTAAAATAAGTGAGTCTCAAATTGTATTTAAACTTGATTGCGAGCGAAATTCGAGTAATTTAACCTTCTTTATATAGTATGAAATCATTTATTACTTATTGAACTGAACTCAATAACTTAATGAGTTTCAAAATATGTTAAAACTTAAATTATTTATTTCGCAAGTCTTTAATTAAGTCGAGCTTAAATAACTTGGTTCATTTTAGACCTCAACATTACATGTGTAGAAGGACTTTTATAATTTTAGTATGTTGTATTATTCACTTGAAACCCACTATAATTTTAACCATACAATAAATTTTACTTTAACCTTATGAAATACTAAAAAATGGACAATGTAGGATGAAAGTGAAAATTTGAACACAAAATGGGTCTCAATGGATTTTTTTTTCTTCTTTTAAATAGAAGTTGTGGAATATTATAATCAATCAATCAACTCAATAATTACATATATCAATCAATCATCAACTCAACAATTACATATATTAATTAATCAACACAACTCAACTAAGAACACACAATCTAATGGTATCATGAACCTCTCAAATATGAGTTCTGGATACATAAACCGACCCAATTCATAACTGGGTGAAGATAATATTCACCTGGACTAGGAACGACAACGGGACAGGTTTGGGGCAGGGTGGCCCTTCCCCAATCCTGACCCCGTTTATATTCCTTGCCCTCCGACTCCGTCCTGCCCTATTTAGAAATTTATTCCGATCCCATTTATATTTTTCGACTCTACCCGACCCCGTCCTGAACCCTGATATATATATTTTTTAAGTAAGTTAAAACTTTCATTTTGATAGGTAAATTAATTTTTTATTGTCAAAATAATTAATATAAGAAAAAATAATTTGAGTGTGATATGAAAAATCTTAAAATTAATTTTATATAGTATTGTTTATTAGTAAATATAGTGTATATAAGAATAAATAAATAAATTAATATATAAACAGAAGTGGGATGACCATCTCTCAAACTTGTCCCGAATTCGACGGGATTTTAAAGACTCCACTCCGACTCTATTTATGAGCATCTCATACCTATTCTATTAGAGGAAGAGCAGATTAGGACAAAACAGTGTAAATTTCCATTCCTGATACTTGAACCCACGAGGCGGGCCTTGTTTGTTTCTAAAATCAGATTGTCTGCCCTTCACAGGCAGATCCAAATCCATCGAGCCGGGCCTTGTTTATTTCTTTAGCCTGATTCACAAAGCCCACGTCTTCTTATTAGGATATGTTAACATCAATTTATGAAGAGCTGTGATCCAACTGTCACTGGTATGGGTTCGATAAATTTCCAACATCCAAAATGGCTTTGAAGTACAAAGCCTGCCCCAATGCCACTGCTAGAGTTCCGCACGCAAAGGCCCAACCTGTTCCGAACTCAAATCGAATAAGTACTAAAGTGTCTTGAGGCTTATAAACGTGTGCAATATCTCTGTCTAACAGGCTAATCATATGGATTAGAGACTTGACCTGTGAAAGTTAGTATTAACACAGACGTTATCCGTGTGTTCAGATAAGAAAGAATGTTATAAAATTTTATATCGAATAGGCACTAGAATATTCTAATAAGCTGAGGTATGGTACTTTTACCTATAGTCTTTTAAGTTAGAAACCCAACTCATCCCCATTTGAGGGCTTGGAAATATAACTAGACAATCTTTTTTTTTTCTCTCTTTTTTTCCTTTGTTTTAATACTAGGAATGAAAAATTATAAGGAAATGTAAAGCCATGAAAAAATATATTTCAAATAATAAGAAAAAGTAATTCCCATCTATTTTAGCTAAGTAGTAAAGATAGGAGCAAGGAAATAGATGAATATACATATATCTATATATATATTATCATTATATCCTGCATATTAGAGTGAATTTTTTATTTTACAATGGAACTAAAATGTCAAAAAGTAAAAGGATCCAGTTCCCTCCTTTCATAGTCTCATTTTTTGAGAGGGAAATTTTTTTGATGGGCTCCTTTTGTCTCTATTAAAAGCCACATATCTCCATTTTTTTTTTGAATCACATACCTAATCACATCCCTTCTTCCGAGGCACCCATTAAACTGTGTTAGTTGCCGACAGAGTATCTTAAAACATTAAAATCCAGAATAAGTAAGGTACTTTTAAATTTCAGTAATGCTATACTTATTTTAAATTTTTATTAAAAATATTTATATAATTGATGTGACAGTATTGTATTAGTGATGTAATATAAAATTAATACAATACTGACACATCAATTGTATAAATATTTTTAATAAAATTATTAGATTAGCATAACATTACTCTTTAAATTTATTAACTATATTAATTTTCATTATTGTCTATTCTAAACAGAGGTCGGACGATTAGTCATCTAACTTTCTCGACAGTCTAATCAATGGGTTTGACCAGAATTTTTCCTATCAGATGTAAACAAAAATAAAAAATTTAAAGAACAAAAACCTTCCATATGAATATTTTTGGTTTGGGCGGCGTGCCACACAACCCCATCCCCACAATTTTCTTGCACTAAGGTCATGATCAAGGTGTCTTTTGGAACCAATTAGCTGGAAAAAGAACAACACGTAGACAATTTAAAATGGCAATGTTGGATGTGAACAAAGTACGTTTTCCCTATTGGATCATTAGTTTATTACTTTTCATTAGGAAACCTCTAGGCGTGTATCATCAGGGGAAAGAAAATGGTAAAGATAAGAAAAAATAAATAAAGTAAAAGTTTGAGTATTGTTTGTTTTATTAATTCGCAATTTGACCGAGAATGCCGTATGCTTTAATTTGTACGAAATATTTCTTGTTTCACATTGATTTGTTGAGATGAAATTGATTTAGAATTCACTCGAAATTTTATTTGTCTTTAGTATAATGATTGTGTAGAGAAAGAAAATTTTAGTTACGTGTGTGAACATTTGTTAAATTTCAAACTTGAATCATATTTATAAAAAAGAGAGGACTATGTCATTTTGGATGAGACTTTGGATTCATTGGTATAACCTAACTTATACAAGGATAAATTATATTTTTCACCTTTAAACTTATCTGAAATTTCACGTGAATCTCTATCATTTTAAATTTGTCAATTTCATCCCTCTAAGTTTTAACTCAATTGTAATTTCATCATTCTGTCACAATTGATCGTTTAATGTAGACGGAATGGACCACAAATGAGGCACATGCAAATTTAAAGAAAGTCTTTTTCAGTTCACATTAAATAGGCCAATTGTGACAAAATGACGAAATTGAATTGGGGTTAAAAATTGAATGGTGAAATTAGCAAAATTGAAAAGGTAGGAATTAAAGTGAAATTCGGAGTAAGATTCAAGGGTGAAAAGTGTAATTTACCCTTATATAAACTTATTTATTAAAATTTTAAAATTATTTATTTATCATAATTCTCTAGTAATTTAGAATCGTAAGTGATCAATAGTTTATTACCAAATAAAATTATTAATTATTAAGTATCGTTAAAATTTTTATTAATAAATTTTTTTAATGATTAAGTATGCTATTTTAAATATAAAAGTAGAACATGCATACAAATTCTCAAAATGATACTTTTTTTAAAGAAAATATTTATTATATCATGTTTAAGATATAAGAAAGGGCTTTATCTCCTTTTTTATTACTAAAATTTAATGTTACTAATAATTATATGTGTGTGTGTGTGTGTGTTATACATGTATGTTTTAAAAAATCTACAATGTAAGAAACTTGGTTTTTTAAAATATTATTAGTTATTAGATATTATTAAGTCATTCAATTTTAATTATTAAAGAGTCAATTATATAAATTCTAAACCAAGATTAAACAAACATCATTTGTGTATAAATGTCTACGACAAAAAAGTGAAGTATAATTTAAAGAAGTGTACATTTAATAACCCTTTTTTGAGCACTTTTTTCTTGTTTTTACTTAAATAAATAAAATATTTGTGTATAAATGTATACAACAAAAAAGTGAAGTATAATTTAAATAAGTGTCCATTTAGTAACACTTTTTAAGCACTTTTTTTTTTTTTTGTTTTTACTTAAATAAATAAAATATTAGAAGTACTTTTTTATTTATTTTACTTTCTACATATTATTATAAAAAAAAATATTTTTTTACTTATTAAAAGTTCTTTTAGAAAATTTTATCAAATGGTACCTAAACAAATGATAAATGATATAATAAAAAATACAAGTTTTGTTTAATAATTAACAATAAAAGGCCATCTAATGTAATAATTAGAGGATTTTCCATAAAATACATATAATGTTTAGCTTAAGATATCATGAATTTCTAAAATCTTTTTTAGCTGAAAAAATTATGTTTTTTGTATTTATGTCATAATTTTATTCACTTATAATATTTTTTATTTTAATTATGCAAAATTAATGAATATAATTAGTAAGATATGTCTTTTATTTATACAAAAACCCTTCTCTCTTTCTCTTACAGAAACTTGAATCCTAAATGTCAACCAAGTTAGAGCTTGTTGGTAATAAGACAAGTCAAAAATAGAATATATACAACTACATATATAAATATTTTATCTCTCTAATAATAAATATTATATATATTTTTATTTTAAAAAAGATATTTATTATTAAGTAATAGAATTATCAATTATTCATAATAGAATAAAATTAATTTCTTAAAAAATTATTAATTATTATATATTATTAACTTACAAGGTGTACCATAATATAATAACAAGAATTTTATATTTTAGTCTGAAGATTACGAGTTGTAGTTATAAAAATAATCTTTTTACTTATATAAGTAAGGTTCTATATATATATATATATATAATCATTTTCAGTTCCCGAAATGATAATGGACTGGTCCAATTTTTATTAGATTTTCTAAACTTATTAAATACTAATAGTGTTTTTACTGTATTAAGAAAATGATTGATTTGGTTTCAGCTTTGAATAGTTTTATATTTTTGTCATTTTGGAGGTGTGAAAAAGCCATGCATATAGATATAAAAACCTAATGAATTTTCGGCTGTACTTGGCACCAAGCCGTTTGAATTTTAAAATACAATTTAATTAAATCAAAAGGTTCTTTTATCTTTTCGTCCTCATGATTTTGGCATCTTTTGCACGTGTATGCATATATATATATATATATCCCTGTATCTTTTCAGACTTTCGGTTCATAGTCCTATACTCCAAAAAATCTTTGGGGTCGTTATCTCCATGTCTTGCCCTATCTAGTCCTGGAATCAATTAGCAGGAAAAAGACATCAGTAGACAAAATTAATAAATTATCAGTCATGACTCGTCATGTTTTGGCAGTGTTCCCTTTGGATCATTAGTCAATTTAAGTGTTCATACTAGCCCCTCTCCCTCTCTCTCTTTTTTTTTTACTTGGTATACGCCGTGTTTGGTTAGATTTATTACTCGTATTTAATAATTTTCATATATTTTTAAATTTGTTAAATTTTTGATTTAATTTATTAATCGGGCTTAATAGATTATTATTTAACTCAAAATAAACTTTTTTAAAAAATAGTCTCGTAATTTTCTTTTTCAAAAAATAGTTTAATGGCATTTATTAATAGTTAATCCAAACACAACATATCATTTCACACACTCAATAACTTAACTCAAATAACATTTTTTCATAACTAATTTAAATTGTTACTAAAGTCAAACCACATTTTTTTTCAGCTTATCCAAACGCGTACATAGTCGTTTATCTTAAATAATTTTTTTTTGTTTTCTATTTTTTATAAAAGTAATGAGGTGTTATAATTCATGTATTATAATTAATTCGACAGAAACAACACAAAATTACATAATCTAAACAGTAAAAATCTCTCAAAATATGAATATTGAATAGATAATTCAGTCCAATCCAAGTTTAAGTGAAAATAAATATTCAAATATTTCTTATAAAAAGAGCAAAACTCGAATTTATATAGACGGTTCCACATAAATCTAACAAAGCAATAATTTTAAATTCCACTTATAGAAAACTGAACTTATATTTAATATATCTCTATAAATAACATGAATTAGAAGTTTAAGACCTATATATAAAAAAAAAAAAAACTAAGTAAATTGTTTTTTGAGGTCTTCATATATTGTATCTGTGTATAGTATAGTTCAGAATATAAAAGTCTATGCCTAAAAAAAAGACTGAATAAAAATCTAAACCCAAGAAAAAAAAAATTCAAAGTAACAAATTATACTCAACCTTTTATCCAATGGTCAAACAAAGTCCAGCAATTTGATTCTATTTATTTATTTTTGAATGGTCATCATTGCACCTTTTTTTTTTTAAAGTAAATAGTTTTTGTTATATAAACACACAGAATTGAAAACTCTTATCAACCTGTTTATTTTATCTCTTTTATTTGTTTGAAAACTCAAATAATAACTTTTCAACTCGGCACATATCTGTTCAAAAAAAAAAAAAAAATTCCGAGAAAAAGATTAATGGAATCAAAATATCAGATTATAATTTTTTTTTCGAACCTAATCGGTACTTTTATTAATTAATTTTATTTTTTATGATATATTATTTATCTTATAATTCATACTTATTATTAATGAAGGATGAAGTTATTGTCTCATCATTATTCATGTAAGTTTTTTTTTTTTGAAACAGAGATATAGCTAATAGTAAATTTATGTGTTAATTATTTTGAATATTTTGATTAAATATAATTATTTATTTTAATATTTTTTCATATATTATTATATTGAAAGACCATATGCCTGTAACAAATCAAATATAATTTTTTTGCACTCAACGGTAATAATTCAGTTGAAAAGAATATTTTTGCAAATTTTTCATTAATTATACTTTGATACGCTGAAGTTTGGTCTCAATTTTAAATAACATCCTCGATTATCAATTAAAACAATTCAGGTCCCTAATTTATAATTTCATTTTAATTGAGGCTGCTCATGTGATCGCACGTGATTATATTTTAGTATCATATAATTGTAATTTCAATTTAGTGTGATTTTTTTTTTTGGGGATCAGAAAAGAAGAATTTTATTGATGATCCAAAGAAGAGCAAGACAACTCCAAAGAATACATCAAAAGATTGAAAAGAAGAAGCCAAACCCCCAAAAAACAAAGCCAAAACCATTAGCTGATGGAATACCAACTGCTAATAAGCCAAAGAGAAAAATTCGAAAAAGTCTCTAAAATAGATTTTTCAATTTAAAAAGTTCATGATACATTTTTTCTATATAAAAGATTCAAAATAGATATTTTTAATACCAAAAATTTAATTGTTAACTTTTATTTTAATACCATTAAAAAATATTACTAATCAGACTAAAATAGCATTTAAGATACATTTTAGAAAAAAAAAAATTATAAAATATATAAAATAACTTTTCCAATTAAAAAAAAATCCTAATATTTATGAATTAAATTTTTTTTAGGGCTTCTAGAAAAATAAAAAACTCTATTTTTTTTAGATCAAAGAATTTATTTTATGAACTATTTAGTATTTTTAAAAATATATCTTGAAGGTTATTTTAGTCTAATCAGTAATAATTTTTCAAAAAATTAAAATTTGGACTTTTTCGTTTTAATTTTTTTTTGTGTGGATATTTTAGATAAAATAATGTATCCTAAAATTTTTGAATAAAAAAATTTATTTTAAAAACTTTTTAATATTTTTTTGATATAGAGAATAGGGGATGAATTCTGAGAACAAAGTCCACCACGAAAAGCTCCTTTAAAGTGCTTCTGGCTTTCGCACATGAAATGACTTTCATCTTAATTGATTTTGTAATCTCCCCCCTTCAAAAAGGCCATTGTCAAACATAATCTTTTTCCTAGCATCCCATAATGAAGAAATTATAGTCAATGGAATTGCATCGCAGATTATTTTTGAATCCCTTTTAAATTTCCATCCATGCCACCATTTCCCACCAATGCAACAATTCAAACCAAATACACCAGCTTTTCTTACATAACAAGGCCACATGATCATTTGTTTTCTCAATCAGACCACAAGACTTACATAATGCTTCCTTCTCCAATACCGGACCAAACCACTTCAGTCTGCTTGACACTTTTAATTTTACGTATCATGTGTGGATGGTTATCTTTAAAATTCACGACAGTCATTTGTAATTAGTTTTAGTTAAAATAAAATTATACATTAAGAGAGATTGAATTATTACAATTTATAAAAAAGACTTTAAAAACTTGATATAATAGTTTTTTTTTAAAAAATCATTGATATATATATATATATATATATTATATGTAATGTGAAAACACAGAAAGGAAATTTGACTGTAAGCCTAGAAATGAGCTCCAAAACATAAGGAAAATAATTAAAACAGAAAAGTCCCAACTCCCAAAAGTAGAAAACATTCATTTGAATTTCAACAAAACATTCATTTGAATTTCAACAGTTACTTTGAATATTTGTTCTTAGAAAATAGGCCTCGAGCTTGGTTGACTGTCCGGGCAACGGATGCAATACTTCTGCGATGTTTGTTTTTATTTTTTCAAAAAAATTTTTAATTTCAAAACGTAAAATACGTATTTTAAAATATATATTTTTAAATTTTTAAAATTTAGATTATCATATTTAAATATATTTTTACAATCTTTAAAAAATTAATTACAAAATTTTGAATATATTTAAAAAAAAATTTAAAAAATATTTCTGAATCACAATCCAAATAGATAGATTTTCCAAATTGAATATTATATTCAACCTTGTAACCGTACGGTCCATTCCCACAAATTTAGAATTTTCAAAAAATTAATAAATATCGAGGACCAAAATATCGAGAAGAATCCCTTCTTCAAGTGTATTGTCAAAGATTCTGAAAAGTGGACCGTTGACCCTTAAAGTTGAAGCGGACGGTGGGCTTCACATCGAAGAGGAAACAGACATATATATATATATATATATCTCTCTCTCTATATATATATATATATGTATATATCTTGACTGATCAAAGTCTTTGTAAGCGTGTTTTATATTAATGACTTCGTTTGTCACATCCGCGGATCTTAACGTCGCCCGGAAAAAGGAAACTTCCCTTTGCACAAATTAATTCATATATATACTAAGAAAACAAGGGATTGTCGCTGTCTATGGCTTATAATTTGAATGACCCTTCGACTGGTCACTGAATCTCAAATGTTTGGTTGATGTTGGACCTTGGACCTTGGATTTCGTGAAAAGCTTAAAGATTGTTTGTTAAATTAATTTGCATCCCTAATTAAAATTTAGGATTATTAAGTTATAAGTCATTTATTAAGATTTTAATTATAATAGAGTCTAATTTTAATTTTTATAAATTAAGAAATACAATTGACTTTTATAAATAATATAACTAATATCCGACAAAATTTACCAAAAAAATAAAAATAACCCTCTATACCACAAAACAAATGAAATATTTGCGTTACTTAAAAAGACAATCACAACCCAATCCACTAATTATTCTTGTTTTGGTGCTGAAATTAAGGTTTTTAAATATCTATAATTTCAAATATCATCAGAAGTTTGAAAAGAAAAAAAAAAGATAAACAAAAAAGATAAAAGAATGAATTTTTATACAATATGAAATAGTGAAATGATATAGTAAAATTATAATAAAAAGAAACATAAATATATGCATTTTTATGGTGAAATATGTAAAATATAAAACTATACAATATAAAACTGTGAAATTATATATTAATAAAAAAATATAAAAGAAAATAAAACATAAACATATGTATTTTTATAATAAACAAAATATTGACATGTAAACTTTTGCAAAACATTTAATGAAAGAAGTGAAATATCAATAAACAAAGCACTATATTTAAAAATTTGCAGAATATTTAACAAACAATAACAATGATGTATTCACTATAAAAATTGATCAAAAAATGTATAATACAAAACAAAATTTCAATAACGATTAACAAATAATTTATATAAACTAAAAAAATGAAAAATGAATAATTGTATGTAAATAATACAAATATTGTATGAAAAAAATCTTGAATATAATGCGTATAATAAATAAAAAAACTAATATGAAAAAAATCTTGTATATAAAGCGCATAATAAACAAAAAACTAATATGAAATATATATATATATATATATATATATAATCACATACCTGATTATAAATAGAACACAAAATAATTTTGATTGTGAATGAAAATTCGATGAACAATTTTTTATATAAACCAAAGTTGAGATAATAGTAAAGAAGAGAGAAGAAGATAAGAAAAAAAATGGTGATACCAAAAATAGATAAGGAATGAAAAATCAGAAAACAAAGAGGTGACCAAGCCCAAGAAATTCATAGTCAATGATACAAAAAATAGAGAAGGAATGTATTCAAATTCAAATAAAAATAAAAAACTAACTAAAAATAATACCAATCAGTGAAGAAACAAATAAAAAAAGTTAATTCAATAACGTATGATGATAATATATAAAATGGGTAACTTAGTCATTAAAAATATATAAAAAGTGACATGTAATGCATAAGTTACGTTACAATAAAAAAAAAAAATTATCATTTACAATAAAAACGTAACTAAGGTAGATTAACTAATAATAAAGTTACTAATAGAGGGATTGGAGTCCAATTAACTCTAAAATTTGTTGGGATAATTAGATTGACCTTTTTGAGTTATTTGACAATTACATAGATTTTTAATATATATTTTTTGAAGTATACTGATCTTCTCTCTGTTATACTGATAATATACAAATTTTTTATTTGTTTTAAATTTGTTATTAATGCGGTTACGATTTCAATTAAATTTTTTATACGACTAAAATATTCTTATATATTATACTTACCTCCCTATCTTTTCAAGAATTATTAGGAGGTCCTGTAATTATCTATCACAGAAGAAGTAAGTGTAGTAATCTCTAGGTATAAAATTGTAAATACATGCTTTTGTTAACGTCTATCTTTCAACAATTTTGACAAGTATTTAGTATAATATCATAAACCACAAGCCAGATTCTTGTAATTGTAAATATCACATAGAAAGTTAGTATAATTATCCCATAATTATTTTAAAAAATATCATAAGTTGAATTATAATATAAAATGCTCTCTTATTGGGTAACTAATATTATGAATTTATATTATCAACCCATCATAAAACAAGTAAAGACTAACAAATCATAAAAATACAGACGTAAAGATTTAAAGAGGAAAGATCTTCGTTGAGAAGAAAAATCTAATTTTGCAAACGAATTCACTAATTAAATCAAATCACATCACAAGTCCACAAACACAATAACCAAAAAACTAACTTGTCATTATTGCGTGAACTACCACTAGTTTTCTTGCATTATCTTTCTCCTCGCTTTACTCGATCAATCCTTCATACATTCCAATATTTACAAAATCCGTAAAATCTACCATCTTTGTAGTTTGCAATTTCCTATATAATGGATGCGTCTAATTCTATTATATGCTCTTACAAATGTTTACCCTAGAACCTAGGTATATAGAGTTCCTAATGTTCTCCAAATTGTACAAAACAGGAATGACTACTAACGTGACACTATAATATTATTTCCACATATAAATATCTTTTTCAATGGCTTGATCTTCCACCTAAATTAGTTTGAAAAATGCAAGCAAGCAGTTTTCTTTAATCTATTTGATTTTGCTCAGTTCTATGCAATTTAATGTGCATATTTGTGTTATATTTTCATATGACGATTTATGCCAAAGGGTGTTAATGTTGATGCCAGAACATAATTTGCCTCATTACTTTATTATCATGCCTTTATTTTGATTAAATGACCGTTATACATGTATTTGAATGATAGTTGAAACTATGAGATTGCTTTTCCTTTTTTTAATGACAGTTGGACTTGAATGAGATGAGATTTATTTTATTTTGTTTTAATGACAGTGGAACATGAATGAAACTATGTGATTGTCTTTTTTATTTTCTTTAATGGTAGTGGACATGTATTTGAGATTTGATATATTTCGTTATTTCTATATATTGTTTAGACTATTTAATTTTTGAGATAATTTTGTATTGAATTTATATTATTTTAGAATGAAATCAAATGTATTAAAACAATAGATTGATAGTAGGAACAATGGTTCATGAAATTTGAGCAGTATAATTTTTTCAAAACAAAATAGGTTTTTTTTTTATTATAAAAAATTAGAATAAAATAGAAAAGAAGTATTAGCATGCCTAAAAGCGTAACTAATACTTAGGAATTATATTATTAGTGATGCCTTTCCCTTTTTTATTCCACATTATTAATAAACTTTACAAGCTTGAGGGATACAAATGCAGGTGATGCCTTTCCCTTTTTGTGATGTCTTTTGAACTTAAAGTTCATAAGGACAAAATCGTGCGGACTTGCCACCAGGTTGGAAGCTTAGACTCGTTAATGGGCTGGTAAACCAATAGCGGTAATAGGAGAACCAAATATATTGGCATTATTTTTTACTACATATGTTTGAAATAGAGTTGGCCAAAGGGAGGTGGTCCTAAGCCCATTCTTAGTGATGTTTTACATCTTGTGTTAAATAGTTAAGTTATTTTGGATTTGATATATTAGACATCGTGTGATATTATTTCATAATTATATGATTTTGTGTTCATATTAAGATGACTTTTTGATGTTGTGAGCATACATGAAAGATGTTAACAAGTTTTGATTGGCTCTCTCACACGAGTAACTGCCTTGGCGGTTAGATAGCAAGCAAGATAAGACATTGAAATTCTTGGCTGTAGGGAGAATTAATCTTTATCATATATGTCTCCTTGACAATAAGGGTCAAGATGAGATTCTTTTAAAGAATTAAGTATAAAGGTTGACCACACACCTCATATAACCTGAAGAAAGTCGAATGCGAACTTTCAGACAGGCACTAGGAGAGCAACTGGGTTGGAGTGTTCGGGTTAGGCGCTGAGATAGCGATGAGGGGCACTAAGATAGCAACAAGCGCTAGATAACGACTAGACTAAGAGTTGTACGGCGTATATTCTTATTTTTATGAGATTTGAGATTGAGATTGACATGCCCAATTGAGTGGGAGCTCCGTCATAGCATACATTACATACTGTATGTGTTATTGATGTGACCCTTAATAACGAGAGTGATTGAATGTATCCCTATTTCGTCACTATGTGAGATCTGATAACCATATTTAGTTCCACTATACCCTTTGTGACCTTAGAGTACGTTATGAAGAGAGAACTTGATGTTGCTACTTTAGCATGTTGCTAAAGGAACATAATTAATGCGGTTTGACGGGGCATGTCTAGGAAAGCAGTTGAGTTTAATTGGATTAATATGAGTAGCTTGGAAAAATGGTTTCATAATACACTATTGTGTTGTGGCTCATAGCCCGGGTGATCTGTCGGTTTATGTGTTTATTAATGTGATCATGAGTACAATATAGATTGGAAGATTCAAGCATCACACTGAGATTAGTTCTTGTGTGGGATAAGGGATGATGAATCTGGTGTAACAGAATAGTTTGGGGCATAAACGAGATCATTTGTTTGTTTGTAGTGAGATACTGCGTTGGTGTGATGGTAGCTTGATATAATACTCCTACTCCGATCTTTTTTGTCAAGTCGCACGATCCATTTTCTGTGTATGAAAAGTGATGGAGAGAACTTAGTACTCATCCTGTGTGGATGAGTGAGAGATGTTAGATATTGGGGTGAGTTTGACTCGAACCTATAGCCTTTTGGACATCCTCGTGATTTGAATGAGAGTTGTGATAAGATTAAATTTATTATCATTAATTTTGAATTTCAACCAACGCAAGTTTGTATCGCGTTTTTTTGGTTACGCAATGGGTGTGTAAGGATATTTGTTATCTGTCAACTTTCTTGGCTCGTCTCTTCTAGTTCTCTCTGAGATTCTTCCGAGGTTACCATCGTGAAATCTCTAAACTTGGATTGTGAAAATATATAGGTAACTCGATATTGTAGCAGTCCTATTTGACGAGAAAGATCTCTTATAGCATATCAAGTATCTTCGTGGTGTTCCAAAAAAGCTCATAATACAAGCTGCCTCTTCCGCTTCCGTTGTTCTTGATCCAAAAAGGTAACCAGGTTAACACCCGTTTATGTTGTTTTATGTATTTCCTTCAAACTATTTTTTATTTTCTTATGTATTTTGTTTTCTCAAGGTGTTGAAAAACTATTTTTTTTTGAAAGTCATTTAATTTTTTTTTTCAAATATAAGAATACAAGGAATATTTTTATTCTAATAAGATGGGATAATTCAAATACCACCACCCCTTAGTATAAGTTATATCATACGTGGGTAGAATATAAATAGTTCACAGGATATAAATATTCAATACAAATGCCTGTAGGTCTTATTTTTTGTAGTAAAGATTGTTCTATTATGACTTGGAGGTTACGAATTCAAGTTGAGAAAATAATTTTTTCACTTGCAAGAATAAAGCAATCTACATCTAACTCAGTCTAAATTTTACAATGACAAAAATCTCATTCACTAGAATAAGCCTTTTAGCATTCAAGTTATTGAATAATTAGTGACTTCTTGCATGGGCAAATTGGTCGGTGATCCATCCTTTTACTAAGCAATCGTGACATTGATTGGGTCTAGTTTGAACAGGATTGATATGATCAGACTATGACTACATTGAATTTTGGGTGAAAACTAGTGGCTGGTCTGGGATATAACTGGATTGAAAAGTACCAGCCAATCTAAAAAGAAAGAAAATGAAAGAGGTTATTGAACACAACCAAAATTAGTATCATGATTGACAACCAAGAATCACGGGGTTATTGAACAAAAAACAAGTTGCAACTACATAAATGAGTACAATGATGGGGAGGAAAGTAGGAATGGCTATGAAGTCCCGTCGTGTCTAGAGTGTAATTCCAACCTAATCTTGTCTGTTTATAAACACCGTATATCTATTCTATTAGGGGAGGGGAGGGGAGGGGAGGGGAGGGAAGGGGCCAGATAAATTATCATCCTTAAAGGAAAGAAAATTTTACCTGTGCACGCATGTGATAAGTCTTGAATCTTAACCATATATGTTAAAAGAGAAAACTTTGTCAAACTTAAATAAGACGGTAAAGAATTTTCATTTTGAACGGATACCTGTGCTGTGGGTAATGATATATTGCTTAAGATTTAAGTTAAAAAAAAAAAAACTACTTAAATGATAAGATAGTATTAGAGTATAGAGCCACTAGGGAGCTACGGAGATAATGCCGCCTCCAAATTTTTAAAATTTTATTTTTTTTTAACTCTTTTTTAATTATTTTTTAATAAATTAGGAGTTACCACAATTCTTTTTTTATTATATATTTTTACAAAAAAGCCTCTCCTTAAATTTATTTTATTTTCGTCTTATTAAATTGGATGGTCTAAATCTGTCAATGTCTACATGATGGTTGTTCATTCTATCAAATTAGTGGTGGACAATGAATGAAAGTCTCCTACAACATTAAGATACTACTTTTTAGACCCATGTTTTGAGTAATATAACATCACTGTATATATAAACTAGTTTTTCTTCCTTACAAATATATAGGACTTATATTAATTAATGTTTATTAGACCAAAAATTGGTGTATTTAACATGTCATTTTGGATAAAAGTGAGACTTGATTCTAAGAATTTTGTATAACTACTTAAGAGATTTTTTTAATCGATTAAACTAATTACTAATATCATCAAATCGTTATTCCTCTTTCAATAATATTCTGATTCCAATTTTGGTACTAAATTTTATATTTCAAATAATGTGATATTAGATTATTGGTGACACTTTAAATATGATAATATTCTATATTTCCCTAACCTTATAAATAGCTCTTTTAAGAGACTTTTTATTAATTAATTCTAATTTTTTGAAATAATTATAGTGATGGTCCTGAATTACGTGATAATTATACTGACCTTCCATTTATTATATTCAACTAATTTCTTATGAGACTAAAATGCTCTTATATATTACACTGACTTTTTTAAGTTACCTGCCAATTATACTGACACCCCCTCTATTATATTCAACTAACTTTTTTATGTGACTAAAATACTCTTATATATTACACTGACCTTCTTATATTTTTAAGATTTCTTGAAAAGTCTATGTAGTTATTAGATATCATAAGAAATGTTAATGTCATTATCTTTAAATGTAAAATAATAAATTCACATTTTTTGTTAATATTTGTCTGTCGAAGTTTCTGAGATGGATTAGTGTAATATTAGAAATCACTAAGAAAGTTTTTGTAATTATAGATATTCCAGAGAGGTCAGTGTAAGATGTTCAATGACTCTCAATTCAGTTTGGGCACTGTAGAACAACATGAACGCTATTTTACTTAAAGCACACGAGATCCTTTACTCTTCTGATGAAATAGCCAGGTTTGGTGCGACATACTTGCCCAAGTCCCTCCTCCCTCTTCTTCAACCAACTAGACATGGACTCCCCCTGAAGGAGTTTATAAAACCAACTTGGATGCCGCTACATTCAGGAGTAGTGGGTCAGTGGGTCTGTGCATTGTTACCAGGGATTGTAATTGCGTGTACGTCTCAATGTCTTTCTATAGCTGTGGATGTTGATCAAGTGGAAGTAATAGTAACCTTATATGCTCTCTAGTTTGTCCTTAATATTAGTATTCTCTAAAGATCATTTTGAAAGGTGATTCTCGTGTGACTATATATATATGGTATTTTATCATACAAAAAGACTTTTTCTTTTCGGGCTTGTTTTATGCTGACGCAAATGTGCTATATGGTAATTTTGAATTTTTTCAGTATTCTTTTGTTAAATGATTCAATAATAGTGTTCTTCATGATTAGTTAGATTTGCCTATTTACAAATTATGTATTGATTTGGCTAGAGAATCTTCCTTATCTCATTTTAGGATCTTTTCAATTGAATATTTCATCTTTGTAATAATATCCTCATTGCTTTTCTTTCAAAAAAAAAGTAGTGTGAATATAGATGTGAAAAACCTTTATTAGTAATTGACAAAATGACTTGTTACTTCATTTCCAAATTAAAATTTGGTGAACCTCAAACCTCTCCTATCCATTACTAGTATGTGTGTGCGTATATATAATTTTATTTTATTTTTGAAATAAGCATGAATAATAGGAGAAGACGATATTCAAATTCTTTGGCAAAATTAAAGTTAGATAGCTGATTTAATCGTTAAAATATCTTATTAAATAAACTAGTAGACATTTTTCTGAGTACTTATTGAAGTTAAATTTTATACTCAATTGTTTTTATTTGTTTATTTTCTCTGAACATTTTCAGAAGTTTTTTTGAAAAAGAAATTAAAAAAAATCAGTATTCAATTTATTAAGAACGAGTTTTGATTCATTGATAAAATTATTTTATTGTGATGCAAAGATGACGAATCATAGTTGCGTGGTCGGTGATCTATTCTTTTACTAAGTAATCATGACAATAGTTGACTCTTGTTTGGAAAAGTTTCTTAAAAGCAGACCATGACTGCAATGAAATTTGGGTGAAAACTAGGGGCTGGCCTTGGATGACTGATTGAGAATTATATTCACAACCCATAAAGAAAGAATCGACTCTTTTAAGTTACGTGAGTTCGCGATTTATTTGATATATAAGATTAATAGATGATTTGGTGCATCTAAGTTTTATCTTCTTGAAATAGTTTTTGATCGAAAGCTTTCGCTATCATTAGACTAGATCTTTAAAGAGTTTCACATTATCAAAAAAGAAAAAGAAAAAAAGAATGAGTGAAAAAGAAAAGGTAACAGGTTATTGAACAAAATCAAGAATCTATTTGACCTTTTATAAAAAATAATAAATTAATATCATGATCGACAATCAAGAGTCACGAGTTAGTCATGCTTGTTCACTTAATCATAAAATTAATAAAATAATTATTTTAAGTTTTATTTAAAAATCAAACTTCAAATTATATATATAATATAATTAAATTAGAAATATAAGATTAATAAAAATCTAATTCTATAAAATATCTTAAATTTTATAAATTTATCATATAATTAAATTAAAAGTCTAAGTTTAATAAAAATTTAAATCTACAAAAAAAGTCTCATAAAGATTTCATGAAAAAAACTTAATTTTATCAATAGAATTTTATTCGTATTATACTCTAATCTATTATTACTATCTATTTAAATAAATAATGGTTAATTAACCTTAATTCCCTAAAAAATATGCTACATTATTATAAGATCTGTACATCTTTTTAATTTAAGATAAAGGATTTAGTTATTTCTTTTCTTGAACTTACACTATGTTTGGATGGAAGGAATTGGAAAGAAAGGGAAGGAAAGAATAAGGAAGGAGAGCTTATATCATGTTTGTTTTAAAAATTACGAAGGAAAGGGAGGGAAATGGAGAGAAAGGGAGGGAGAGCTTAACCCTCATTTTAATAATTTTGTTATCCCTCCAAAAGTGGGCAGAAACGGAAGGAAAGGAAAGAAAGATTTAATGAATTTTTAATAATACCAATATTACTCTTAAAATTATAAAAGCCAAAATAAAAATGACATCTCTATCCTAGGACATAATAGTAAAATAATATAAAATTATTTCCTTTCCTTTCTCTCCATTATCATTCCCAAACAAGATAATAGTCTTTCCTTTCCTTTTCTTTCATTAGTTATCCAAACATAAAGGAGGGATTACTCTCTCCTCTCCTCTCCTCTCCTTTCCTTTCCCTCGTAACTAATACTATCATTTCCCTTCCTTTCCCTCCTAGTTATCCAAACGAACTGTTAAGGTTCATTATGATGACATCACATTTGTAATTTTTTTATAAATGACAACACTACTCCAATAAAACTTATTTGTCTAAAATAAAAATAAAAAACACAAATTGAAAATCCTCCTCTCACGTCCAACCGTCTTTTTGGCCATGGCTGCAATTGTCCCAAGCCACCATTAAATGGCCACCGCCATCCACCACAATCAAATGGCGAAAGAAGAAGATACTTGACACCTTTTAGAGAGAGACAGGGAGCGATAGAAAGAGAGCTATCAATTCGCCTTCGCCATGGATTCAACTTCACCAACTACCAATGATGGCGTCGTTGTCTCTCAAAAGGAGGAGGCCTACGCGTCAATGGTTGATCCCTTCTTGGTTGAGGCTCTCCAAAATCCTCGTCATCGTCTCACCATTCTGCGAATAGGACTCGATTTTAGGAGTTTCTGCAGAATGATGATCAACTGCAATTTGAGTTCCCAACATTTCCCTACTTCCTATCTTCGCCTCGCAGCCCACCGTGTTGCTCAACACTACGATTTGCAGACTATGGTTAAGGATAATGTCTTAGATAGTCTGGGAGCTAAAAGGATAATGTCTTAGATGATTTGCTCGCCACTTTCTTATTTTTTTATTGGTCATTGATACAAAGTTGGATAGAAACAATCACAATATATACATATATATATATATATTTATATGTACACACACACACACACACATATATATATATATAGATATTATTACAAATCTAAAAATCACTTTTCTTTTTTGAACTCTAGAATGTTTTAATTACCAAACATCTACAAACTGTAAAATTTAACGGTTCACTTTTCTTCAAAAATAGATTATTTTTAGTGCAAATTTTACTACCTTGAAAGAGTTTTTGACAAATAAAATGGAACCACACGATAATTTTTATACTTTTCTTGGACCAGTGGCTGAACAACCCTTTTTTTCCCTTGTTCTTTTTATGAAGTATAAATTTTGACAATGAAAATTGTGAGAGAGTTTTGCAGTGTAAAATTTGACACTCGAAACTGAGAGGGAGTTCTGTAGTGTAAATTTTTACACTTTAATTTTTTTTAAAAAAATTCATATTCAATATGGATCTTGTTTAACATATCTTGATGTTTAAAATCTAAATATATAAATTTTATTAAATTTCTTTTTTTATAGATTACAAGTTATTGAATTTTAAAGTTTGAAAAAAAAATTGAGACTTGCTCTAACTTCTACGCCCTGTATGGTGAAGGGGTATTTTTGTCCCAAAAAAAATCATGAATTTAATAGGTTAAAGTATTTTTGCTTGGACCTTATAGTAAAAAAAAATCCGTCTCATGGACTAGAAACCAAATGATCCAAAAAAAAAACTCTATTATTATAGTTTTATTTAATATATACCTCTCTCTTATTGAAAATAATTAAATTTTACATAACATAAATAAACATAAAATATATATATCTTGAAAAAATAAAAAATTAAATTAATATTAAAAAAAATCTTATTTAAAACGGTCACTTTATCACTTTAGACATTCAATTATATTAAGTTGCCCTAGGGTAAGTGAACACAAACGACTTGCAAGTACGAAACCATTACATGGATTAAGGATAATTTGAAGAAGTATGTTATTTCACCCCACTTGAGAAAGACAAAAATGATAGCACATCAATTTGAAATGTAGAGGGAGAGGGAATGCTCCCTTTTTTTTATAACAAAATAAGAACTCTAATAGAAAGAGTTTTCATTTTGAATGGGTGCTTGTAGTAATGCTATATTGTCTAAGATTTAAGTTCAAAATATATTACTTAAATGATATGACTATTGCAGTGGCAGAGTCACAAGGGAGCTAGGGGACAATGCCTCTCCAATTTTTTGAAAATTTAATTTTTTACTCTTTTTTTTAATTATCTTTTTTAAAAAATTAGGAATTACCTTCTAATTTTTTTTTTTTTACAAAATAATTTTCTTAAATTTTCTTAAATTTTATTTTAATTTTTATATTTTTGTCCTATTAAGTCGATGGTCTAAATTTGTCGCTGTATACATGGTGGTTGTTCGTTCTATCAAACAGTGATGAACAACCAATGAAAGTCTGACATATAATTAGGGTATTTCATTTTAGGCACAAGTTTTGAGTAATATAGTCAGGATTGCAGTCGTTAAATACTAACCTGTCTTCAACAAATAATGGTACATCTACTTAAAATAGTCATCAAATTTATTTATTCCCTGACATGAATTATCACATAATTTGAAACTTCTTTTCATATATTATTGTATCATTATTTGAAAATATGATTGAGCGATAAAGATATTAAAAATAAAAGTCAAGTGTTTTAAATTCGAGTTTTCTCAGCACCAATAATTGGCAGTTAGAACTTAAAGGGTGGACCTTATCTTACGGAGAAAGAAACTTAGTCTAATGGTCATAAACTGACCCAACTTTTTTTTTCTGCGCTGATAATTGACCGTTAAAACTTAAAAGATGGGTCTGACCTTACGGAGAAAGAGATTTAGTCTAATGGTCATAAACTCACTCAGAATATCCCTTATCTATTCATCAAAAAGATAAACTGACTCAGGATACTACTTACCCATTCATAAAGCTTTATTCATTTATAAAAAACATAGGCTGATTTAGAATACTCCTTATCCATTTATCAAAAGTATAAGGATACTCTCTTACCTATTCAAAAAAATTTATCCATTTATCAAAAACATAAACTGAATTAAGATAACCCTTAGATATTCATAAAAATAAAAATAAAAACGTTTATATCAACAAGTTTTATTTGAAAACTATTTACCAAAAAAAGAGAGTTTTATTTGGCAAGGACTTCTCTTAGGAAATCTATCAAGGTTGGGACCGTGGGTGATCTCCTTTGCACATATTGATGCCCTCATCAAGAATCAACACCAAGTACCAGGAATCAGTCAAACACAAGAGAGTCGAAAATAGGTGTTTTCACACGTTGTTTCAAAAACGTTATGATCATTGTGAAAAGGACTTGTACTGCCAGATATTTCCAAAACATGCAAAATGATGAAATTGCCCACTAAAAACATCTCTTCATCCAAACAGTTCACTGTATGTAGACAAGTTGTTAACTCTTTGTTTTAGAATAATTAGAAAAGTTGACAAGTTATTTAACTTGTTAAATCAAATACCATCTCCTCCAAGCCTTCAACTCTACATAATACTTCTCTATTATGCATCTTTAATCTCTCTTACAAAACACATTTCCCCTCCTCTAAAATTGGTTCTCACTCCTTTTAGTTCCAAAAATACATGGATTATATAATCACCCATTTTGGCTTATGAAATTGCAAGAGTATCTAAATCTAAAAACTCAAACTTGTTATATTGCTAAGAACTTGAGCTAAAACTATTGTCCACATGATGTACTAGTTTTTTTTAAAGGTAAACTATACTGACTTCTGTTAGTGTTTCTGACAATTATATTGATATTTCTTAAGATTTTTAAAATTATACTAAATTCTTCTACTTTTATTAACAAACTATAAATATTCTATTCTAGTCAATTTTTTTTTTTCAAAATAACAAAACTGCCCATTTCATTTTATTATAGTATTTTTTCAATTCTGACCAATTTTTTATAATTTTTTTTTAAATTTAAGGTTTTAATCAATATTTAATAGCAAATGAAAAAAAAATCAAAACTATTGGTGAAAATTTTAAAATGTAAAAAAAAAAAAAAACATGAAAGTGGTAACTTTGTCATTTAAAAAAAAAATTAACTAGAGGAATGTATTTGTAATTTGTCAAGTAAAGTAGGAGATGTTAATATAATTTCAAAAATTTTAAGAGTGGTTTATGTACTTGTCAAAAATTTCAAGAGATATTAATGTAATTTACTCTTTTTTTTAATGACGAAGAACCGTGCATGTAGCTTGCTCCACAAATGAAAAAATCACACCGAACTCCCTATTACATTCATTTCGTACAAACTTGAACTATCAGAGAAGGTGGCTACCCCCATAACATGATCTCCCATAAGAATTCAAATTTAAAACATTCAAGTTTATGGTGCATTCCATGATCATCTTTATCAGTGGGCCACCTGGGTGGTGGTTAATGAGCTAGGTTTTTTTAGGTTAGCAGTAGAGGTGTCAATTTGGGTTATCGTGTTGTGTTCGAGTTGTGTCAAGGCATACATATTCGAAAATATTTGTGAACCCTAACCCAACACTATTAACTAATAGTGTCAAGTTTCAAAACCCAAATCCCAACCCATTTATTAAACAGGTTACACGTGTTGACACACTTAACCCATTTATTTTAATTTTTTTTTATTTTTTAAATAAAAAATTTTATCTATCTTTTAATATGTATAGATAACTTTCAAGTTTAGTAACTTTGGATATAGGCCAAATCAAAGTAAGAATCTCTTTTATAAATAAAAAATTTCAAAACTTTGATAAATATTTGATGTGAGATCGACGAATTACCTTAACTCATAATATATTTTATAATTAAACGTATTAAGTCATGTTAAACGGGTTGACACTAGTAAAACCGAAACACGACCTGTTTATTAATCGTGTTATACGTGTCAACCTGTTTATGACCTAAACCCATTTATGCTAAACCTAAACCCGTTAACTTCGTGTCGTGTTGTCATGTCGTGTTAAAAATTGACACCCCTAGTTAGCAGTTCAATAAATACTCATCTGATATAATAAACTATGTTAGATTTAAAATAATTTTGTAAGAAACGTTAGTATAATTTCATAAATTTTTTGAAAGGTCATTATGATTATCAAAAATCTTAAAAAAAAGTCAGTATAATTTATCTTTTGAATTATAACAATGTATATTATATTGTTTTCATCCTTTCTTTCGTAAGACCAAAACCTACTGTTATGAATGTGTTTTCCTTTTGGTCTTTTAATTATTTGATTTGAGTGTTTTTCATTTAGTCTTTTAATTATTTGATTTGAAGTGCTTCTCAGAATTCAATAATTCGTATCAAAACATTTTGGGTACAACAATTAATGGCAGAGCAATTTTAGATAGAATAATTTTGGTCCCACAAACTACAACTCAAGATTTGTCACAACATTTAATAAGATGAGAATGTCTCGGAGGCTACAAAGAAAACAATAGGAGAAAAATGTAAAATTCTTCCTAAGAGACTACCAAAGTTCAGGAACTACATAAAGGTCCGCTGCATTATATGAAGGGCAGGAGAGTGAAATTTATAAGACAACTCGTAGCCTGAACATTCCTATGTTGGATAGTGTGGATCTTAATAAATACTGTATACTACCCTTACTTCGTGCATTCAACTTCGTGATAAGTTGGTCGGAGGGTTGCAAAGGGTGGAGCCCCCTTGCCTGAGCCAAATTTTTTTGAGGATATTTTTAGTATTTCACATTATTTTTTTGTTACCTTAATTTTATGTATTTATAGTTGAGGAGTCGCATCTTATTATAACTTTTAACTCAAATCATAGTGAAGTTATAGTAGCCGTGAACGTAGTTCTATTCTATAATGAACTACGTAAATTTTTGTGTTCTTGTGTGTGCGTGTGATTTTAGTTTCGTTTTCTTATTTGCTTTCATGTCTCACCGATTTCTGATTAAATAATTATATTCCCAACATCCTAGTCATGACAAGAAAACAAGGGAGAGCAACAGAAAATTCATTCATCACTAAGATGAAAAAGGACATATCGAACTATAGTTGATTTGAAATAAATGGAAGTCTCTTCCAACCACATAGACTCATCATCAATAAGTATCGTTTAAAATTTAAGAGAGAATATGAAATGAATAGGAGACTAAGGTGGTGCTCATATTCAAAATGAATCATATTTGCATGTGGGATTCAACCAAAATTGAGTGATAATTTGAAGGGAAAGATAAAAAAATTAACTTTCCCTCCATCATTCAAAGTTTAATTTTATTATAAAAATAGATATATGTATTACAATATATATATATATATATATATATAAGTAATGCTATTGTAAACAAAAGCTTATATCAGAATTTTAATCATTAGGTAATTTAGAAGTAGAGATAACATGATTAGAATGAATAAAAATTTAATTTCTAAAATATCCATTGTCTCATATAACTTTGATATTACAGTAGTATTGTCATACATATTGTTTAAAAAATGAGTTTTTGAGCATTACAATTAGCTATCTTTGAGCTAAACTTAAAGTGAGTCTCACAAATTAATTTTAGTAGGTCCACATGAGAATTTGTTCTCCTCCATATGGCACTCGGTTCGGATGCCCGGTTTGAAACTTATGTAAGTTTCAGCTCCAAAAAGGCCCATTTTGGGGTTTTGACAAACCAAAATGCCAGATATCGGCCTAACTACACCGAAACCCCACCACACACCTTACAAATGATAAGACAAAACTTACATGAACTTACGACACTCGGTTCGGATGCCCGGTTTGAAACTTATGCAAGTTTCAGCTCCAAAAAGGCCCATTTTGGGGTTTCGACATACCAAAACTCCAGATATCGGCCTAACCACCTTGAAACCCCATCACACAGCTCCCAAATGATAAAATAGACTTGCACGAACTTATGGCACTCGGTTCGAATCCCCGGTTTGAAACTTATGCAAGTTTCAGTTCCAAAAAGGCCCATTTTGGGGTTTTGACAGACCAAAATGCCGGATATCGGCCTAACTACACCGAAACCCCACCACACACCTCACAAATGATAAAATAAACTTACACGAACTTACGGCACTCGGTTCGGATGCTCGGTTTGAAACTTATGCAAGTTTCAGCTCCAAAAAGGCCCATTTTGAGGTTTTGGCAAACCAAAATACCAGATATCAACCAAAAGAGTCCAAAACCCCATCAAACACCTCACAAATGAGAAAATATACTTGCACGAACTTACGACACTCGGTTCAGATACCCGGTTTGAAACTTATGCAAGTTTCAGCTCCAAAAAGACCCATTTTGGGGTTTTGACAGACCAAAATACCAGATATCAACCAAACGAGCCCAAAACCCCATCAAACACCTCACAAATGATAAAATTGACTTACACAAACTTACGGCACTCGGTTCGGATGCCTGATTTGAAACTTATGCAAGTTTCAGCTCC
The DNA here is from genome assembly GCA_008638375.1 of Nyssa sinensis. Lineage (NCBI taxonomy): Eukaryota > Viridiplantae > Streptophyta > Magnoliopsida > Cornales > Nyssaceae > Nyssa > Nyssa sinensis. The sequence continues at coordinate 8,702,322 of CM018036.1, forward strand.
GAAAAGGTCCATTTTGGGGTTTTGACGGATCAAAATGCGGATATCGGCCTAACTATCCTGAAACCCCATCAAACACCTCACAAATGACAAAATAGACTTGCACAAACTTATGAAAATCAGTTCGGACCTAGTGGTTTATAACTCTTTATGTCGTTCTTACTATTTATGCATGCAAAAAAAAAAAAAAACTATTCATATTCTATATTTCATATATATTTAATAATTGTTCTAATATATACCATTTGATCTTTATTTCAGATTCATCGGGAATTATTGCTCCGCCGTCTTTATGTTTTGCATCGGGATTTATTATTTTTATTTGTTTTCTTTTTCTTTTCATGGACATCTGTAGTTATATGTTTTCAAACAATTTTTTTTTCTATTTATTGTTAAATTGTACTTTTATAAATGTACGAAATTAGTATAATATATATATATATATATATATATGAATGTATTTTCTTTTTTAATATGTTTATTTCAGAATGTTTGGATTTTATTGTATATCAGGATGATTGATACATGTTTAAATAGTAATAAAACAACAAATAAACAAAGCAAACATGGTTGGAAAAAAAAAAAAAAAAAAACCTTTAGCTGACGCACAGAAAGGCGTCGTTTAAAGTATAGAAACAATAATGTTAATTCACTATTAGCGACGCCCTTTGCTTCAATTTATAATATTTGTGACGCCCACGCCCAATTATTAGCGACATCATATGTACGTCGCTAATAGTTACTTTTAGCGACTGCTCAAAGGTTTGTGCGTCGCCAATACTATTAGCGAACACCACTATTTGCGGCGACGTTAGCGACGCCCATGTGTGCGTCGCTAAAGAGATTTAGCGACGCATTTTTCTACTATTAGCGACGCACGCGCGCGTCGCTAATAGTCTCTTTTCTTGTAGTGCATGAAAAGATTAAGATTATATATTGGGTTGTTCAAAACCTATTAAGGAGTGAATGAGAAATTTCCTCCAAACATTACCACTTGAAAATGATAACAAAAGCTTAAAACTTGTGCAAAAAGCTCGTATCCCACATAGGATGAGTATAAAGCTTTTAAAGAGTATATATACATTTACGTTGGAGGAGAGTTTGGGCACCAAAAGGTACCCTAAGTTTTGTGGAAGGAGGGCAGGGCCGAACTCAATATAATTGGGGGCTTAAAGCTGAGAAAGTAACAACTCTTAATGAGGCTTTTTTTTTTATATTAATATAAATTTTTACTTTGTTTCTTTTATATATATATATATATATTATATTTTAATTTTTGTAATATAAAATTTATTTGTTTTCTAACAAGAGAGATTTATGCTATTGAATAAAACTCTACTAATAAATATTTTACATAATTTTTTTTTTATCTTAATAGACAACAATAAAAAAAAATTGCTTATAATACGAATAAAATTCTAAAATTAAATTATTTTCATAGAGTCTTTATGGGGCCTTTTTTTATAGAGTTAGATTTTTATTTATCTTATACTTCTATTCTCATTATACTATAAATATATAAAATTTGGGACCTTTTTATAGAGTTAGACTTTTATCAATCTTAAATTTTTAATTTCATTATACTATAGATACCAAAAATCTGGGGTCTTCTCTTTATGATGAGACTTAAAGCGATTTTGAGACTTTTTTTATACCGTTAGAGTTTTATTAATCTTAGATTTCTAATTTCATTATACTATAAATACTTAAAATTTAGGGCCTTCTTTTTTAGGTGGGGCCTAAAGCGATTATTTTGTTGCCTTTATGCTTGAACTGGCCCTGAAGGGGGGGACCTAGCACATGCTTAGTTCACCACACAAGGGCGCACGCCGCTGCCCCGCCCCACACCGAACCGAACTGGGTCAGGTTCTGGCTTGGCCCGTCTTATATATATCTTTTTGGGAAAAATCAATTTAAATAATTTTTCATTAAATGCTGTCGTTTTGTTACTGTTAAAAACAAATCAAAACATTGTCGTTTGGTTACCAAATTAATTAAAACAAAAAATGTCACCGTTCTGCGAGTACGTTTTTTGGTTTTGGTTTAAATCCAAAACGATGCCGTTTTGCAATTGCTTTGGTTTGAATTTTGACTGAACAGTCGTCTTCTTCATGAGTGCGACTGTGTCTGTTCATCATGAACATACGCAACTAAACCTTCATGACTGTACCAAACAGCCATGAAGAGGTCTATAAATATACACGTATTCACGCATTTGATTTTCATAAGTTTTTGCATTCTGTGTCTTTGTTTTGAGATAGAGTAAACCACTGTTTGGTTTGACAAACTCACATATTGGAGTGCTACTTCTGCGAGATTCAAATCATTGTATCCTGGGAGGCAAACGTCCAAGATCGGGTGCACCATTACGAGGACGAAATTTGTCTTAAAGACGTAGTGTCAAACACTATCTTTGATCTAATTCAGACTTTCCAGTTTTCTGTAAGTATTTGGTTTTGTATTGCTTTGGAAACTTTCCTGTTTTGATTTACTGCTTTGAAATTCTTCTACTTTATTGCTTTGGAATAGATTCTGTTTTCAAAAACTATTATATATATATATATATATATATGTATCAGTTTATATGTTGCAAATCAGAATGGTTGCAAAACTCCACTGCAATAAATGTATGCTTTAAGGCGTGAATTAATCATTGTCTTAAAGATAGCATTTGTCCCACCAATTCATTGCACTGTTGATGACAGTCTGTGAATGATTCATTGGTGTAGAACAGAAGCCAAATCAGTATTTTGTTACTACAGATTAACAGAATATGCAAATAATTTGTAAAAAAAAAAAAAAAGGAACAAAATAAGTAGATTTCATTAAATGCGATTTGTTGAACTGTATCCATTAATATTGGCATTATTAGCTTACCAAAAACTTGGATGCGGTAAGGGTTTCCAGCAATTTGTTTTTTTTGGGAACTGCTTTAATGTGGACAATTCTGTGTGGCCCCTGTTGATAGAATTGGTTTACCAACCATTTTGTTCTCTAATTTTCTAACTTTTTCCGACTTTATAGACCTTTTTAGAGTCTGTTAAAATAAACTATTGAAGCATGAAAAATACAAAAATTAAAGGTTCTACTTGTATTTTTGTTTATTGAAAAAAAAATTATTTCTGTTTAGTATAAAAAATTATTTATTTTATTTTATTTAATTAAATTGAAGATTGCTTCATTATTTTGAATAATCTGTTTAATAACAGATTTTATGTTTATTTATTGACATATATATACTTGTAAAAAAATTTCAGTAAATGGCAACTGATCCTCCTCCTACACCTACTACTACTATTGTGACACCTGCTTTCGTTATTGCATCTACTCCTATGATTAGAACTGTGCCCATGAACCATGAAGAAAAACTCGAGAAATTTAATGGATCTGATTTCAAAAAATGGCATCTGTCGTGTATGATTTACCTTTATTTAATTTTTTGAATTTATAATATATCTTTAAAAAATATATATATAAGAGTGTCATACAATGATACCTTGTATATCATACCCATCAAAAAAATATCTGGTAAAACATAATATATATATATGTGTGTTTATATAGACATGTACGTGTATACAGTGGTCGGTGAAGGCGTGGTTGACCGGAAAGTCAAGAGCCAGCTACTAAGCAGCCCACCTACGTGGACGTACAGATAAGTTAATGATCCAAACATGCAACTTGGCCGATGACCAATTGGCCGCCTCCAAATATTCAGCTGTTGCTTTGGTAGGTCCCTGCTAAGGTTGACAATGGAGGATTCCAGTTTCTTTCGCTTCCTTCAGTCTTTTCTGATTAGGATAGTCTTCTTCTTGATCTCTCTCCATATCTATCTGTCTATATATACACTTCGCCCCTCGTCTTCTTCTATCTCTACTACTTGGATTTCTTCTTCATCCCTTTTCTATCTGTCTATAAATCAGGATCAGTTTTCTCTTTTCTTCTATTCTTGTTTGTGTTTCTCTGAGTTTTGTTGGTTTCAGAACTCAATTTTAACTCAACTCAACATAGTGTTATCCCAAAAGTTTTGTTCTCTTAAGCAAACATGACGAAAAACAATAGTTCTCTGGAAAAACCCGATCGGAAGACTGTCGAGAGGAATCGGAGAATTCACATGAAAGGTCTCTGCTTCAAGCTTACTTCTCTCATTCCTCCTCACCATTTCAAGCCCTCCAAGGTACTCTCTCTCTCTCTCTCTCTCTCTCTCTCTCTCTCTCTCTCTCTCATATATATATATATATATATATATATCTTGTTTTGTATTGATGAGATCATGTACTGATCAGCTGAAAATAGATTATCATTCTTTAACTTCTTCTTTTTTTTTTTGGGGTAAATAAGAATTTTATAAACCAACCAAGCAAAAGCAACTACACAGCAATCAAGCTCAAAGGAGCTAATGCACAAAAAAAGAAGGGGAGACAAGTACAACCCTCCTACAGGCAAAATTCAATCCCAGCACCTATCACTTTTTAACTTATTTGCTACAAAATATATGATTGGAAGACTACTTTTGTACTTTAGTCAAATCCACTTGTATTTGATCAAGAAGTAAGAACAATCCAATTAGTTGCTTTCACAAGTGGGGGGAGTAATTCTAAGGATGGTACTTTCAGACAGTAGCTTGTATTTTGATGAATCCCTCCCTGTCATTAAGGCATTGGTTAGGGTTTTAATTTGTCTTGGGCTCCTAACATTTTTACGAAGTCATCGTCTTCAATCTCATACTTTTCTTCTTCAATATCAGTTCCGTTTTCTATTTTCTCACTCCAAACACATTAATGCGAATGAAACTCACATGTATTATAATAACTCGTATAACAATTGTGTCTAAAAATTTAAAAATTGGGTGAAAAAAACCCATTATGCTTAGAATTTTCTTTGAATTATAGAGGTATTTAAGTTTAGAAGGATTAAAGGATATGGAGATACCTTTTTTTTGGTCTCAGTTACAGTTTTTTTTCCTTTTCTTTTCCTCTCCACCTTTAGCTGTATTTGTTCCATAAGTTCACGCACACACTTGCATTTTCTTGTTACGAACTGTCCAACTAGTTTCTTCTACCACTGGTATCGTATTTTAACTCCAAGGACGGTTTTTTCTGCTGTGGATTATATTCTTATTAACCTGTCTAGTGATATATAATCAAGCCATTTTTTGTGTCATGGCTAGGGTTTTGTGATGGACTCCTACCTTTTCCACTAAATCATCGTCTCACTGCATGTCCGATGTTAATTAGTCTTTCAACTTTAAGGAATTTTGGCCATTGTATGGTTCAATTTATTTTTTTCCAAGTAAATTTTCGCATCAGCTGTTAGAAATTTTCTACTTCAGTTATTTCATTTTTTGAGTGGAACTTCATGTTCCTCATGTTTTCACTAACCATGCAAGTATAATATGAAATATGCTCATTATCTTCTCTCTTCTATGCTAATCATGACTTAAATGTTACAATTTCAACTCCTAACATTTGTTTCTTTCTAACAAAATAATTACAGGATCTGCTATCACAACAAGATCAACTCAATCAGGCTGCCAGCTATATAAAGCAATTGAAAGAAAAAATAGAGGAATTAAAGGTAAGGAAGGAAGTAGCAATAAGGAACATTAATGGAACTTCTAATAACATTATAGATCCAACGATGACTGGCCTCAGATTGCCACTGGTTGAATTAAGAGACTTGGGTTCAAGTGTAGAAGTTCTTTTGATAAGTGGGTTGAAAAAGAACTTCATGCTGTATGAAATTATCAGTGTTCTTGAGGAAGAAGGAGCTGAAGTAGTGAGTGCTAGCTTTTCTACTGTGGGAGATCAAGTGTTCCACACTCTTCATGCTCAGGTGATTACTAAAACTCCACAAATTGTTTTTTTTTTATAAGTTATTAATTTGGTGCTGTAAAATTAATACAAATTTGGCTTATGTATTATTATATATTGATTATTGATTAGAGTTGCTTTCATTTTGATGAAATTTTATAGGTAAAAGTTTCAAGAGTTGGTGTGGATACTTCAAGTATATATCAGAGATTGCAGGAACTGATTTACTTTGATTATGAGGTATCCTTCAACCAAATGTAAACCAGTGATTAAGTTCCAGCTACAATATGGGGTGCTTAGAAAATTTTGTATCAGCTCGAAGTTCTCTTTGTCGAAGATATATATGCAAAAGTTTATTATGTCTCCATTATTATCAGCCAAATCTGTATGTGTGTGTGTGTGTGTGTGTGTGAGAGAGAGAGAGAGAGAGAGATTATTCTAAAATAATCTTCCAAATATATTTTTTAAAATACTAAATAATAATACAATAAATTCTTTAATATAATTAGTAATATTTTTTGTATTAAATTTTTTTTTTTGAACTTTTTAGATAGAAAACATTTATCATAATTTTTTTGGATTAAAAAATTTATTTTAGAAACTTTTTAGTATTTTTTTTTAGTAGATTCTTATTCAGATTAATAGTAGTCTTAGTATATACATACATATATATATATATATATGGTATAAAGCAGTCTTTATTATACAAATTATCAAAAATTTAAAATTTCAAAATTTGTTTTTTTGAGTGAAAAGTCCTTTTTATTCTTAATTATTAAAAAACTTAATATATTTAATTATCCTTCATGTTTCACACTGCATTAGTAACAATTTTCAAAACTTGTTATGCAGCTGAAATTATATCAATCATGGTTCAAAAGTAGTTACGTCCCAAGCTCTCAATCAGGCTGTCGATTTTACCATCGTATTGGCCTTACCATTTGAGCAAGACACCAATTGAAAGATAGGGCTGCAAATTGACCGAGGGTTAACCCAAGTTACTTGAATAGTATTATATATAATTTGGATGGATTTAGGTAAAAAAAATTTAAGTTTAACTTCAATTCAGGCTGGGCTTTGGTTGAACCCTTTGCAATTCGAACTCAGTCGACATATATTTGTTATCTTTTATACATGTATCATTGATCGTTAATATAAAAGATTTGAATCGTTGGTCAATACACACACTAATTTTGGCATCTAATAAATTTTGTTCATCAATTTTTCCTAATAATTGACTTTGAGTTTTGAAGAAAAATGAAGGTTTAAATATTATAAGAACGTCTTCAATACAAAATGTTATTTTTTTATTGTCAAATCTATATTTTAACATTACTATAATACCAAAATGTTATATTTTAACATTTTTGCTCCGATAGTAAATTTCATAAAACAATGTCATTTGAATGTGAAATAGCCTTTTGAATGTGCAAGTTTCTTTATAGCCATTGGATAGCATAGTTGTTGGGAGAAATTTTGCATTTGCATTGAAATAACAAAGCTATCTTTCTTACCAAATACAGCAGAATGAATGACTATAATTTAGCGGGTCAATAGCAATCCATTGGAGTAAACTTTTGAAAGCCTCTTGCTAAATTGACAGACAAATCGATCAAAAATTGATATTGACTATCATAATCCTTTGTGATAGTTGTACTTGTATCAAACTGGTTCTTTTAACTCAAAATCGACTCTATATAGTTGGAAGCCAAAAGTCAAAAAGTAATAACTATAAATGAATTTTTTTAATATTAATGTATTTTTTTACTTTATTTCCTAAAAGGGAGCTATATATTGAATAAAACTCTAATAATAAAATTTTTACATAAATTTCTTATCTAAATATATAGCAATAAAAAAATTAGAATACGATACTAATAAAATTCTATTAATAGAATTAAATTTTTTTTATGAAGTCTTTATGCGGCCTTTTTTAGTATAGTTAAATTTTTATTAACCTTAGATTTTTATTTTATTATATTATAAATATATAAAATTTGGGTATTTTTATAGAGTTATACTAGAAATACATAAAATTTAGAGCTTTCTCTTTTAGTGAGACCTAAATTGATTATTTTGTTGACTTTATACTCCAATCGACCGTGTCGTAACTTAGCCAATTAATCATTCTTTTTTATAATTTATTACCAATAATCACTTTTAAAAGAGCGTTGTTATATTTGAGAAGAAAATGATTGCCATTATGCTACCATTCCCAAATTTTCATCGAAAACAAGGTAATAGTGTGTCATTTTATCACATTAGTTACATAATTTAATTTATAATCATTGATATAATAGCGCACCCTTTAAAATTTTAAATATGAGATGAAAATAGTTATTATTATAGCCTCCTATATATTCCACGTACATGAAGGGTGTATTAATGGCTATAATATAACCATTTAATTTATTTCTATTTTAGGATGTATTAAAATATAAATTCAATTTAAAAAGTTAATTAAAAAGATTAAAAAAAATTTAGATTATTTTTTTTTATTAATTTGATGTAAATGTAATAATTAGTACAAATGAAAACTAGTTTTATATGTGTACCAAAAAAAAATAGTTTTATAAACTTTGAAAAACTAATATTTTGAGAAAAAAAAAAAAGATCTTAATATAAAAGGGTGGCTTTATAATCGTAAGAAGGTGAGGTCAAATATTGAAGTCTCGTTTGGAACAGCATCTTAAAGGCAAAAAAAACAACATCGCGGCAGAAACTTGTCTTTAGAATTTTTGCTGTTGACACTGAAAAAAACGAGTGAGTCTCAAGATTAAAACAAGCACTGAGTGAGTGTTTGACGAGCGTTTGGCTTATCCAAAACCCAAAGGGCAGATTTTTGTCAAAATAAATTGATTTGTAGAATAGAAAGATGCACGCGTATTTCAATGCAATTGGAGTGGAAGGGAGAACGCGTTAGGAGTGAGGACCACCATGTTTCAGTTTGCTTGCAGCGTTTGCCCATTTTGACCCCTAAGTTTCCCTTTGGGTCCTCATCATAATTTACAAATGCCCCCACTTCTAAGCTTGATTTTGACAACTGATGTAACAAGAGTGACAAATGTTGAGAAATTATTTGTGAATTTTGTCCATGAATTTGGTCAATAGATTCATTTCACACGGATCAAGATTTCATCTTATGTTTTATAAATTTAAGTTTGAAACTCAGGACATACGTACACACAAACTTAAGTAAAATTTTCACCTCTCAAAAAATAAAATTTGTTCACACAAAAACTTTTTAAATAATGTGAGTAATGGGATTCTCTAATCACACAGTACAATTGTAATCTTACAAGCACGATAGAAAGAAAGTTCATTGAATGAGACTCTACCTGAATCTTATATTAATACTTGAATTTGTGTCATTGAAAAATTTTCACATTAAATTATTTTTTTGGGTACTATTATTGGGGTTTTTTATTATTACACCTACTCTCTAAAAGATGTATTTTTATTATTAAAAATATATTAATTTAGAGTGCAAGTGAATATATGAGAGTGTGAATAACTCTCCCCCCCTTTTTTTTTACTTGGATTATTCATAGCATTGTTCGGCCAACTTGGGCCTAGACAACAAACCTCTTTAAATTTTTATTTTATTTTTATAGGCAAGTGTCCTCGGGATGGTAGTTGAATTCATGACCTTGATCCAACTACAAGGATTAGAACATTGTAATATGTTTTATAAAAATTAAAATTATTTAATTTTGTCTCTACTTTTTTATTTTTGAAAGAATTGATGTGGTGTTACAATCATATCAATCAACTCAATTCTATTACAACTAACTCAACAAATTCAATCAACTTATAAGAAATAACTCAACTCAAGAGCCTCTCTAATATAAGCATTGGACAAATAACTTAGTCCAGTTCATAACTAGGTAAAAATAAATACTCATATTTAGTCCTATCTAACTCACAGCTGAAAGAACTTTGAACTCTTTTAACAAGTGTTTCCACTGCAAACCCATTTTAACATATGAGATATTTATAAAAATATATACACACACTAAGTTGGGCCATTCTTAGGATCTGATATATAAATATTCCTCGGCCCAAGTTCATAATTGAGCCATCAGATCTACTTCCAACTAATCAAAGCCTTAAATATAGAGGAAGACTTGGCATTATTTCCGTTGCCACTAACAATTTTTAAAACCTGTTTTGCAGCTGATATATATTGACCATGGTCATGGCCCGTGATAAATGTGTCTATGGTTCAAAAGTAGTTAAGGCCCAAGCTCTCAATCAGCCTGTGGATTTAATGGATGGGTTAACCAAGACTAATTTGAATTTTTTAGGACTTGGATAGTATTGTAAATAACTTGGGACGGATTTAGGAAAAAAAAAAACTCAAAGTTTGACTTCAATTCAAGATGTGCTTGGATTGAACATTTAGCAAACCGAACTCGATTGACATACATTTATTATCTTTTATACATGTATCATTGATTATTAGTATAAAAGATCTGAATGTTGGTTAATATAGATATATATATATATATATATATATATAGACACACACACATGCACTAATTTAGGCATATAAGAAATTTAGTTCATCAATTTGTCTTAATAATTGAGTTTTGGAGAAAAAAATGAAGATTTGAGTAGTATAAGAGCATCAACAATACAAAATGTCATTTTCTTTCATGCCAAATCTATTTTTGAACATTGCTATAGTACCAAAGTGTTATATCCAATTGTAAAGTTTTAAAACAATACCATTTAAAGGTGAAATAACATTTTTAATGTGCAAGTCTATAAATGGGTAACATAGTTGTTGGGAGAAAATTGACCTTTGAATTTAGATAGCAAAGTTATTTTTTCTGTAAAATATAGCAAATTGAATGACTTTGTTATAATTGAACAGAACATATAGCAAGTCATTGGAAGAATCTTTTGAAAGTATTTTGCTATATTTGGCTATAGCAAATCAAATAGCTTCAAGGTTGGAGCTGGTCTAAGCTTCATTTATTTTTTTGAAAAATAGCCAAACAACTTCGATTAACCTGAACTCAACTTGCAAGGCTTCATTTTTATGAGCCAATACACATAAAATTTGGCTTGAATTAAACTCGAGCTAGATTGTGTGGGCTCAAATCTAGATTAAGTGTCAGTTTGAATAAAAAAATTTAAAAATCGAGTTGAGCTCAGACAAATTTAAAGTCCACCTAATTCGCCCGAGTTGAAGCCCTATTGAAGGTAGGCGTGTGACTTAGTTTTAGGGATGTTACTTCTAATCCACCCATAGCTCTTCTTGCAAGATGTCATTCATTGGACAATTACATGGACTATGCTTCATGAATCATAATTAAAGCCACGTTTGGCATTGGTCTGTGAAGCAAAAAATTACATAACTAGAGAAAGCATCTCTAGAAAATAAATTTATGGTTAGATAAGTACAAGGGTTATAAAAAAAAACTGACACTAAACATCGGATTAATTAGCCACAGTTTCTAGACTTATAAGTTTTAACTACGAGAATGTCACTTTCTATGTTAACGTTGACCTCACAACAGTAGACATAGAAAGGCTGGTAAATAGTTTTTTAACTTTTATGAGTCGAAAAGTCCAGGCACAAGGCTTGAACTTTAGAACATCCCTTATACAAAATGAAAAAAAAAATTTATGTTAGTATTATACTTTAATTTTATCCAATTACAAAATGATATATTTTGATATTTTTATTCCAATGATACATTTAAAAAAATATATTATTTTTTTAATAAAATTTCACCATTTCTCTTAAATAACTATCATTTTATAAATTGTGTGTTTTAAAAAAAAACTATTATGTAATTCTAAGAAATTGCCACATAGAATGCTAAAATTTAGCATTACTATTTTTTAACATGTTATATAGTGTATTATTGGGGTATTTTTTTTTTTTTTTTATGATTATGCTATTATTTGACTTAGAAACTTGGACTTCATTGGAAATGTTCTTAGAAGATGAAAGGATAAGTACTAAAATTTTGAGAGAGTTCTAAATTTTTGGGAGTCTCCTAGTGGTGGATATATAGGAGGTAAGGATGTTAATGAGATGAATTTTTGGGGCAACTTGTTCCAACTAGTTTCCAATAGGATGGATTGGAGAAGTTTGATAGGTTTAGTGGCTGATTCGAGAAAGGGAGGTTTAAGTTGTTCACCCCCAATATAATATGAAATTAGTTAAATATCTCATGTCGTTTTTTTCTGGTGTGAAGGCTTTCTCTCTCTATTTGTCTGTCAAGAACTTGATACCAGAAAGTCACCAGGAAGACTTCAGTGCATAATTTAGGAGAAGAATTGAACATAACTTGAAAGTGTACTTTATGGGTTTATTTATAAACGGTAAATCTCCAAAGTTGAGTAGGATTATGAGTCATAAAAGCAGTGATTTAAGGATATCCAAAGATAGTAATTTTCATATATAACTTTATTTCCTTATTTTGAAGTTGGTAACTTATGGAAGATGCTGATAAATTATGATCCATGTGTTCGCCGACTTGGATGAAATAATCCTCTCTTGATATGTATCTTGAGAATCTCATTATAAACACATGCCCTACTCTGATTAGGGTTGTCAAACCAATGTATATCAATATCATTTATATATTTTAAAAGACCAAACTTACTAATGACTATACATAATTGTGTAATAAAAATTTCTCAATTTATTATTATTTTTAATATAAAAATAATAAATTTTAATATAATTGGCGGACAAGTATGAGATAAAGATTTGGGGCAAAATGAAAGTAAGTTTAAGATTTTTTTTATTCTGAGTAATGCCGGTTCAGGATCAGAACATCTGTCTGATTCCAACTCCGGCTAGGGAATCATGGCCATCCAAATTGTAGAAATTTTAATTCTTTTTTTGCCATTATTTTCTATTAATTTTTTTAAGAGTTACCGTTCTATTTTTTTATTTTATTTTCATATGATCCTATTCAATATTTTATTTTTAATAATTTTGTCCCACTAAATCTAAAGTCTAAATCAAGGCCCATTGATTAAACCATCTTAGCTCTGTTGCAGAGAAATCCCTAGCCGTTGATTTATTAGGTGGGACACATGTACCCACAAGATCACATCCTTTCCCACCACCAACACCATCTACGCAAGTTAGTCAAGACAATGTCTAGATAAGTTTTTTTGGTAAATTGGGTGCATGAATCGGCCAATAAAATTATGTCTTGTATACATGCTATCTATTTTATTATAATATTATATTTTTTTGACATAAAATAATTGATAAGATTCATTAATTAAGTCAATAGACCTAATTCGACTTTTTAATCTCTCAATTTCTTGTGAAATGGTCACTTTTTATTTTTATTAACAGATAAAAATAACATAGTTTTAAACTTAAAATGTAAAAATAAAATTGTCATTCTTAACTCTTCAAACAGAAATTGTCAACATCCATTTCACCTAAAAAGGTTAAAATCGAGTTAAATTATTTGTACCCAGTTCGACTAAAAGAATTTCTGTTAACTCTGAAGAACTAAATTATGATTCAAAAAAATTATAATAATTTTGTGAGATATCATCACACCACATGAGATAATATGTGATGGTTTCCTCTAATAATTTTTCCTTGAATAAAACTTCTATTTAAATGGACATTGACCAAATTGGCATAAAAAAGAGTTCTATTTTGACTCCAACACTGAGAAAATGACATTGTTGTTGTTAGACTTATGGCCTTCTTATCCAAGACTCCACTCCAGTGATGCTGCTGTTCACACACATATTCTTTTGTGAGTACGATGCATCACGGGTTTTGTGTCTTTTTAATTACATTTTTTCATGTATTTTTTATCTTATTAAATAAGATGAGTCATATCATATATAATAAAATATTATTAAAATAATATATTATCATGTTACTATATCATGCCTATTAAAAAATTATTCATGTTCACATGCATTGGATTAGAAATTCAACACCAGCACAGTGAAATGGACCTCCCGACCAAAGTTATATTTCTATAGCGACATCAACCTAATCACCAACATCCAGTTCCCCCAATTTGTTGACTGGCTGGTTCTATTGAACATAAAGTGAATTTTTATTTGTATTTTATTTTATTTCATAAATACTTGCATTTTATTTTGTAAGGGCTAGCTATATATATAACTATGTGCTTTCTTGTTATCAATATTATTAATTGTAATTAGCAAATGTACTTAGTTTAAGAATCACTATAGCTTTTAGTTTATAGCAATTCATAGAGTTATCAAACAGTCCCTTAGTTAATTTTTTTTTATAATTATTATTCTACTTCATTTCAACTGCCGTGAAAAAAAAAATGTTTCTTTCAAAATGACCTTTTTTTTTTCTTCTTTTTCACATCATTTTTCTCTCCTAATGTGTAGTACTTAGTCTTCAAGATATTTTTTTCTTCTGTCATTGCTTGACTTATATGCCTTTTCTCTTTTTTTTCTTACCATTTTCTCACCTAACGTGTTGAACTTTCAAAATTACTTTATTTTTTCTGATAAATCCATGTGACAATTTCTTTTTTGAAGGAATCGGTGGATATTACAATATATAAATTATAAGTATCATAAACTTAATACGCTAACATAAGAATCAAGAATCAAGAATCAATCATTAATCAATTGAATTCATCACTCTCCTTTGAAGTAGAGCATGAGTGGCCAACTGAATTAACGAGTCCCAGTGTGATAATTTCTATTATATTTAAGAAAAAAAAAAAAAGTAATAAGGTTGCTTTCCTAGTAATTATGTTGGGATTATGACGGAAAAACAAAGTAATTATGTTGTGAAGGATGGTTTGAATTTTGGTATGGCATATTGAATTGGGTAATTTTATATATTAAATTCATGATATATTTTGGTCTTATAATTCATTTACTCAATATTTTTATTAGCATTAGTTTTTTCTTGTTATTTTACCACTTCTTTAAAAGAATTCAAACCCTCAACCTTTTGTATGAAAAGATAAAAGAAATATCAAGTTAAAGTTTTGTTGGTATCTGAGCTTATATTGTTTAGTGTGTTTTGCTTAAAGTTGGGCTTTAATTTTTGAATTAATTAAACTAATATTTATTATTTATTATTTGAAAGAGAAATCCACTCAGAGATTGATGGCCGCTTGACGTGGATGTCTTGTTTACCAAATTATGGAATATTTTGACTAGCTGAGTGTCAATTTTTAACACGACACGATAATACGTTTTGAACACAACACGAAGTTAATGAGTTTGGGTTTAGCATAAATGAGTTTAAGTCATAAAAGGGTTGACACGTATAACACTGATTAATAAACAGATCCGATTTGAGTTTTATTAATGTCATCCTCGTTTAACACGACTTAACACGTTTAATTATAAAATATATTATGAGTTAAAGTAATTCATCTCACATTAAATATTTATCAAGGTTTTGAGATTTTTTATTTATAAAAGAAGTTTCTATTTTGATTTGGCTCATATCCAAAACTACTAAACTTGAAAATTATCTATATATATATATATATATATATATATATTAAAAGATAGGTAAATTTTTTATTTAAAAAATAAAAAAATTAAAATAAAATAGTTAAGTGTGTCGACACGTGTAACCTGTTTAATAAATGGGTTGAGTATGAGTTTTGAAACTTGATACTGATTAGTTAATAGTGTCGGATTTGGATTCACACATATTTTCAAATATGTATGTCTTGACACGACCCGAACACGACACGATAATACGAATTAACACTCCTAATTTTCACCTCTAATCGAATCAAGCAATCGTGTTTAAGAGTGTAATTAACTGATTTGCAGATATCATGAATCTTAGCCAATTAGCCTTTACCAGTCAAGGATATAAATAAAGACAATATACATACATATATAATATATATATAGAGAGAGAGAGAGTAACGCCTTATAGGTTGATGTGAATGCCCACACACCACCGTCCAAATTGGATTTTCCAGTCAACTTTAAACTGTCATTACTGCAACTGAGTCTGGCGCAATCAAATATGAATCGAGCCACTGTAAATAAATATATTACTGTTACTGTGTGGCCTCTGGTAGAAATCTTGAGAAATTTATTGTGATAAACTTTTGTTTGACCCTTAAACAACTCAGCATATTCGGTGCGATTAAATTCTTATAAAAATTCAAATTTGAATCAAAATTTATAAAAATATTTTTTTAATAATTACTCAAATTTAAATTTAAATAGAGTTTTACTTAAATTCAAATCTAAGAATATCTCTAGGAGTGACTCAAGTTTTTACTCAAATTTGAGTAAAAATCATGTTTGAGTCATATGCTCTTTCAACAGTCACTTAAATTTTTATTCAAATCATTTTTAAAAATTCTCATTTTATTTCAAAAGTCACTTTATTTCATTTTTTCTCAAAAAATATTTTTTTCTCGTGCTTTTTTTCCCTCCAAACCTCTTTCATTCTCAATTTTCATTTATGCCAAAAACTTAAAATTTTCCCTCCAAAACATTCCTGCCAAAATTTTTATTCCCTCCAAATATTTTCTATAAATAAACATCACTCATCATGTAAAACACATCTTCAACATTTAAAATACAATGAATTCATTAAAAGTTACTTTGATTGCTTATTCTTCATCATCATCATCATCATTTCTTCTGATGAAAATGATGATAATGAAGAAGAAATAACATAACTTATGACTCTTCATGAAGTGACTACTGATGCAATGCTCAAAATTCTACGAGTAAAAGCAGCACAATAAAAAAAAAACATAATAGGTTTTGTTGTAGGTCATAAAACAATTTTTCGTGAAAGAAGTAAGGGTCATGATCGATTATTTGTTGATTATTTTGCAGAAAATCTAGTTTATTCGCTTTAAATGTTCTAGAGACGCTTTCAAATGATGCAAGAGATATTTATGCGTATTTTTAATGCTATTGCAAAACATAATTCTTATTTTGTGCAGAAAAAAATGTTGACTAAAGTTCTTAGATTATCCTCTCTTCAAAAGATGACATCTGCCATTAGAATGCTTGCTTATGGAATGCTAGCAGATGCATTGGACAATTATGTGCAAGTTGGCGAAAGCATTGCTATAGAGAACTTAAAACATTTTTGTCAGTCTGTTATTGAAGTATTTGGGAATAAGTATCTCAGATCTCCGAAAGAAAATGATATTGCTAAATTACTTCTGGTTAGAGAGGTTCGTGGGTTTCTTGGAATGTTGGGAAGCTTGGACTGCATGTATTAAAAGTTGAAGAATTGTCCTAACAACATAGCAAGGTTAATATTGTGGTCATGTTAAAAAATCTATTATTATTCTTGAAATTGTAGCTTCATATGACTTGTGGATTTGGCATGCCTTTTTTGGAATGTCGGAATCTCATAATAATCTCAATGTCTTGGATCATTCTACTTTATCTTCTAAGCTCATCCAACTGACAAGATCCTCTAGCTAACTACACTATAAATGGACACACCTATAATATGGGATATTATCTCGCTAATGGCATATACCCTCCATGGGCAACATTGGTTCAAACAATTTCTTCTCCATAAGGAGCAAGAGAAGAAACATTTCGCTATGATGCAAGAATCAGTGAGAAAAGATATGGAAAGGGCTTTTGGGGTTCTCCAATCTCGATTTGCAATTGTATGTAGACTGACATAATTTTGGGAGCTTGACTACACACTTAGGATATCATGAAGGCCTGCATTATTTTGCATAATATTATTATTGAAAATGAGCAAGATGGCTACACTATCTATGATTATGAAACATCATTAGAACATAATCCATCTACAATTATTTTACAAGATTGCAACAATTACTTTGAATCATTCTTGTCTTGTCATTAATAAGTAAGAGGTAAGAATATTCACCACAGGCTTCGAAATGACTTAATTGAGCATTTGTAGCAACGACACGGAGAGATGTAGCAAATTGTATGAATTATTGTTTTTAAATTAGTTGTAACTCAGTTCATTAATCTAAAACCTTACAAAATTTATTAAATTTAATTTTCATAAAACATAAACCAATTATAATATTGAAAATTGGAACATTACATTGAAAATTAAAACATTGCATTGAAAATAAGAACATTACACTTAAAATTAAATCATTACATTGAAAATAAGAAAATTAAAACATTACACTATAAATTAAAACATTACATTAAAAAGTAATAAGACCTATTTATCATGGGTTCAAGCAAAGATATATCTTTGAAGTTCCTCATAATAAGATCTCTGCATGAGAGTTAAATTACTAATATCCATTGTCATGATTTTATGATCTTCATTTCTTTGTTCTCTTTCATTCATCTATGCCAAAATTTGTAAGTGTGCCTCCCTATTTGTAGCTTTTTGTTGTCGATCCGCCACCTTTTGTTCATCTTTTTCAATATTTCAAGAGGATATACTTCTCAACGAGCTGAACAATATTATTTCGAAAGGACTCCAAACCAGTGTACCTAGCTTCATCGACATCTTTATTATTTTGCCGTTTCTTTTCGGTTTTGGTACTAATTGGGTTTTTTGATTTCTCTCTTATAGACGAGTCTTCCAAGTCATTATCAAAGTCAAGAGAAACTGGAGTAGAAAGACTAGAAGGACTTGGAAAAAATGAAGTTTGAACTTTCGGTTTACTGTTTTGTATTTTAATTTCATCCCATTTGTAACAATTTCGCAGTATTTCTCAGCATGTATCAAATGTGAAGTGTTTATTTCGAATAACATGATACATGCGTTTGACCTAAAAAATATGAAAATAAAAAATAATAATTACTTTAAAAAAGGCAATTCAAAATCATATAAAAAAATTTAGTAAAAAAAAAAATACCTTATCCGCTTCTCCCGTTCCACTTGCTTGCCTATTATGTACTTGTTTGTAGGAAATTTGTTGACCGCCTTCTGAATACTTTGCCATCAGTGATTCAATGAAATGGTGGTTCTGTTTCGTTGTTCATTTGGGTGCAAACTAAAAATAAGTCAAAATACTTTCCTAGAACAACTTCATAGTTTGGTTATTACTTGCAATTAGATCTTGTGAGAAAGCTAACCAAGATTTACAAACTGCTTGATCTTTTATGATAGTAAATGATTTTTCATGAATACGAAATTGAATATGTTTTTCAAAAATAATTTCATTTCTGTGAGTTTCTTCTAAATTTGAAGACATTAAATAATCTTCCATTCTTTGGAATAAAATTTTTGAGAAGAATAAAAATTTTGAAAATAAATTTTTTGATAGAATGTAAAATTAGATGGTTAAAATATTGTTAAGTTGGCTGATATTTATAGAGAAAAATTGCTATCATTATGTATCAAGTTTTACCTATTCACTATTATGTGCACAAATTTTTCACCGTTGTATATTCAGTCTATTCGCTGCTGTCTGTATTATTTTTTACCAGTTCTGTGCCTATTCAACCTCTACCTACTCTCTCTGATATCAAATCTATCTATGTAGAGTTGTCAATGGATCGGATCTCGATCCGATTCGTTAAGTCCGGATATGATTTTAGAAATAGTGATTCCGTGACCCGACCCGATCTGAATCCAATTATCCCAAATATAAATGGACCGAATATGATATAGGCTGATCCGATCCAGTTTATATATATATATATATATAAATTAATATATTAATATATTAATATATATATATATATTATAATTTTAAACGGATCGGACCGGATTAACGGATCGGATATCCGATTATTAACGGATTCGAATAAGGATTAACATTCGCATGATCCGTCGAATTAACAGATTGGATCGAATCGAATTTCTTATTAAACGGATTGAATTCGGATTACGCCCTAATCCGATCTGTTTACGGTCCTAATCTATGGAATGGCTATCTTTCAGCCTTATCAATACTTTGTTTTTTTTACTCTTTCATCCAACGGTGATACAATGGTTAAAACAATTCACCTCTATCTAATATTTATATTAATATTTAATGTCCAGAGAAATCCTTCCAAGCAGAGTATTTGACATTTCTGAGGCTAAAAAGCATCCTTGGTTTTCATTCTGCTTGTTCCAGAACTCTAGCTCCGACGATGGCGGCAGAGAGAGATCGACTGCCGAAATCAGTCAACAATGGAAGATATTCAATAGTTAGAGCCACTCAGTCAGGCGATTGACAATGAAACCCTCCACCCATTTGTTCGGTAGCACCTTGTTTATGGAAGATCAAGAACGACCTCAAAAATTTCTGATCTACACCCAACAACGATTTGAGTCAGTCCTCCACCGTTCACATCCATGACCGTCGTATTGTTGGAGGTCACGGTTTCTTCCGGCCAATGTAACCCTTTTCCTTTCCTTTCCTTTCCTTTTCTTTTCTTTCCCCTTCCATCCCCTTTCCATCTGTTGAAGGGTTTTCTAGTGACCGTTGGAAATTTGGTTCAATGAAGAGTAACACACAAGTTTGGGTTTATGTCTAGTTTGCACTAAATTGATATGAGTTTGATGCAACTACATGGAAAGGATTTTTTTTTAGCTTTTTGACTCAAATTTGAATTTGAGTTTGTAGTCGAGTAGTTTTTGGAGATGCTATAAGGGCATCTTGAGTGGTTACTCGTAAATAAATTTAAACTTAAATTTAAGTAAAAAAATTTCGTGCTTAGATTCAAATCTATATTAAATTTGTTTTTATTTAAATTCAAATTAAAATCTATTGTAAATTCAAATTAAAATTAAAATTAAATTTATAACTATAACTTAATTTGAGTTTATATTATTAGAGGGCATGAAATCAAATTCAACTTTTACTCAAATTTTAAGTAAAATTTAGGTTTAAATTTGAATCACCACAGAAAATATCTTAAATTAATACATTTTTATTCATATACTTAAATTTAAATGACTATTAAATAACATAATACTCAAATTCTAACTTAAATTTAAGTAAAAATTTGAGTCATTCTTGAAAATGCTCTTATATATATATAGGTCACTTGAAAATCAAATTTGAATTGGAAATAATTAAATTTTGGATGCTTGTGAAATTTGATTAAATTACAGTAGTTTTTAATATTTTATTTTCTTATACAAATAATGAATATGATAAAACCAACTTCATCTGTACGAGTAAATTTTTCAGACTCATGCATTACTTTATTAGTCTCAGGAGACATAAATGAATTAATTTATTCAGATTTGTATTGGTTAAAAATTCATTTAAGATAGACTTACGAAATAAATAAATAAAATTTAAATATATTTTATAACTCGTTTATAAACGAAACTTAAAAGAACTTGAGTTTCTTCCTAACTCATCAAACCCTACCGATTTAATTATAACATTTTACAATGTCGGCAATGATAGCGTGCAATGAGCAAACTTGACAAAACTTCAAGCGTATAATGCTTAACAAATGGGAAAAGGGTGTCGCTAACCATTTACGCATGGACATTTTCCAATAATCACTTGGGTCACTTGCCACGCCACATGCATTTTAACTGTCCATTCAAGCATCAATTATCTAAATTAACTATAATGACCTCAGGTAATAAATATGTACACACACAAATACATTACACACACATTCGTAATATATATGTATATATATATATATACACACACACACACACACATTCGTAATAGTCTAGATAGTAATGGGTACAACCAAGTCATGGGTCAAAGGGCACCAGATTAACACAGTTTAAACAAAAAAAAAAAAAGGAATTTGTCAGAAGTGGGAGGGGTTGAAGATGCCGCCAACT
The DNA here is from genome assembly GCA_008638375.1 of Nyssa sinensis. Lineage (NCBI taxonomy): Eukaryota > Viridiplantae > Streptophyta > Magnoliopsida > Cornales > Nyssaceae > Nyssa > Nyssa sinensis. Next base: position 8,723,838 of record CM018036.1, read on the forward strand.
TAAATATTCTTGACTTATTTGAAATGTCATAGGCTTCAAATCTTTTTAATATCTTGAACACTATTTTCAAAATCTATGTTTATTTCAGATCACTTGAAAGGAACTTGTTTTTGAATTTGTAGAGTTGAATTTCCTTTGCATTCTTAGGCTAGCTGTCCAGAATATTATGCTTACCCTAAAAAAAAGAAAAAAAAAAATCCTTAGTGACCTATACAATTTTGAATTTCTCACATCTCAGCCTTGTTTCAGTCAAAAAAGAGAAAAAAAAAAAAAGGTCTTACACGTAGTTAATTTCTACTTTTTTGATATTACTGCCTTGTTGCTTGAGGTGTCGACTACAATGGTGGATAAGATAGCAACTCACGTAACGATAAAATGAAGGCAATGTTGATGGCTACGGGTTGTGAAAGTGTAGACAGCGCGTGCAAATTCTGGTGGGAAAAATGTCTTAAAACATAAGATTAATGCCACGTAGCATTATTAGATTTGATTTTATACCACTAAAAAAAGTAAAAGAACTTTTGAGATCACAATGTTTTGTCTTGAAAATAGATTTTTAGATATTAATTTTTCAAGGTCTTAATAGTAATTAATCCAAAAATTATTAGTTATTAAGTTATTTATAATTTTTGTCCGTTAAAATAAATCATCAAAAGCATATAATTTTTGTATTAAAATTATGGCATACATGTTTTCAAGGTAATATATATATATATATATATATATTTTTTTTTTTTACCAAGAAATAGTAGAACTAATTTAAGTTATAAGAAAGTTCTTAATATTTTTTTATATTCTAAATAAATAAATTTTAGTATTAATTCAATATATCTATCATGTAGAAATGTAATTTTTTATTTTAATAACTATACAAGGTTGTTTTAAAAAAAGTATTAATTATTAAGTAATATAATTATTAATTAATAAAAAAATTAAATTATTGAATATTAATGATTAGAAGGTCAACTATAGTAATTTTTTATTTTTGATTTTGTGAATAAAAAGTAATAAGAAATTTATTAATTTGAATATTTAATCATTTTATTATTAATTAATAAATTTATTAATTCTTGTAATAGTTAGAGAGTTTACAGCGTTACAAATTATTATATAAGCCAACCGAACACTCAATCGGGATAATTTAATATAAGAGTATACATGCATCCAAATAATAAAATTGACAAGACCAATTTCGGAATTTTGGGCCCTCTTTGGGTAAGGATAGATTATTATTCATAAATGAAATAGTTTTAAATTTTTTTAATTAATTTGAATAAAGTCAAATTTGAGAAGTTTATATATATATATATATATATATATATATAAATATAACTTAATTTTGGAGCGATCTTGACTTGATTTAGTTCCGAGAATTTTCAAACAATGTCTTGGTATTGTTAAGATTGTAAAATGAACTCAGTTATTTGAGTTCGACTCGGTTACAGATTGTTCGAGATTAACTCGTGAGATAAACAAGTCAAGTTTGAATATATTTTAAAATTCGTTAATTTATTTAATTGGATTCGATAAGCCTATAAATAATCTAATAGTATATAAAAAATCAAGTTACTTGAGTTACTGGTCAGAATCAGTTTGATTAGAGATTAGTTTGAAATAAATTCAATAAATTAACAATTAGAGTTTAAATATAATTTGAAACTTGTTTATTTTAGAGAATTAAATTTGAACCATTATTCGATTCGACTCAACTTATATATAGGTGTCACTTATCAAGTTTTTTTTTTTTTTTATAAGGGTTAATTAAACTTTAATATTCAGAAATTTTGTCTCAATTTCAAATAAAGTCATCGATTATCAATTATAACAATTTAGTCATTCAATTTTTAATTTCATTTCAATCGAGGTCAAGTGCATACGGCCGTTAACAGTTAACGACAATCATTTACGCATTAAAATTATAAGACCTTATCTTAAATCTATATAAAATTATAAGGCTTTATTTAAAACTCGTATATAATTACATGATACTATTTTAAAATTTATATAAAATTACAGAGTACTAAAATATAATCAATTTGAAACAATTGGTTATAATTGGCTTTAATTAAAATGAAATTATAAATTGAGGGTCCAAATTATTATAATTATTAATTAAGTATCTTATTTAAAATTGGAACAAAATTTAAGAATAGTAAAGTATAATTAATCATTTTTATAATTATTATTTATTTAATTAAAAAGTGTTAAAAACTATTATTATTTTGAGTTCTTTCCTGAATCCGGTAAACAAGGATTAAATAATATTAATGTTTTTTTCACCTGTGCAAATGGCGTGACTTTTCTCAGTGATATTTTAGAGAGTTCAAGAAGGTCAATGACATACGGGTCTCATAATTCAAAAAAGTAAAATAGAAATAAATGAAAAAGAAATCAATAAGAAAGAGGAGGAGGAGATCGAAGTGGGTCAGAAACGCAAGTTGCTTTGAGGCAATTGCATGTGCCCACATGGCACTGATTGTTGCAGCCTTAGACCGTCAGTTGCCAAGTGATTGTAGAAAGAAGATGAAGAAATCAACTCAATACATCCATTTATATATATAGTTATATACATACATAGACCCAACAAACATCAGTTATCGTTCAGTTATAGCTGAACAGTGCTTCGATTTTTAGAGAGAGAAAGAGGTAGTGTGTGTGTGGAGAGAGATGAAGGAGGGCAGTGATGGATTTGTGAGGGCGGATCAGATTGATCTGAAGAGCTTGGATGAGCAACTTGAAAAGCATCTCAACCGAGCATGGACCATGGAGAAGAACAAGAAGAAACAACAAGATTCTGACTCTTCCGCCGTCGCCGCCCCCGCCGCCACCACCACCACCACCACCGCCACCAGGCAGAGACACGAGTGGGAGATCGACCCCTCTAAGCTCATCATCAAAGGTGTCATTGCTCGTGGCACTTTCGGCACCGTCCACCGCGGCGTCTACGACGGCCAAGACGTCGCCGGTTAGTCCCCACCTATATTCTTAATTCTAATGTTTCTCATTTATTCCCCTTTTATAGACAATTTTTAATCTTCTCTTCTATCATGAATATTCTGCCAAAAATTTTGCTTTAGTTTTTTTATTTTTATTTTCACTTTTGGGGATTTGACTTCGAATTTGTGTGTTTATCTTGTTCCCCTTTTTCAATTTTCTTCACACACACACATACATATATATATATATATATATGTATGTATTTATATCATGGGTACGCTTGTATTGTTGTTTATAGATATTCATTTTTCGAATGATAATTAAGCGATTTAAATAATACCCAGATGTTTCTTATGATTGGGTATTGCTCTGTTTCCACAATTAGAGTTGTTTTTAGGCGCTGATTGAATTTAGAATTCCCTAAAGTATTGTGAACAATTTGTTGAGGACCACTCTTATTTGGTCGGTCCAATTATGGATTAGGTGGGCCTTTGCAAGAGTCATCTTTATAGATTTTATTGTTTCAATTCTGTGTTTAGTCAATGAACAAGGTGATCTAATGTTATAATTGTTGCCACTTGATTTCTGTTGCAATTGATGGATATGGAGAAGTTTCTGAATGGCAATAGTAAATGTACTCTTATGAAATCCGTGAGTTGCTGCACGGGTTTGGATTGAATTGGCAGATGACTGCAATAACTTGGGTGATGTTGCATTACTGAACTTTCATGTGAACCCAGTTGCAAGTTAATAATAGTAAAGTAAGAAAATCATTAATTAATATAAACTGCTAGTTAGAAATTAGGATCCCAACTTGTTGTTGCTTGTTTTATTGGTATTTGTCGTCATCATCAGCGTCTTAGTCAACATCATTATTCTATCTTGTGTCACAATCCATCAAAGTTAAAATTTGTTTTTCTTTCTTTAAACATTTATTAAATTCGTCTGATAATTGCTTATAGTATTTCCCAGTTAAGGGCTTTTTTGATAAGTGGGCTACATTTTTGCTGAAACTAATACATGTATTGTTTTTGGTTCCTATCCTAATCCTCAGTTAAACTGCTGGACTGGGGGGAAGAGGGCCACCGGACGGAAACTGAAATAGCATCATTAAGGGCAGCTTTTACACAGGAAGTTGCAGTGTGGCATAAGCTCGATCATCCCAATGTAACTAAGGTCACTTTCTACATCAAAGCTCTTTTCTCTTCTCTGTACATGGCAATAAAATTTGGTAGCATATGCTTCTTCTATATGACATCTTCTTGCTCGGAGGACTTCATATCTAGACTATATTGAGTAATCTCAGTTTTGGAAGCTTAAAATTAGTATGGAAAATTTTTGCATACCTGTGGTTTCATTCATTATAGAAAGCAAGCAGGCAACCATATGCTGTACGTAACTCAGATAGTAGATGAGTTGTGGCAGTATGTATTGATGTTGTTTGGAATAAAATGTTCTACTTGGCTTCTTCTTGATGGGAATTGATGGCTGATAATAATTTGGTCATAGAACTTGGTAGTTCCTTTAACATGCCTTAGCTTTGGGTGGATCACATTTCAAAGGCATAACCACCTATACTCAGGATCATCTGCAGAATGTTCCACAAAATATTTGTAAAAGTTGTTTTGTGGTGGTGAGTACCATTATCATTTTGAGTTGTTTTAGAAAGATTTGTAGCTTCAAGGGTTTACCTTTCTCTTTTAATAGGCATCTCTGACTAGCTTTTGAACATATAGTTCTTGGGTTGCCTTGGTGGTATTCTAGATATTTAGCAAGTCAACACATAAAAACTATTCCTGGTGCTTCAGTATGCTGATGGTATTTACTTGAGCATTTCAAACATTAAAAATCCTTACATATTTTAGAGTTTTGATTCCCTCTCGTGTTGATGCTGACTGACCTCAATCTGGATTGCTTTTGTAATGCCAGAACGACATTGGTTTTCTTATAAATGTTTGTGGTAGATGGTACTGGCCTAATTAGGATGATTCTGGAAGGTTCTAGTTAGTGTTAACTTTGGGGAGATAAAAAGAAAAAAAAAGGGGGGGGGGGGGTTTGGAGGGGAGAGCGCAACTGGATAATTAAACAGAGGACATCTTTCTATGGCGTAGCAACTACTAAAGTTGGTAATGTAATAATATGGTAGTATCTACAAAATTCCCTAGTTTATTTTTGAAGTGTGTCAAATAATTGGATAGACTGCCTTTTAGTGCTGCCCAAAGTGTTGAAGAATTATTCATAATCTCAAATATTATGGAAAGATAGAGAGGACTCACTTGATAACAATTAAACATGCAAATTCCCCATAGAAATTCTATTTGAAAATTTGCTGAGGTCAAGTTTTCTCATCTTCCTGTGGAATAATGGTGGCAATGTGAGGTTCTCTAGACCATGTTACCCGGGACCATTTGCAGGTTGTTTCTTTATGTTCTAAGAAAATCGATTACTGTAAAACCTTGAAGTAATGTTTAGGAACAGCCTTGATGCCCATTTTGGAAATAGATCCTTTTTCATTTTGTATTTTACTTATTGTAACTTTAGGGTTCGTTATTTCTTATTTTCAGTTACGTCCTTCCTCTGCCAATGTCTGCAACTCAATGGGAGCCATTAGGTGGAGATGTAGAGTGACTATTTTAAATCATCAATCTTTTGGCTTTACTTTATTAGCTTCCCTTTCTATCTCCATTTTGCATTGCTGCTCATAATCCTGAAGAAAATGGAAGAAGTATTCTAATCTGCCTGCCTGCCTGCCTTTTTCTTTTTGCCTCACTTTATGTTCATTACTTGTCGTTCCATTTATTTCCAACCGACGGTTTAGTATAGTTCCATTCTTGTTTTTCTTTTTTTATCCTATTTTCAATGTCATGCAATAGATCTCCTTATTCCCACAGTAAAATGTTTGAATTTAGAAGCTTTTTGGCTTTGGAGTATATCAGACTTCACCGCTCATAATCTGAAGAAAAGGGAAGAAGTATTCTAATCTGCCTGCCTGCCTGCCCCTTTTTTTTTTCCTCACTTTATGTTCATCACTTCTCATCCCATTTATTTCCAACCTACTGTTTAGTATAGTTCCATTCTTATGTTTCTTTTTTATCCTATTTAGTATAATTCCCACAATAACAAATTTGAATTTAGAAACATTTTGGCTCTTGGAGTATATAGTCTTCACTATTTTTACTGGGAACAAAGTCAAAATGTGCAGCTTTTCAAAAATAAATTTCCTAATATAATATTATCCTTTGTTTGGAATACTTGTATTATTGACTTTGCTAATTCAAAAGGCTATCAGAAGTAGAGAACAACCTAGACTTATCAAAAAAAAAAAAAAAAAAGAGAGGTAGAGGACAGCTTAGTTAAATAATTTTTGTCATCATTGCTTTACATAGCTAATTGTTTCCAAGATATGTAATTTCTGTGAAACACCGCATATTGTGATGATAACTGCATTAGATGTAACTGATCCTGCTGTATATTTTTTGTTTTTTGTTTTGTTTATTTTTATTTTTTATCCTTGGCCCTGCTGCATGGTAATTGCTTCTTTTACATAGTAATCAAATGTTGGTCCTAACAATTCATGCCTAACCTGATATGCAGTTTATAGGGGCAACAATGGGCTCCTCAGAGCTAAACATACAAACAGAAAATGGTCATATTGGCATGCCAAGTAATATTTGTTGTGTTGTTGTGGAATATCTGCCCGGGGGTGCCTTGAAATCTTACCTTATAAAGAACAGAAGAAGGAAGCTGGCTTTCAAAGTCGTTGTCCAGATGGCACTTGATCTTGCTAGAGGGTATTCCATTGCATCCTGTATTCCTTCTTGTAAATTTATCCGTTCATTTTTTTTTTTTTTTTCGCAGTTTGGCAGTTCAAAAGTGACCAGTAATTTGTGATTTGTTGAACTAAGTACAAAAAGGAAAACCTACTGATTCTTGTAGGTTAAGTTACCTCCACTCTCAGAAGATTGTTCACAGAGATGTAAAGACAGAGAATATGCTATTGGACAAAACACGTACCGTAAAAATAGCCGATTTTGGCGTTGCTCGTGTTGAGGCGTCAAATCCTAATGACATGACTGGGGAGACTGGGACCCTTGGCTACATGGCTCCTGAGGTATATAGTCTTAACTTTTTTGAGTAGGTAGTACTCTACAACCAGACAAAACACTTAAAAAGTTCTAGCTCTTTTGGTAGTTTGCATGTATTTTTTTGGTTCCATAGAGAACATTGTCAAAAGATTTTTTCCCTTGGACATGGATCATCCTCATATATGCATACTGATATGATGAAATAGAATCCTCTCTTAGTGCATAGGCAAAATTGTCAGTTTTGGCTTCTGAACACCTCTCATCAGTAGGAGAGCTTTCCTTACAGCAAATTGAGGTTGTGCAATTGTTGGCCTTCATACTTGTATATCTAATTTGTCAAACTAGGAGATTACATTGATAGACAAGAAACCCAGGAAAACAAAAAACATTTGGTTAGCAGTTAGCACAACGTGGGTGACTTGACAAATGGTTATATTACAGGTTCTCAATGGTAATCCATATAATAGGAAATGTGACGTATACAGCTTTGGCATCTGTTTATGGGAGATATATTGCTGCGACATGCCATATCCTGACCTCAGCTTCTCAGAAGTGACTTCAGCTGTGGTTCGCCAGGTATATTCCCCTTAAACATTGAGCATCACTGCAAGAATATTTTGATAATTGAAACATTTATCCTCTCTATATATGTGGATATTTAAATCGTAAAATCATGTTATTCATGTCAAATCCCCAGAACCTGAGGCCAGAGATACCTAGGTGCTGTCCAAGTTCTCTGGTAAATGTAATGAAGCGGTGCTGGGACGCTAACCCTGACAAGCGGCCGGAGATGGATGAGGTAGTTTCCCTGTTAGAGGCCATTGACACATCAAAAGGTGGAGGTATGATCCCTGTTGATCAGCCTCAAGGTTGTCTCTGCTTCGGCAAGTACAGAGGGCCTTGAAACTACATCTTGAGCATATTACCAACTAGGATAATTATATTTCGGTGTCCAAAAGATCCATATCTGTATTTGAGAGGAAAAAGAAATTGGGATTCCAGAGCTGAGAAGATTCAGATGGTGGTGGAAATAGGCTGAGGATCTCTGCAACATTTCTCTTTGTTGGATGTTGTAAAGCTTTTCTTTTATTTATCTTTCTTCTATTTGTTTTATTTTATTTTTTTGTGGGTTTTCCAAATATGTGTATGTGATTGACTTGCCATTCTGGTGGGTTGGCTGGCTCTCCATCTCTTCTGTAAGATCACCCTTTACATACTAGTAATAATCATCATTATGATTATGGTTAATATGATATAAACTGCTACCTAAATTCAGCATGTATGCCCTCTATGATAACATTAGTGTGATGGAACACTGTTGATTTTAAGTGTTACATTTTTCAAAAATTTGGAAATGCAGAGGAGATTTTTGACAGCAATGGCTATGAAATTTTAGTGTTAACCATGGATTTCCAATCAGAAAAGGCCTTCCCCAAATTCCAATTCCTCTATTGTGCGAGGGACCTTTAATTAGGGGTGCATTTCAGACCGGCTAACCCGAAATTTGTTGGGCCTAAGCCCGGATCAATCCGAGCCGGACATATTAAATTCATTTACTTCTGTAGGATGGAATGAAGTTTATAAATGCATCTGATTTTTATTCAGACCCCAATGTTGGACAATATGTTATTTCTTTTACTAGCCTCCTTCCACATTTACAATAAGAGTTTTTAACTCTTACCCAACACAATATTTTCTTTATGACTTACAAAAAATTAGTATATACATGCAAATCTCATCGTAATGAGAAGATACAAATTTTGTTTACCAATAAGTATACTCTTTAAGAGTAGATTGGTATAATAAATGTTAACTATCTATAGATAGATCAGGTATAATCAGAGCATTTAAGATGAGTAGAACTTTTAGATTTAGATTTTCAATAGTCAGATATAAAATCAAGAATAAAGATACAGAAGTGTAAGTTTGTAAAGAGATGACAATAAATATTTTAGAGAACTTATATTATAATTTTCAAATGAATATTGCCGTTTTGTATAAGTAAGAAAACACAAAGTTTACAACAAAGAGAATAAGAGGGTAAAAGGTTGAATTCTTAAAATACTATGTTTGTCCCACATTGGCAGATAAATCAAACCTTAAGCTTCTCTTTCTCTATAAAAACAGTGTCCCCTTCTAGAAAATTCCAATGCAAAAACTTTTTACGTGTGTTGCCTTTCTTAATGACAGATTTAAGCTGTTCAAAAAAATTGAAAAATTTGTATAAGATTTATGAAGTTACAAGTTATAAATAATAATTTTTTTGTAATTAGCTAGGTAACTCTAATAAACCCCATATAAAAGAATTTTAGTTGTCCACAATTTAGAGTTTGGATTGGAATTAGACAGACGATTTGAGTGTTTCATCCGCCATTAATAGGGGCAAAAATAGAGTGACACTTTCTTCATTCTAATCTTGTTTAAAGGATGTCTCTCCTTCCGTTCTCTCCATACTTCATACTCCATTAATTGTGTCTCCCAAACCCAACCTTAGCTCCACCCCCACCCTGCTTTGTCATTGTTTAAAACTTTGTTTTATTAATTTTTTTTTTAAATTATAACTAATTAATTATTATTATTACAAATACAAATCTATATATGCATTACATATACACATCTAAATATATATGAGAATATTTAAGAAAATAGAGTAATATTAAAGAGAATATATATAATTTAAATATGAATTGTTTACTTAGGCCATCTCTAGTCATGACTCAAACTCAAACTCAAATTTTACTTATAATTTGAGTAAAATGTGAATTTGAATTTGATGTTCTCTAGTAGTCACTTAAGTTTTTACTCAAATCTTTTTTAAAAATTTTTACATTATCCTAAAAGCAACTTTATGTCATTTCCTTTCAAAAATCATTTTCTCTCTTCTTTTTCCTTCCACGCCCCTTTTCTCCAATCCATCACGCCTCCCTATCTCACGCAAACACGAACAGGGTGGAGGCCAAACGCTTACTCGGAATCGCCGAGAAACTCTTGCAATGCAAGATCTTAGCGGGTCGAGAGATCAAAAACCAAATCTGAAAACAAAATTTCAAACGCCTTTGGAAGCCTGCAAACTTTGGCTTGCTGTGGAAATTTTCACAGCGGGTCGAGAGATCAAGAACCAGATTAAACAATTCTCAAGAATCGCGCACACGTCTTACATCCAGACCCCTTTGGAAGCTAAGAACAGAATGCGAGTATGATATCACACACTCCGCAGAGAATTGTTTGATTCTTAACAAACATACAAGCCATGGCAGCTCGGAGGATCTCGTCTCTGCTGTCGCTTTCCTCTGTTTCTTCTAATTTCATTTTCACGGCAAGCCATTCATGTTCTTGTTTCTGAACCAAATCAAGATCAATGGTTACTCTTTGGGGTTTTTGATTTGGGGTTCTTGAACCAAGTCAAGATCACTGCGGACCGCCATCGCCGACCGCCGTCTCTACAACGAACGACCGTCGCCAGGTTTGTTTTCCTTTTCTTGTTTTTCTTTCCATTTCTTTTCCTTGCCTTTTCCTTTCACTTTCCATCTAAGGTGAGACTAGGTAAGGAAAAAAATAGTCGTTAGAAATTTGGTTCTGTGAATTGTAGTGCACTGATTTGGGTTTGAATTTGAGTAAAAACTTATTTGGTATGGGTTTGAGTCTAGGGTTGAAGGGTCATTTCTGTGTATTTTGACTCAAATTTAAATTTGATATAAGTTTGAATCAGCACTGGAGATGCCCTTAGAAGTTTACAAAAAGTATAAAAATTATCATCAAGTCCCAGTTTAAATTTAGTAACCCAATAAGTCCTTCAAACCTTTAGATCATGTTTGTTTGACGGGATAAGGTAGTATAATAAGATATCACATAGGTGATATCCTATCCTATGTTTAGATGTTTACTTAGGATGAAATTAGTTTTAGTTATATCCCACTGGTGTGGGATAAAAATAATCCCACCAGAGTAGTGGTATTATTTTAATCCCATGTTCAATGGGATAAGAAGAAAAATAAAGAAATACTTAATCATTCTCTAATGACAAGAAAAAGACAAAAGAGGAAAGAAATTACTTTCAACAACTACTACTAACGTTATTCTTATAAATTTTCGTAACATATTATCATTCTTGTTGATGACACTTTTTTACTATTAAATAAATTTCACATGTATCGACTATTTTTTTAATTCTTACATCTATTGACAATATTTTTTATTAATATTACACAATAAATTCATTAAATTTAATTGTTGAATCCTCTCTCATCTCTTTATTGTCCTTAAAAAAACTTCTTTAAGCATATATTTTGGAAAAATATATTTTTGGAATTTGATTTTTCTAGAATTTCATAAAAAAGTAATTATTAGAAATACAAATTTAATATCACATAAGATTTTATTTCATAAGATTTTATTATTTTATAAATAATTGTATCGATTTAAGAATAGAATTGAAATATAACATCATATTCAGACATTTTATCCGGGCATGTTCCAAACATAGGAGTACAATATTTAATATCCTACAGAATTGCATTTTCTATCTAATGTGAACATATCCTATATGATATGGCCTTTTTATCTTGATCGTCCGAACATTGCCTTAATAATTAAAATATCATTACATTCCTAATCAATTCAGTACTTGAAAATTCCAAGGCACATGAATGGCACACTTTTCTTTAATTTTTTTTCAAGATTTCAAAATTAAATAACTTATAAATTAAATACCTATTTTCAATAAAATTTATATATTTAGACTCTAAAAATCGAGATTTATCAAATAAGATTATATTGCATATAAAATTTTGAATGAGAAAAAAAAAAAAAAATCGATACAAAATAATAAAATTTCGTCTCAACAAAAATGTAAAATCTTACACCTTTCCAGTGAAAAATTCCAGTCCCACCAAAAAGATAAAATTTTATACTTTCATAAAAGTTGAAAAAAATTCTTGATTGTATTTAATTTTATTGAGATTTTTTTCATATGTTGAATACTCAAAATTGACTTTCAAGAGTATGAAAATTTGTATAAAAATTAGTATTTAAAACATGAGTGATTAAAAATACACTAGTTGTAAAAATATAAAATTTTATACTAGTGAAAAGAATATATAAAATTTCATAATTGATTCAGATTAATTTTTTTTGTTTTTTTAGAGCTAAATTTTAGGATCATATTGATTCAAAAAGAGGCACAATCCTCATTATGGTGTTTGAAACACTATAAGAATCCCATTCATTGAAACACTAAAAGAATTAGAAGATGTCATCCTTTGGATTAAAAATTTACATGGAACAGACTGAAGCAATCAACCTATCATTCGGGTACAATACAAAGAAAACATATCGTTAAAAGGAAAAATGATAACATATTCTTTTTGCCTATTGCACTTCTGTCATAAGATGGCGATGATGTCACAATGCTCAAGTTGTGGATCAGCTTGATGGATTTGATTTTCATTGGAACATCAAAGTTCTAATGATGTGAAACATCATCGTAATGGCCCCATAAATCAAGGTTTTGGGCATCTTCAGTCATGTCGTCTCCAAGAAGCATATCCTAATATTAGCCCAACAACAGCAAGGTTCAAATTGGGCCACCAATTTATGTGTTCTTAATTATGGCTTCACCAATGACGGTGGCCACTGCAATCCCTGGACAACCACTACGTTCTCCCCATAGAGGCCTTAGTGAAGATCGCTATTTGGAAGGCTTGGTTCAGACTGCGACGTTTCTGGATATTGACGGTGACGGTTGATCGGTGGCTATTGGTGACAGCGCATGGCAGTGGTAGTGGCGGAGGAGAGGAACTGAGATTGGGAGGTGGGTTTGAAAATTGAGAATGTGAAATGGGCAAAGGGCAAAGGGATAAATCATGTATATGGGTATTTTTTCTATTTTTTTTTTAAAAAAAGTGATAGCTCATCAAAATAGATTTGAGATAAAAAAAAAAAAATTAAAAAAAATAACCAAGGGTCCTTCAGCTTCAAAAATACAAAATGCTTGAACTTTACAATAATATTAATATCTTTTAAAGGGAGTTGAACCTAATTAATTCTTTAAGGCCATGTTTGTTTCATGTATTGAATAAGGATGGATTAACTATCCCTTTATTAATAGTGATAAGATTAGTAATTTTCACTTCATCTCCTTCTATTATTTTATCCATGATGTGGGTCATTATTGACTTCTGGTACTATTAGTGAGTTCTTTTCTTTTTTACCAAACACCTGACAATACAAGATCATGGAGACTAATTTATCTAATATTCCTCCCTAAGCCAGCAAACAAACATAGCCTAAATATATAATTGGGTGGGACATGACATCCAAATTCATCCTTATCCTAATTAAACCAATGTTTAATCTCTGTCTTTATTCCTGTCTCATCCAATTTATTTTTTTTCCCAAAATTCTTCCATTAGAAGTGGGGTGGAACCTGAAGAGTAAGGAAAAAACATGCCTAACCATTAAACATCCCATTGCATACTAAGAAACTTCAACCAAGATTTTGTTGCAATTCGATTCTTCTTTAAACTTGAATAAGTAGAAGTTTTTTCCCCAAACAGATATGGAAAAGCCTCATCTAGTTCACCATATTCCATAATTAATAATGTTGCTAACTCCTTGTTTATTGGGTGCCTTATTTGATATAATCTTCCCAAAAGACATATATTCCATCATTGGAATGGAAGACATGTTCTATAGCATGCCTATTTGGGAAAGAATGAGTTGTATACACAAAAACTTGACTAAGAAAGAACCCTTTCACATGATAAATTACAAAAATAAAACTCATCCCAAAAGGAATCAACTTATTTTAAACTGAAATATACGTAGAAACTAAAAATTTATCGTGTTCTAATAACCTAGTGAAATTTCAATGAGTTAACACAGTGAAATTTCAATTTGTTTCGGATTTTGCAATCCTCTTTCCTTCCTTCCTTGATGTGTCTTCCACTAATCACCTTAGTCCTAGAACCAAGTTTTAGCTAATTACTACCACAAAATCACAAACTTCCAAATATCAGTATCATAGCACCCATTTCAGGCTAACACTATCCAATGAAATAATGAAATTTCACTATCCATGGAAAGACAATGAAATTTTGCTGTTTCTTTGTTACATTTGTGAATCTTATAATATTTTAGAGGAAAGTATACATGTAATAAACTTAATCCAACAAATAAGGGCCCAAAAGGAACTTCTTAAATAATTTTTTTTGATTATAAACCGCCGGATCACGAAACACCTGACCAAGATGGAAATAATTTTTCGAATAGCCATTCTCTAGTATATGATGATGTCTTGATCTTCAAATATCATATCAATTCTGATGTTTGACCAACAAAACTTATGAGATATGTAAGCCCCTATCGAAATATATAGCTTCCTTTTCATATAAGCTATGTTAGTCAAATAGTAAAAACATCAAAACTATGGATGATGGGGGGTGATCGATTCGGCCAACAGGACATTTTGTGGTGATGATGATGGTGGATTGACGATGTTAAATTGCAAATCCTAAATGATTATATTAAGACAGTGAGAAATAGAAAACAAGATAGATGAGAACCAGATTAGGGATCAAATAGAAAAAATGCCAGTAGAGGCGGTGGCGGAAGAGTGTAGACGAAGACCAGTGGTTGTTCTCAACATTGGGATCAACCATTTCGTCTATTGCAGTCTTCATTCAATTAATTTACAATCATGGGACTAGACGGGAGGAGTTCTAATTTAAACGATAGAATGAACTCATGACTAATTATCCTTATTTATAGTGAACTAATATATTCTTTTATGTACTTACCCAAAAGAACAAATATTCTTTTTTGAAATTTTCTTTTATTCAAAGATGAATGTTTATTCCATGCATTGCATGGGTACCATGTAGTAGCCGAATCAAAACAAGTACAAGAAAAAGAAGAAGAAAAGAAAAGGAGGAGGTGGTGGGAAAATTGTAGGGGTCCTGGTCTTCAGGCCGTCTGTGAGAGTTCAACCTGAGATGTCCTATTCTCGCAATCATCGTCATCCCATTGGGTAGTCTTGTAGTAGGTGGCATATAGTATGAGCTGCACTGCACCAGAAAATGCTCCCAAACCATTTGGAAACTATCCAAAGACAGAAGAAAAAGAAAAGAAAAGTGTGGATCAGTTTAATTCGATTTCATTGAGCATGCTTAGAATGACTTCATTGAGCATGCTTACAATGACCAAACACACCTCAAGCAAATATGTGTTTGTTAGATTGGTTTTCTTTTCTTAGCAAACAAACATAATTTCAGTAACAAAAAATTTCAAAAACAGACTTAATTCCAAAAGCTATATATGTTATTAAACACCAAACAAAAATTGAAATAGAGATAGTTCATATAACACAGAATATCGAATCGAATTGAATTGAAAGAGAAATTTTATTTACCGCGATGTAGAAATCAAATTTAATGAGAGCATAAATCAACCAAACAACTCCATTAGCAAAGTTTGCGAGTGATAGATAGAATGGCATGTATTTCACACTCTTTGTCCTGATGACTTGACGCTGTCCCAAAAAGAAGTTGAAAAATAAAGATAGTCATCAATAAAATTCGAGAATATGAATATATATATATATATATCTATATGTGTGTGTGTGTGTGTGTTATATAAGAGGAAATACACGTACCATGACAGTCAATGGGGAAGTATACATAATGATATTGAAGATGATGCACAACAGCCCAATAAACATAGATCTTTTCTTGGTGCCATGTAATTCTAACAAGGTAATGGCAGCTATAATGACCATGAAGACTACCTCGATGAAAAGAGCAATGATAATCTTCCGCTGAGTATAAACAAAAAGAAAAAAAAAACGGTTACCTTGTTTGGTCATGCCAAATTAGGCTATATATGGCAAAGTTCAATATTAAATGAAATTGGCAATTAGGCAAAGTTAAGTGCTTCGCTTGTGCACAACCCTATTTTATTGTGTGGGCAAAGGTGGGTTGGATTAGTAGAGTAGCTAAGTGTCTGGTCATTGGACTCGGCCTTTGATTGGCCCATAAGATCTTGGAAGATCCTATCATGTGAAAAAATAAAATTGGACTACCATTTCACCTATCCAAAATATGATAATTCTATATCCAATGCTACATATGGTATTAAAAATAGGACGGGCTATTCATGACACTTCACCTTTTTTTCTTTAGAGTCAGTTTATATATTTGATCCAACAACTTTAATGACTAGTTGGAAAGATAATAGTTATTGTGTTAAAATATTAATACTTTAGCATTAGAAGTTAGTAATCTCAAAATATAACATTTTAATACTGTATCAATGTCAAAATATAACTTTAACATGATTCAAATAACATTTAGCCATCGGAAATACTTTAACAGTATAAGTGCCAAAGCCGGTAATGGTCCAATTGATCCTAACGATTGATTAGACTTTTAAGAAAATAAAAACAATATAAATATGACATACGCGTTTTGGCCAATTGGAGAAGACTGAAGAAGACAGGTGACATAGAGGATTTCAATCACAAAGCCAGTTCCATTGATTGTGACCACCAAGAGGCTGTCCGGATGGACAAAAGGGAGACCATAGAAGATCCACATAGCGCAATTAAGCACAGTAGCCAGGTAGGGGTCTGGCTTGAACTCTTCCACTGATTTTGCCCGCCATATCTTTATGAATGTTGGTCTGCAATTCATCCAGGAACAAATATATCTGTCTTTAATAACTATTACTTTCCTTAAGAACATATGAAAAAATGATGTAGGACCAGTATTTTTTGAAATAAAAGAATGAATGATAGTTATTTTGTCTTTTAAAAGAAAAAATAGAGTACCTATGTGTCACATAATGCCATGTTAATAAATAGGTTTGGGCCTGTCTCTCTCCATTTCAATAAAAATATAAAAGAGACATTCTGTTTATCTCATAAGTGAGGTCTAGTAACTACATGTTGGAACCAGTAAAATTCTTGAGCAGACAGGATCCTATCATCTATGAACTAAGTTTATAAATCAAACCAAACCAATCATAATCCCAACTGGACAAAAATAAATGTTTTTTGTTTTTTTTTTAAAATCAGATAACTCATTTACTTGACACCTTGATCCTTGAATTCGGTTCATACAAAAACTTCTCGTTGGAACCACACCTATGAAAGCGATGGACTCTCGTAAATTCTATTAAATTAAATGAAGAGACTCCTAGATATATATATATATATAGAGAGAGAGAGAGAGAGAGAGAGAGAGAGAGAGAGAGAGAGAGGAGAGTACAGTGGTGAGAGGAACAGGAAAAAGGATATGACATTCCCTGCATAGAGAAAGGAATAAAAGTTAGAAATGTGGAGAATTAAAATGAGATGAAAGAGAACACTGGACAGAAAATTAAAACTGATAAACTGTTTCTATCTCATGCAAAAGACATTATATATATTGATCACTATGGAGAATTAAATGACTAAATGAATTAATGTATAGATAATTAGATAAACAATATGGTTAGTGTTGGCAAGGACAAACCGATAATTCCAACAACCGTCCTTATTGTTTCTGTGTCCGTCATCTTTGAAGCTTAGGAGAAGAAAAGGAAGCAACAGAAGAAGAAGATGATGATGTTGATGAGGAGGAGGAGGAGGAGGAGCAGGACAATAGAAAAACAATAAATTAATGGATTACATTCAGATTAAAGAATTCTGATTATTGGAAAGGCTTATCATAGATAAGAGCCTGTTCAAGTTATTGAGTTTGGGAAAGGAACTATACTTATATACAGATATTAAATATAATTTTCTGAAAAAAGGCTTTGGTCAGGAGCAAAAGGCTCATCTCTTCTCTCTCTCTCTGTCTTCTCTGTCTACCAAGTATATGTGAATGGATGTGATAAGATTATTTTCCTCCTATTTTTAATTAATTACTAATTATTGGTGATAGATTACTTGATCCAAAAAAAGAAAATTTGACTATTAATTTGAAGATGTCAATGGGTTTTAACTATATATAATGCATGTTTATAGTAGAATCACATATTGAATTTGGGTTTCCAAAGGAACTTGAACATTGTCTTCTCATTCCTTTATTTCTACATCTCGTTGCTATTTTAAAAAAATAAAAATAAAAATACAATTCTATTATCCCCTTTTTTGCATTCAATTATTTCTAAACAATGTATTTTAATTGCTTTTACTTATTTGTGATTTTGGGAAGAAGCCTCAAATTATAAAAAAAAAAAAAAAATAGACCAAATTATAAAAATGAGAACAAAAGTAAATCTTTAGTGGATAATAATAGTTAAATTCAAATCCTTAATTATTAAAAATAGCAAATATTCCCTCAACTATTTTTTTATGGATTATTTTCATCTTTTTGGATAATGACAAAACCAAGGGCAGAATTATAGCTAGGCTTGGCCTGACGGTAGCCCCTCCAATATATATATATATATATATATATATATATATATATATATATATATATATATATATATATATATATATATATATATATATATGGGTAGTTAGCCCTCCCTAGTTTGACCAAATTTAAAAAAATAAAAAACAGCCTAAATATTTTTCAAAAAATTCTAGCCCCTCTAAATTTTTTTGTAGCTCCACCATCGAACAAAACCATCGTAGTACATGGCCATCGGTAAAAATGATAAAAATCGTTAAAATGGATGATTACATATTGGGGACGAGGTGTATACATTCATGATAATGTATATCAAAATTTGATAAATGAAATAAATAATGTCATCTAGTTCCTGTTATATGAAATATATATATATATATATATATATCACATGTCAAATTTAAATATGTACGATCATAGAATTTTTCTGCATGTTACTATCTTATCACTAGATTTTTTTTTTTCGATATTTAAAGTAATTAATAGCTTCTTTTCATGGTGGGCATATGATGTGTGCTTTGAAAAATTAAATGAAACCCTCATTGTGCTCATTCTTAAAAGAGACATCTCTAGTTTCTCACTTTAGGCCCATCAGTTTATGATTTATGATTGTTTACAAAATTGTTTCTTCCATAGTTGTTAAGCCACTTTGGCCCATCTCTTGAATTTGTTCCAAAATCCAAATCCATCATCATATCAATGACAATATCCTACTTGTACATGAGCAAACTTATGCATTTAATGGGCCAGAAAGAAGAAAGTAGGGGTTTATGACACTTCTGGTTCAGAGAAAGTTTATGAAAATTAATATGATAAATTAGATTATGAATGTAGTACTACACCTTTTAAAATACTCATAAATGGTAGGACTGAGGTTCTATCTAGGGGTGTCAATCGTGTCATGTCATTTTGTATTCGTGTCGTGTCAAGATAAGAGTATTATACTATATGGGTTGACGCGAACACGATACGATTAATTAATCGTGTCAACTTGCTCAACCCTAACATAACCTGTATAATACACGGGTGACATGACATGACTCGTATAACCCGTTTATTAAACAAGTCCTGTTAAAACACAAATAACACGACACGACCCGTATAACCCATTTATTAAATAAGTTATATTAAAACACGAATAACACAACCCATTTAAATTGTATAACTTGTTTTCATAATAAAATTACTAGATAAAATCTAATTCATTCATTTTTAACACATTATAGTAATAATAATCATTTTTAATTGAGAGTAGGTTTTAAAATCTAAAATTCATTAGAGTTTTTGTTTGGATATAATTTGCAAAACTAACTTTACTTATATGGATAATAAATGGGTCCGATGGGTTAGGCGGGTTTGTATTAAACGGGTTTGACGCGAATAATTAAATGGGTTATTCCGTGTTAAACGGGTCAACTCGATTACAACCCGGACATAACACGTTTATTAACTGTGTTAAACGGGTTGACCCGTTTATGATCCAAACCCATTAATTACGTGTTAGGTTCGAGTCGTGTTATCGTGTCGTGTCAAAAATTGACACCCCTAGTTCTATCTGTGTCATTAAAATGCTCATTCTCTACACAATTGGCATAGTTTTAATTCTCTCTCACCCATCATTGTATCAAAAAAAGAAAGGTACATTACACTAACCTCCTATGAATTTTTGATAATTATAAAAATCTTTCTTAAAATTTTTGAAATGACACTAACATCTCCGATTTTTAGTGACAAACTACATATACTTCTCTACTGGTCCTTTTTTTTTTTTCAAAATAACAAAGTATCCCCCTTTCATATCTATAATTTTGACCATTTTTCTAACTTTTTTTAAAATTTTTTTCATTTTATATAAAAAAAAGTAAGATAAAAATACTTATATATTTTAGCCAAAAGAAGGTTTTAATTGATATTTATTTGAAAAATGAAAAAAAAAATAGTCAAAATTGGTTCATACCTCTTGACAGAAATTCCTTCCCATCTCACTGAATTTTAAGGATGTCCATCTCATTGTTAAAACTTAAAAGAGGAATGGAATTTGAATGTCCCCATCCTCAGCTTCACTAACAAAATCTTGAGCAGAATTAAATCTTGGTCTGTTAGGTCCTTATCTTGTGTAGGGAAGTATAGTTTTTCAAATCTGTACTTTATAACTATATACTAATATTACGTTTGGTTTAGATTATTTTGGCTGATTTAATCATTTAACGTGATTAAATCAATTTTTGTTTTAAAATCTTAGTTTGCTTAACCGAATAAAGATGATTATTTTATAATTAATTATATAAAAAAATTTAATTAAATCATAATCAGATCTTATACTGAATATTTTTTAAGCAACTTCATTCTCATAGGTAATTTGAAATTCAAAAAAAGAAATCAGTTACATATATATAGGAAATGATATGGGAGGATGAAAAAACTTGTGGGATTCAAAATTTCAGAGGAAATGATCTTCTTGCTAACATTAGGAAAAGTTCTATTGCAGCTGCTGTTTATTACATTTGGGCAGAAAGGAATGCAACGGTTGTGGAGAAAGAGTTGACAAAATGCTAATCAAGATTTTATGAAGATTTGTTGATTCAGTTAGAATTAGAGCATTCTCATGGAAAAAGTTTTAGACTTTCACCAATTGGGAAACCTGCATCAATTGAGCATTCCTACAACTATGTTGACTTCACAGAGTTCTTTTGCTCTCCTTTTGTTTTGAGCTTGCCATTAGAGATAGCCACTCTTGTTCGCGTCCCGTCTATTATGTCCCTCATTCCGTTCCCATCGTCCTCTAAAAATTAAAATTATTAATATATATATGTGCACATATTATACATAATTAGATGTATATATATGAGAGTATTTAATAAATTATAAAAATATTAAAAGATATGTATGTAATTTAAATATATAATCGGATAGGAAATGGGACAAGGAATCCTTCCCCTACTATCCCTGCCCCAAACCCATACCACTAGGGGCGGGGCGGCACATTTTGTCATTCCTAGCTCATGTCCCCTCTAGAGACGTAACTCTCTTTAGGCATGTTTGGATGGAGGTAGCATTTTCGAAACGCGGCGTTTTGGAGTTTAAATCAATTTTTTTTTTTAATTTTTATAGTTGAATATTTGTTTCGACATTTTTAAAACAACTGTTTAAACATTTCTAAGTACAAACATCCATTTCGAAAGAGCATCAATGAAAGGTTTTTTACAAACTCCTATTTTGTTATCCATATAACACATTTAATACTTTTAATAGCTCATGCAAACACTACATTATTTAAGTCCGTTTCAAACACATTAATCCAAACACTTACAATTAACTCAAATTGTACTTTTTCAAATAACACTTCTCTCAAACTGCACTTTTTCACTGTTCACCCAAACGAGCACAATTGTCTATCTTGGTAATCTGATTCTAGTTTTGTATAGCTCTTTTTTAGCTACGGCTTGTACATTTATTCTTCTTTTAATAAATTATTTACTTGGACAAAAAAATTTATCAAACAATGAAATGCCTTAAAATGATGGATAATTCAATTTTATGCCACATATTTTTGTTATTAAAAGCCACTTGAGAAGTTTTTATTCCATTAGGGTGTATAAAAAAGCAAACTCTTTCTATTATATATTTTGTGAATCCTGTGTTTTAAGGTTTGAGGTCATACAATCATCTAAATTTTGTGTTGCATATTTTTCTTTTACAATTTTGAATCTTGCAATTTAAAAGTTCATCCTTTATAGCTAGCACATTTCTATCCATACATATGACTGCATACATGTTACAATGTATAATGGGTAAATTACACTAACATCCTTTAAAGTTTTGAAATGACATTAACATCTTTTATTTTCACTGAAAAATTACAAAAATTTCTCGTATAACCTTTTTTATTTCTTTTCAAAATGATAAAAATACTCCTTTCATTTATTTTTTTTAGATCTTTTAAGGTTCGACCTTTTTCTAACTTTTTAAAAATTTTTTTCTTTATATAAAAAATAAAATTAAGATAAATAACTTATATTTGTTTAGTCAAAGAAAATTTTAATTAATATTTATTTGAATATGAAAAAAAAAGTTAAAAAATTGGTCAAAATTAAAAAAAAAAAATAATGAAAATGTCATTTTTGTTATTTTAAAAAAAAGTAAAGCTGAAAAAGAGTTTGTGTAATTGTCAGAAACTTAAGAGATTAAGTATAATTTACCCATGTATTATTAATTATAATTTTGATCAGTGTTCTCCATTCTATTTTATCATTGATATTTAATCCAAATTTTCATTAAAAGTCCTTCGATGCATAGTCAAATTATTGTACATGTCACATATTTAATTATGTATTTAGAAAATTGAGGAAATCTGAAACTGATGTCTCTATAATTAAATAGTATTCATTTGATATATTAAGTGAAAGTGTCCCTTTGGTTGATTTATTTAAAAATATTGTTGCAAATAAATAGTTATTGAGATTAAGTAACTGACGTAGCTGACCATGATCAGAAAAAAAATATTTGAGTGTTTGATAAAAATTATTAAAAAGTGATTATAAAATTCGAAATAAAAAAATAATATAAAAAAAGAAAAGAATAAAAGATAATTGAATAATCTTACTTTTCTTTTCACAAAGCAGCTTATTGATAATAAATTGATTTCAGCTTAATAAGTATAGGTCTCACTCCATCACCAAAATGATTAATTTTGAATTAAATATTTAATTTTTCATTCAAATACAATAAACTGACTTCATTAGACTGAAACAAACGAATTCTAAATTTCAATACCTATTTTATTACCCTCCATTTGTTAATAACAAATTGGCCGGTCCATGTTTTTAGTTGTAGACACTATCTGCCATGTCCCAAATGCTTGATGCTTACAGATTTGGTGAAATGTGTCTGAAATCACCTGGCAGCTAACTGGAGAAACCTCTCATCTTTGATTAAGACCTAGCAACAATCACTCCTATCAAATTTATATTAGGTTTGCAAAATAATTCCCTGTCTGGGCTATACCCCATGGGCAAGCTCATATGGAAAGAAATTGAGGTTACTACCTTGAGGTCCAGGATTTGAATTCTCATCTTGTTTGCTCCTCCGACTCACTTACATGTTACAATTTTAATGTGTCATGCATGCAATTACATGTAATATTATGTTAATATTTAATTTTAACTAAAAAAATAAAATTTAATTTCTTACTGAGTTTGGGACTTAGAATTGTCCAATCACCATTTACTCAAAAACTCTTGTTTAAAAAAAAAAAAACAATATAAATTTATTAATGAGAAGAAAATCCAAAGAACTACAACCAAAACAGTCTGGAGAACTAAACAAAGAAGAATATAGAATCCTCCCCTGATAACCTCCAAGAATCTACACATCAAGAGAAAGACCCACAACATCATAGAAAAAGCATGAAAAAAACTACCCCCTCCTAGAATATTTCTTGATATCACTATAAATCAAGGTGGCATAGTATCACTGGTCGGGTTTTGACGTAAAAGCTACAATTAATAAATAGAGGTATCAGACCGCTTATATGGCCCAAGACCTTCTTATTCACAACCGATGTGGGATCGTGACATACTCTCCCACCCAAATTCGCGACGTCCTCGGGGCGGTCAGATATCAAGGCGGATTTAGGCCCGTTGGAACCCTAGGTAGGCTAGGTTATATGGTTATCATATGGTCATTGGAGTCTCTAATATCACTGTTACGAGTTGGATTCTGACCTAAAAACTGTAACTAATGAATAGAGGTACTGAATTGCTTATATAACCTAAGACCTCTCTACTCATGATCGATATAGAATCACGATAGTAGACTTAAAACAAGCTTAAAAGAAAATTGCACGTAAGAAAATGAAGAAAACATATCTGAATGAAACAAATCCAAGATGGAGAGAGCCTCTTCCAATCACATGGAAACGTGAATACTAGCAAACTCATTAGTTAGCAATTCTACAAACAAGGCTACATTACAAAAGTCAAAATATCAAAAAAAAAAAAAAAAAAGAAGATATTTAACAATATATTAAGTTGTTTAATATTTTTATTATAAATTGCAAATGTAACATTTTCACAAAATCATCATTTTCTACTAAAAAAAAAAAACAAATAATAGTATTTTTGTTTATTTATTTATTTTGAAAAACAGCTAGCATTCCTAACCATTTCATGGTTAAGTTGTTAATTACATGTCCTGGATTTTTTATTTTTTTTTACTTATTTATAACCTGACTATGTCAAATTATTTCCACTGATGATATTAAACTAGGTCACTTAAAATAACTATAGTGAAACAAATAAAACTCATGGACTACTCACTAACCAGTTGTCAATCATCTCTATTTTAGTCTTTCCAATTAGAGTAGGCAATTGGGTGCAAGAAAACCTTCTACATTTTACTCTTGAAGACAGACTGTATACACTGAAAACAAATAAAATATATATTATATTAATGTGGTACCATGTATGTAGGGACAGATACAGGCACTTGATTCTGAAGTTGACATCTCAATCATTTGTCATTTTTTAGAGTTAATTTCCTTGAAGCTAATCTCCAAGTCATTACTAATAAGTTGAAAGATGACAGTGAATGAAAAAGCCTCTCTAACCATTTATTTTAAGAGGGAATTATATTTATATGTATACTATAATTAATTCTCTTATGATTAATACACATAAAAAATAAATTTTTTATTAATTATTATATTATTACATTTTTTTATATCTTTTAATACATGTATATGATTTCGATTCAATATTTAAAAAAAGAAAATACATATAAAATTTAATTTAAGACAAATAAAAATTCATAATATCATTTTAAAATATAAAAATTATGTTTCATTTGTTTATTCATGTCATAATTTTTCTCACTTATAATACTTTTGACAATTATCAAAATATATTATAAATAGAATATGTACAAGTATAATTATTTTATTTCTCTAATAATTAATATTATAAAAGATTTAAAAAAATTAATTACTAAATAATAAACTTATTAATTATTTATCATAAAATTAAATATGTTCTTTAAAAAATTATTCATTATTAAAAATAACCCTCCATAGCAATCTGAAATTGCAGCTATAAGACAAATAATCTCAGCCATCCAAATTGCAACCAACCAAAGCCATTGATGATGTGATTTGGCTCCTTAATGATTGGACGATTGAGATCAACAGGGTTATGGAGTTGATTTTGACTGGGGATGCCGTGTTGGCTCTTCCACCGTAAATGAAACTAATAATAATACTTAATTAATTTAAACATATTTTATTGCCTTACCTTAACACAGCCTTTACGACCTGTAACTTGACAGAGTTGTTCACGACAAGAAAAGTAATTATATATTAATGTGACGTTGATTCCTTATCTACCCTTTACAGAAAACATTATATTATTTATAACAGATAAATATTATGTATCGAGATTTCATTCGAGATTATAAAATTTATTTTTTATTTTTATAAATATAATTTAAATTTAAAATTTAATGTATGTGTACACAAATTTAAATAATTTTCTTTTTTATCGTGTATTAAAAAAATTAAGATTAAAAATGATTTATATATATGTATGTATAAATATATTTATATATGAGTAGTGTGAGTATTTATATGTATGTATATATCATACTTGTGTCTTTGCTTATTCTACATTTATCATTTTGATATCTAACAGTCTCCGGACCTCATCGTTGATGATTTAATGAAGTTTTGAAATTAAAACGTGATTTTGGTGAAAATGATGGATTTTTGGTAATTTTTTTAAAACTTGGTTTTGGTTGGGAGACTCACTATTTTTTCTTTCAACTAAATTTTTTTGTATTTTTAAACAATTTTGACTTTGTATATCCACTAATTGCATGTTACCTAGGATAATGGAATTACTCTTATACAATCTTTACTTTTATGCTATAATTATTTATTCATGATTTAGTTTTCAATAATTAATTCTTTAGATTTGAGATTTGCAAAAAGTAAAAGAAAATTTTCTCAACACTCTGAAAAATATTATATATATATATATATAGATATATAATATTAAAAGAAATCAGCCCACTCTACAAAATGCCAATTTCAGTGTGTGTTTGCCTCACCAAACCTCTCAGACATCAGATAACATATGTAAGTGCAGTTCCTTCTTCCAGATTGTTTCTATACAGCTTTTCAAGTGATAAACTGAACCAGTCTATCTTAATCTCCAGAAAATCAAAGATATCGATGCATGATCATCACCTGCACAGGTTTTCAGCTTTTGTATATGCGTCTACCAGAATGGGGCTGACATAACTGATATATATAGGCATATGTAAAGAGATAAATTTTCTGGGATTCTTGTGTTTGGCATGAGGGAAAGAAAGTTGGGGGTGTTATGGTAATGGAAATTGTGATCTCTGTGATTTTGTTGTTTGTGGGTATTGCAGTTTTGGTGATTATTCATGTTTGTATTGTTGGGAGGGCTTTTGGGAGGAGTTACAACAATGGAACAATTGTTGTGGAAATGAGTAGCCGTAGAAGCCCAAGCATGTCCAAAGATGACATAAAGAAATTGCCTTGTTTTGATTACAATTTGGAGGAGGAGGGAGAAAGAAGCCCTGTGGATTGTGCTGTGTGCTTGGAGAATTTCAAGTTGGGTGATAAGTGCAGGTTGCTGCCAAACTGCAAGCACAGCTTTCATGCTCTGTGCATAGATTCATGGCTGTTGAAGACAGCAGTTTGTCCAATTTGTAGAACAGGCACTTCTGCAGCAAAGATTGATGGGCAGAGCAGCAATTCTAGAGAAGTTGAAGTTGAATTGGCATAAACAGAGAGGTGAGGACTTGAATTTGAGATTGAATTGAGTTCCATATATATCCTCTGTTTCTGTTCTCAACCTGTTGTTTAGTTTTTTTTTTTTTTTTTTTTTGTGTAAAGTCGAAGTTTCAGAAAATCTGGTTTTCAGTGGTGGTCTTGTTTGCAGCTGGTTGTGCAATTACAACAGCATGTAAGTTTAGATCAATTGCTAGTTCTGGTTGATCAAAACGTAACATTCTTAGAATAGTGTTACTTTGTAAGTTTAGATCAATTGCTAGTTCTGGTTGATCAAAACATGACATTCTTAGAATAGTGTTACTTTGTTTCCAAATTAATTGTGTTTTAGCCTTAAATAATATATATATATATATATAGAGAGAGAGAGAGAGAGAGAGAGAGAGATTGCTAGTTTTGCTTGATGAAAACATGACACAATTAGACTAGATTTTACATTGTTTGTGTTAAACGCACCCAATCTCCACGTCGAATTATTTTCCTCAATTGCGAGACTTCATGGGTTTTTCCTTTTCAATTTTGTGTAAGTTTTCAGAGTTCAATAATGAGAGACTTCACGAGTTTGTTTTTTTAGATAAAAGTGTCTTTGCACTATTTTTCTAAGTCCATTATTGATATATCTTGCATTCGATGTGGGATGTCAATATTCTCACCTCGAGGTTGGAACGAACCTAATCCTAATATCATGTTAGACTTCCGTGACTTTGATACCATGTTAGACACAAACCCAATTCTCATTTAAAAGTATTGTCTGTTTTATTCTACAACTCAACTAGAGAGTCTAAACTTTTAATCCAGTGATAAGACTTCATGAGTTTTGCTTCTTTTAGTCTTATGTCCAAAAGACGCTTCTATTAAAAATGTCATGTACCATTTTTTATAAGTTTATTATAAACATCGTTTATATTTGATGTGAAATGCCCCCTTTAATGATTATGATAAAGAGCACACACTGGACCTGACCCATTAATCATCATCTCATCTGGCGCGAAGCAAAAAGAAAGGTCCCCCCTTCCTTCCCAGCCCAGCCGCCCCTCCCCCCCCCTAGCAGCCTACCTACTCATGCTCGTCAAGTAGTTGATATTATTCCTTCAGTAACAGAACTTCTTATTTTAGAAGATGAATCTATCAAATTTAGAAATCGAAAGATTTTTCTTTCTTTCAACTGATTTCAATTTAATTGTGTTTTAAGTGGGTGAAAACTTTGTTATAATAATTTGGGCCAGCCGAAGGCCAGAAAAATGCCATTAAAAAATTTAAAATGAAAAAATTGGCATTAATATAATAATGAAATGGGTATTATTTAGGGGATATGCAAGGGATTTAGTTTAGGGGTCAAAATGGTGAAATATTTGGCATCTCCATCTCCATGGACAAAGACGTGTGGTTTTATGTGTTGTCTTTTTGTACTGATTTGTTCACTGTTTTTTCTTACTTATGATAGGGGTTCGGTTTGACATTTTAGCTGATGAATCGCGATGATTTCGGGAATTTTCTTTTTTTTTCAATGATTAGGGTTACATGGATTCTGGCTTTGTTTTTTTTTTTTTTTTTGATGAATCTGCCATGTTCTTCCCTTCCCTTGAAAGCTTAATCAGCTTTAGTTTCATGAGTTGATTGCGGGATGATGGATCTGCCATTATTATGCAGATGAGATGCATTTCAGGATTTTTTTTTTTATTTATGATTAGGGTTATATTGAATTATTAAATAAATATTTGTAATTAATCAGCTTGTATAGATAATATAAACTAAATTTTTATGGTCTCTGCAACCGGCAAATGCAGGGAGATACAGGGAAGGTGCCCCTTAAAAATTTAGATATTATATTTTTTATTTTTTATTTTGTTAAAAATTTTTAACAAAATAAATCTTGGCGTCTATTTTTTTTTATATAGTCAAATGAATCTTCTCAAATTTTAATGCCTGCAATTTAACCCTCTCAAAATTTTGAATATTGTGTTTTCTACCACTAGTTTTATTATAATTTTTTTAACAAAATCAGACGCCCCCAAAAAAAAAAATTTATATATTCATATGAACCTCTTAAATGTTAATGCATA
Source organism: Nyssa sinensis (assembly GCA_008638375.1). Lineage (NCBI taxonomy): Eukaryota > Viridiplantae > Streptophyta > Magnoliopsida > Cornales > Nyssaceae > Nyssa > Nyssa sinensis. Next base: position 8,753,131 of record CM018036.1, read on the forward strand.
CAATTTGACTCCCCTAACTAAAATTTATAAATCCATCACTCTCTAACTCCAACTCTACTTTATGTTTGTTTAATGGACAAGTATGATTTCTTGTGTGATATAAATGGGTGTGGCTCTGGAAAATTCTTGAATGGCAATGCATCTTTTTGGTCCTCCTTTTTTAAGTACCATAGCACATATATAAAGTGTCATTAGAAGAACACACAGTAATATGGTGCTCTAGACCCAATGAAAAACATTTGTGGTTGTGGCATACACACACACACACACACGTATATAATGATGGGGGAGTGGATAATCGAAGTCATATCAACTGCATAATAAATGGTTATGTATATATAATCGAACACACATATATATATATATATATATATATAACACTCTATCTGAGACATGCAAAATATCTTGTCCTGGTGCTTTTTGGATGTCAACTTTGTAGATTGAGCTTGAAGAACACTCTACCTGGGAGGGTTTTAGCTGTGGGAATTAATCCAATGGTCTCAAGTACGGTTCTTTCTTTAAACTAGCCTTAAGAAGAAAGTGATGGCTAGCCCAACTAACAAAATCTATAGATTCTCATTATCGGATTCAAGATAATATCACAACTCCATGTGAGGGTTTATAGGCTGCGGAATGACTATTCTTGAACCATTCTAAAGCCCTGTTTGGATTGCGCCAGAACACATGTTATTGCGCAGAAACATAGTATAGTCAAATGCCTAGAGCTCTTGGAATAGAAGACGAGAAATAATCAAGACAACTTGAGACTTCTTTAGACCCATATAATGCTTGATAATCCATTGAGCCTTCCCCAATTGTTTTACCTTTGCCAACTTTCCCCACTAAACATAGCATTCAACTCCCAACCCCCAACCCCTTCCTCCAACCCAAATATAATTGCCTCTCTCACATTTCATGATTAAAATGCAAGTCTGATCATTCTCGAAATTTTGTTACTGCACGCAAAACCAGCCATCAAGTCAGAGGAAGACCATCCAAATCATGGGAATGGCAGTGTATTTTGAAATGTAGGGAGGTATTGGGTCTCAATGCTTGGTCAACAAACAAAGGCAGGGCTACCTTAAAGCTCACCAACAATCAAGGAGAAAAGATAATACACAATCATCCTAAAAGCCATATTGCCATTGATTGTCCCAATAAATCATATGCCTAGCAGCCTAGGATCCCCTAGTTACGCCCACGTATTTATCGGGGCTCGTGGAGTGGCCCACCATAGAATTACGGTAGCCCTCTGCCCCGTGACACCTAAGAAATTTCAATTGTCTTGAGACTTTTTGAAAAGGCCTGGTTGCATAATTGAGTGTCTTAATATTAGTAATTTCACATGATTCATGTTTCCCTATTCAGGCACGGGCAAGTTAGCTCATTGGGTAACATAACTAATTAGATGCTGCAACACCACTGCTAAAGCAAAAAGACCCACACCATGCAATGAAGCCCACTTTGAAAGACCATAAATTCCGAAATCTTCAGTTAATGAAACAAAGCCAGAAAACAATCTGCAGTGTGAATAATGAAACCGTGACTCGCAGAGAGAGAGAGAGAGAGTGAGAGAGAGAATTAATAATGAAAATAGGTACGCTTGGGTTATTTCTTCGCAGTATTGTTTTCCAGTTCCCTTCTCAGCTGCAGAGAGAAGTCATCACTAACATCGTCATCATCCCAATCGTCTTCCCACTGCTGTGTTACTTCTTTTCCTTCTTCCTTCTCATCCCACTCTGCCATTCTTATCATTATTAGTAAATATATATATATATATATATATATAAAATTATATACAAATTTCATAACAAAAGAACAACAGACATGATACAAGGTTCAATCTAATCAAAAGCACTGTAGATAAATATGTATATTATACAAAGCCAATTTAAATTTTTTTTAATACAAAAATGAGCCCTGCGGAGTTAATTTTTTGTCTGCACAAGTAAATCTCTCCAGGCCGGTGCAACAAGCTACTAGATATACAAGCCGGTAAGACATGAGAATCACATTCAAGGTAGGTGGCCCTTGGGATGGGAGTTGAATATCAGACCTTGGAGATATTATCCAAGCCTCTTCCCAACTCATCCAATCCCAAAAATTAGGCCAATTTCAATATGGTTCTGCACTTCCAACATCATAACAAGAGAATGACAGACAGGATAAGCGGTGCATGAAGCCAACTAATCATCAGAACAACATATGAGCATATAGCGCAAAATCTTATTTCAGAAATAAAATTTAAAATTATGACACAGAAACAATATTATTATTAATGTCTATAATGCCTTACCTTCGCCCCCCTCCCCATCACAAAAAAAAAAAAACCAATAAAAAAGCTAAAATAAAAAATAAATAAATAATGCTTCGGTTGTCTTTTTCTCAGCCAATAAATTCACACGTTGTGCAAGATTAAAGAATATTTCTTTACTTAACAGACCAACATTGCAAAGTAATCACTTGTCAAAAAAAAATTTGCAGAAATTTAATCATCAAGAATTGCAATTTCAGCCCTTAAAAAAATAACACCAACTTAGAAAACCCAACTTTTTAACCATTTTGGTCACACTTTTATAATAATAGACCAAAACTGTTAGTCAACTAAGTGGAGGTTTATTTCAGAATGCTGAAGTGGAAATTAACCCAACCAAAGTATTGCGCAATATATCTCCTCCCCTATTTGGCAATAGTGATGATGTAGGACAAGTCCACATCAACACTCCAAGCTATGATAATCCAGTTGATGCATGCATATCTAAGAAAGGTCTGTTGGGTTTGATTATTATTGAGTCTTAACTTGAGGCTAAAAGGTTAGTGCAGATAGGGTATTTTAAATGTTTATAAAGGAGGGTTGGGATTTGTTGGTTTAAATAGGAAAGTAAAGACAATTTTGAGGTTGTTCTCAGGCTGTGAGCAGTAAAGTAACTAGGGCTAATTTGTGTTCTTTTGGGGGCCAGAGTTGAAGAGTTAAAAGAGGAAAGACAATTGGCTTGTCATTTGGACTTGATAGTTTGTTGGAATTTCAGAATTATGTTGCAAGAATTTTTTGGACGACAACCTTCCAGGTAGTGTGGTAGGGGAAAGGTTTAGGGTTCCAAGGTTGTGATTTTAGGTTGATAAACCAAAGAAATTATGGCCTCAATGCAGTTCGAACATAGAAATTTGCTTGCATCTTGATTTCTAGACACAAACATAGGTATTGAGTGTCAACATGGACACGAGGTTCCTGACACAGCAACCACCAAAAATCAAGACAGAGAAATTTAAAGTATCTTATTCCATTCATTTGCTTGGCTAGATACCCATTACCTTGTAATGAGACAGTAATTACATTTCAGTGTTTGATTAAAACAATTTATGGAATAAGATAGTTTAAACACTTCAATTATTCGAAACAATTCAATCAATTTAAAATGCTTTTGTATATTTATTAAACTATTTTTAAGGAGATTATGTACATCATATATATGTATATATATATATATATGATAATAAATGATCATGTGTATATGTCATGTGTACATGTTATGTGTATATATATACACACACACACACACACAATATACATATACACGTGCCTGTGTGCCTATATAATAGTGTGTATATGTATATCTTGTGTGTATCCGTGTGTATATACATTATTATGTGTGTATATATATATATATATATATATGATAATAAATGATCATGTGTATATGTCATGTGTACATGTTATGTGTATATATATACACACACACACACACACACAATATACATATACACGTGCCTGTGTGTCTATATAATAGTGTGTATATGTATATCTTGTGTGTATCCGTGTGTATATACATTATTATGTGTGTATGTGTGTGCATATATTCCTTAAGCTTTGAGAAGGAATGCTAATCCCATACTATGTAGGAATAGTATTACTGATTGAATGCCCATTCCAACATTCTTTAATGTTACCAAACATAGTAATGGAATGAGATAAAGATGATCATTCCATTCCAGAACCCATTTCTGCGTACCAAACGTAGCGTAAGAGTCACAGCTATAAAAACTTAATCATTTGTTGACACATGGCATGCATATGTTCTCATATGTCTCCCAAATCATAGGTTTGCAGAGAACAATGGGAAGACCGGAAGAGGAGGAGTAGAAGAAGAAGAAAGATCACACCTAGCATTATAATGGCATCATAAAATCCTGATAGAGCTTTAAAATTTTTAAGAGTTTCTCTAAAACTTGTTACTTAACTAAAAAATTACACAACTATATATAGATTTCCAGACATTCCTAAACTCTATTAGGACTTGAACTCCACACTTAATAACTTAGATGTTTTTAGACTGTTAAAAATTGACTAGTACTATCAGGACTAGGACTCTAAAATAAGGGACCTTGACATTTTAACTATTAAGAACATTCTACACCTAATAAAGACGGCATGGAAAGATTCAGTTTCTAAATTTGTCGGAAAATAAAACTATAGTACAGCAATTATCAAATTATGCTTCACTCGAAAAATTAAGAAAATGTAAGTAAAATTATGCCAGAAAAATAGTAATATCTAAGACACAAAACTAAGCAGCACGGGACACTGATACGACATGACACAGATACGTAGACATGTTATTTCTCAAAAAAGTAAGACACGAACACGTTAGAAACACATTGAATATATATAAATTTTTTATATGACCTTATAATAAAAACCTAATGTTATTTCAATTAAACTTGACATAAAAACACACAAATTTAAAAAATATTATTAAGATATTAAAATAACAAAGCCATTAAATAAAATTAAAGTACTTCTTCATTTAATCATTAACATCCATGATTCAAGTGTCCGGACACGTGTCCGAGAAGTGTCCGAGAGTGTCGGTGTCCGACACGGACACGTGAATCAAAATAGAGTGTCCGTGCTTCTTAGACACAAAATAAGAATCAAATTAAATCTAAACCTCATCTGACCTCAAACATATGAAATTTGTAGTTTTCCTATTTTCTTGTTTACATGCTATGCAACAATTTAATTAGTAGCTCTCTCTCTCTCTCTCTCTCTCTCTCTCTCTCTCACAGCTTCCTGGTACACTTTGTAACTTTAGTGCTGCAACAGTTGATGCAACTCTAGATATCAACATTTCTTGTTATCATATATAGAGACCTTAGTTATACTTCTCCATTCCTTTTGACATTTTTATAGCTTGCATGAACATTAAAAAGTTTAATAAGAAAGCTGGCAAACTACAAAATTATCACTGGTACACTTCCAAGTCAAATGGAAGTACGGGGTGTACCATTATTCCTAGAGCCTTTTCACATTATCATCCTCCTTAGAGCAGCTCCAAGTTTAAATATCCTAATTTTCATAAATGCCTATAATTCATAACTTAGTAGAACTATAAAAATCTTTTAAACTAGTATTCCCCATGGGGTTCTCATTTTATAATTTATGAAATTCTACCTTAATCACATCCCACTTTAATTAAATTCCTTAGTACTACTCACCTTCAATCCACTTAACATGATCCAATTTCCACTTTGCATCTTGTTTCCATCCTATACCCAATTCTCAATACCAATCATCATGCACCTTACATTAGGCCTCACTTGAACCTCTTTTACCTTCCTTTTTCAGCCCATGCCTCCAAAATATTTCCTTGCATCACTTCCAAATTCTCTAACTGCCTCTTTCTACTCTTAAAAATATACCATTTCATCACCAGCATACCACCACTAAGTCTATTTATATAATTACCATGGCCTTTAGCTTCCACAAGGACCCCTCTTCCTACTCTCTAGACAAATCAGTTATCTCATCCCACATGGTGTTGATTTCTTAATCTAAATTACCCTTTAATCATCTGATCTTTTTAAAATTCATTAATTTATAACCTTCTGTATTCCACTCCACATCTAAGAGATGCATGCTTACAGTACTCTTTCACTTCAATGTAATAATGCATACATTCTATAAACACTGACCAATTTTTTACCAGCGAACTCTCTCATTGCATAGCTTCATTTTTTTAAGTACATACCTTCATGATTTTATAAGATTTTATAAGTCCAAATGTTTATTTGCAGTTCTTCCTAATGCAATTATATGTTCTAGTTTTCCTCCTTGATATAGTTCACAGCTTGTATCTCCAATATCCTTTTGAATTGCCATCTATCCAACAAGTTCTGACAGTTAAGCCATACTGACTCTTTTAAGAATTTTAATATTTATTTCACTCAGTTCCTTTGTTTGCCTACATTCCTAATTCACAAGGTACTAGCTCAGAAAAACCTATTCCCTTGAATTATTTCCAGACTCACACACAACCAAGGAAATACCTCGCATCAGCATCTCACCCAATCTAGTCCGCTGATGAGGCATGTCACCTGGAAACCTTACCAAAGTTAGGAACCCCTTGCTTCTTTCTCAATGCACTAATCAATACACAATTATAATCATTTTGCATTCTATAAAAATCAGTACAAAATTTAACTCGTCCTGTTCACTAATAATAAAACAGAGAGTTATGCATAAAATCAGATGACATGTACATACACAATTAGAAATATGATAAGAAAATATGAAAAAATATCATTGTCCGCTCAAACCCAATTGTAAGTGGAGAATTGAGGTGCCAAACCTATCACTTTATGTTTTTTATTTATTCTATTGCTTTTTTTTTTTTTTTACCTATTCAATTATTCATTGAGGATCGATAAGATTTCACTGATTGAACATATGATTCATTTTGAAAAGTTGTTGACTTGGTGAAAATAAAGTGCAGATACGGATAGGTGATCCACTCAAATATTTGAAAATGCTACAACATATGCATGAAGCTCAACTTGGTACAGTAATCAAATTGATTGGCACCATCGTTTAACCTTTTGAAAAAACCAAACAATCCTAACCCTTGTGAGGAGTAAACAATAAAAAATTTGGTAGTAGTACCGTAATTTTCATGAATCTGGTAACTTTATTCACATACCAAACCAATCTAGTACACGGACATTAAGAAGCAATCGCATGAAGATAACAATGCACAAACAAATTTTCAGGAAATCAGTGTCTAACTTGTTGATTCTACCGTATGGTTTTCACAATCTTAAGTTGTTAGCCTTATATGCTTAATGGTTGTCGAACAGAGTTAACCATTTTAAAGCAATTACGAAGAAATCATGGCAAGTTTCAAACAATTACATCACTGAGTCTGAGTGAATATATCTATATTTATTGAAATCGACGATTTACCTTCAGAGATTTCAAATTCTTCGAACTCGTCATCATCCTCGAATAGGTCAATCTTTGCGTCTTCAGTTGCTACCTTGGGTTCGGTTTCCATTTCGAACTCTCACAGAAAACTGCAGCTAAAAGTGAATGAGCTTTAAATATTTATCATATAGAAGGGAATGTGAAATTATGAACCCTGTGAGGCCCGAGCCTTTAAACATCGAAGTTGGAAGCTGAAACCCTAATGAAGTGAACAATGAATATCTAATATCTATACATGCATCATATAATATATATATATATATATATCGTCAAAACTGACAATAATGAAGACAGTCAACTTACAGAGATGTAGAGAAAATCGGCGACTAGTAGGTGAAATCTGCGACCAGCTCTGGATGACCCTAGATCGTTCTGATTCAGACGGGAATTTAAATAGACTGTTTTACAAGCAATCTCAAAAGAGGGGATAAATGGAAGTTAGGGAACGCACCAATTTCAGTCTTACGACGTCGTCTTGACTGCCCAGAATTTGTTTTTTTATGATTAAATTGCACTCACCACTTCTAAAATTTTTAATAATTACTAGAATATTTCATAAGATTTCTCAAATGAAACTAAGCATTTATTTTTATTGAAAAATTATAAATATTTTTCTTCTAGTCATATTTTTTTTCAAAATAACAAAATTGCTCATTTCATTATTTTTTTAAAAATTTTAACCTATTTTTTCTATTTTGTTATTTTCAAATAAATATTAATTAAATTTTTTTATTAGAAAAATATAAGTTATTTTCCTTAAATTTGTGTTTATATAAAATAAAAAAAATCTTTAAAAACATTAGAAAAATTGATAGATTGTAAAAGAAAAATAAAATGAATGGATACTTTTGTCATTTTTAAATAAATTTGGGTTAGAGAGAAGGTATTTGAAACTTAGTCGATAAAAATAAAAAATAGTGTCATTTTAAAGATTTTAAAAGAGATTTTAGTAATTATAAATATCATAAAAGTCAATATAATTCTTTTTCTTTTTTTTTTCTTTGTCAACATACTTCAGGAAAGTCCAAATCGTGATTTCTCCCATATGGAGAGACATGAGGCGTCGCTCGGTCCCTAAGAGTTGAAAAGGCACCTAGATCACACACTATCTGCTTTAAAAAAGGTTTTTTTTTTTTTTTTTAACAATTAGTTAATTGCTTTGATTTATAAGTTTTTGTAATGCAGTTAGTCAACTATTTTATTATGATTTGGAGATTAAAGATTTGAGTGTTAAAAATTTTATTTTTATTTTTAATTTTATGATGTTGCATTTTTTGTTCAATAGAGCTTTCATTTTCCATCACTTGTCAAAAACTCAAAATCAAATGACTATTGGGTAAGCTTCGGTGGTAGCCATTCTGATAATAACGTTAGTTAAATAAAAAGATTGTAATCGAAAGAAATTAATTGAGCATAAATTAAAAGCGCACCTTAGGACTTTATTTATAGATTGCAGATTTCCAAAGTTAATTAGCATTCGGAGTAAAAAAAGTAAAGATTTGAAGATATCCGAAAGTAATAGTTACCATGTTGAACTCTGTTACCTTATTCCGAGGTCAGTAGGGCATAAAAGGCAATGACCAGTTCGGGATCTCTTTTTGTAGATATTCCGTAATTCTTGCTCTAGAGGTAAGGTTAGAGATCTTGCGCCATTCTGAACAAATAAACTCTGAACCCCATTGTATTTGTCTGTATTTGATAGGAAAATCTCTCTTAGTCTATATATGCAAATACTTTGTACACACACATGTCATCTTTACGTTGATCTGTCACTTTATGATCCATCAATTTTTATTCGTGTAATAAGGCTGAAAGCCTAAAATCATTTAATTATCCTTATACTTACAATAGCAGGAATTTTGTACACTTTGACTAACCTAAATTATGAGTTGAAATCAATCAAAAAAATTATGACTCCACAAAGGATTAGAACTCTCTTTCACTATTAGTCAATTGCTCATTTGTCAGCCTTGAAACCCACTTGTTTGAAATTCATGCCATTTATTTCAACATTGGACAAGATGATTCAGAATCATCACATTACACATCAGCATGTTTGGTTGTCCTGTACAATTTGAATTGCTTTATTGTGATTGTTGGTCTCAGAATGAGCAATGGTTCTAATTTATAAATACTTGAATATGCCAGTCATTTGGGAATCTGCTTTAATGGTGTTCTGAACTCTTTTCCCTACAATGTGGCAAACAGTGTTAAAAAGGCTACTGTTAGCTCATCTGTGAGAGAAACATCTCCAATTATGCATTATTTAAATGAAACTCAATCTGCAGGCACTCATTGTGACCCCAATTGTGTCTTCTTCTTGAATTCTGAATTAAGGTTAGTCCCAATGCATCAGCCATTTGTCCATTATGGGATATAAATTTAGGGTTAAGTGAGTGGTGAAAAGTGTGGTTAAAGAAAAAGTGTAATTTGAAAAAGTTTAATTTGAGTTAAATGAATGTATTTGAAATGAGTTTAAAAGAGTAGTGTTTGGATGAGCCGTTAAAAGTGTTAAATGTTTTATTGATGAAAAATGGGTGTTTCTGAAATGAGAGTTTAAAAAAAATTCATCACTGACACTTTTACGAAATGAACCTTTGACGCTCGTCTCTAAAACGTCACCACCCATCCAAACATACCTATATATGTAATATTATTCTCACGAACAAATAAACTATTTCTTTGAATTCTGAATTATGCCCATTAATATCCAGATCCAAAATTTATAAACAAATAAAAAATATGCAAGTCACCTCCCAAAAGAGGCAGAAATTTCTATCCTGAATTTTTTAAATCTGATGTATTGAGAAAAAAAAAATCAATGAAACTTCACCCACTCTGCCATTTCTACCTCTTGTTTCACCACAAAAAAAAAAGTTTGTTCCTCATGTAAAGCTTATACTCAACTCAATAAAGTCCTATCATAATTATTTACAGTCGCTTATAAGAATTTTGTCTCGTCATTCTAATCTATATAAGATGATTCTCGCAATTAAACCACACATCATCATAACTCAATTGATTTTGCAATTGCTTTGTTTAAAGAAGTTTGAATTAACTTTTGCTTGCAGGTATAGTTTTTAGTTTTTTGAAAAATCCCAAATTTTTATTAATTTCAAATTTTTCCTCTTTTTTGTAATTATTCTAGTTTCCTACTTGTAATAAGACTAGTATAAAGAATTAGTAATCTTATTCAGATTATTAGTAGTCTTTGTGTGTGTGTGTGTGTGTGTATATATATATATATCATGTAAAATAGTATTTATTATTCAGATTATTAATAATATATTTTTGTTTAGAAATTTGAGATTTTTTTTTTATTTAGGTAAGAAGTCTCGTTCATTCTTTATTGCTAAAAAATTTAACGTGTTTGATTATTCTTCACATGCCGCACTAAATTAATTGGATACTTAAGCACCTTCCGCTTTGATAAAGTCTTTTTCTTGACAGTTAATTAAATGTTTTGATTTATAAGTTTTTGAATCGCCTCATTGTGATTGTAGGTCTCATAGTAAGCAATGGTTCTAATTTATAAATACTTGAATATGCTACTCATTAGGGAATATGCTTTAATGCTATTGTGGGATATAAATTATTCCCGCGAATAAATAGACTATTTCCTTGAATTAGGAATTATGCCCATTAATATCCAATTCCAAAATTTATAGACAAATGAAATTTATGCAAGTCACTTCTCAAAAGAGTTAGAAATTTTTATAATTATTCCAAAATTGTTTGGATTGTTTGGATTGTGGGATATAAATTAATTAATTTTTATAAAGAAAGAGTCTTTCACTTAAAAGTCCAAAAAAAGTATATAATTTATCATCTAGTCCCAACTTATATCAAGTAACGCACCAAATCCTTCACATATTCAATGACTAAAATATCTTAACATTTCTAATCAGCTTACCACTTTAAAAAAAAACAGGCATGTGAAAAAGGCACTTTTTTTAAGATTTTAAAATTCAATAACTCATAAATTATAGACTCATTTTTAATAAAATTTATATATTTGGACTTTAAAAATTAAGATTTATCAAACAAGATTCATATTGCATATGAAATTTTGACCAAAAAAATCAATCCGAAATTGTAAAATTCTGTTGCAATAAAAGTGTAAAATTGTAGACTTTTCAGTAAAAAAACTCCACTCCAGCAAAAGTGTAAAATCTTATCAGCGAAAGTGTACGATTTACACTTGTGAAGTAAAAAAACTTAGTTCTAGTTAAAAGTATAAAATTTTATATTTTTTTAAAACTGTAAAATTTATAATTTCATAAAAATTGAAAAAATTCTCAATCGTTAATAATTTCATAGAACTTCTAGCAACACGTTAGATATTCAAATTTGACTTTAAAGTTTGTAAAAATTTGTCAAAAAGAATTTGTATGTAATGAATGAGTGATTAAAAAATCACTAATCGTGAAAAGTGTAAAATTTACTCTATCGCAAACTGTAAGATTTACACTACTGCAAAGTGTAAAATCTATATCCATCACCACCCATCGGCACCACTAGCCACCATGGAAAAACCCCAATGATGATTTAGCAACCCATGAGTTCGTAAGAAAGCACATGTATTATTCCTTCTATTAACATCTTTGAGCAGTATAAAAGGTGAGTGCATTAATGTTCTTGAATCTCAAATATATTTTGTTACAAATTTTTTTTCCTTTCACTTTTAACACAAAAACAAAGATTTATTGAATAAAAGAAGAGGGAATACAGAAAGGGGGAGGGAGAGATCTTCTTGCAAGAAGAAGGGGATATAAGTAGACAGAAAATTGTTCAATAAAGAGGATAAAGAGAGAGAATTAGAAGTCACAAGATATCATTGAAACCACCCCAAAAAGTTCTGCAAGGAAGAGTTTCTATTCATGCAAGATCGTCAGCCACTAGATTGACTATTATAGAAATCCTTAAAAGAAAATGCAATGGAGTTGGTCAAATCTCTTCCTATAATTGAGGTCGTCATCATCATCAACATTGCAGCAAGAAGCTAGTCAGATGGAAATCATTTTTGCGCCTTTCATAATTTGAACAGAAACAGAATGTGCAATGGAAGCAAAAATCATTCATCTGTGTTGTCAACAGTCTTATTCATTACTATATACAAAAATCAAATACAACTGTGTGTGTCGCTATCTAACTCCATATATAAACAATGGTTAATAAAGTACTTGGCTCTTAAAAAAACCGAGCTAATATCAAGAACAAAAAATGAAGCTAACCGCACACCAGAATATATCTATATACAGTGAGAAATCTATATATCCTCACTGTACGTCAATGAAGCGTTCTTGTGGAACTGAATTAGTCAGTAGGCCAGAAGAGCTTGTTTCGCGAAAATTGTGCAGGATTTTGATGAGTGAACGCGCCTTCTTGCCCCCATGAGAAGTGCCATCGGTTAGAATGCAATAGAGTGAAGTCATGAGAGAAGGGTCCTTAGCCAAAACAGCAATGGCGTCCACGCCACCATTGATGCACAAATTCAGCAAAATTGAAACACAGTGCTCTGTCCCTGCTCGAGATGTTGAAGACTTCAAAGTCCCCATAATTACTGGCAAGGCTGAATTAGTTTGTAGAATTGTAATTGCACCATCGAAACTCTCTGCCAATGTTCCAAGAACTGCTAATGAATCTGTTTTGAGATCAGTCCTGTCTGAACAAGGTAAGAGATTAATTAGCAATGGAACTGTCCCACTTGCAAGCACTCTCTGATGGTTAGCATTGTATAGAAGCAGCCCAAAAATTGCCACCAATGCATTCTTTTTCCCACAATTTGTCCCCTCCTTGATCAGCTCCGCCAAAGCCGCGAATGCCTCCGGTCTGTCACCAATCAGTTTCCGGTACTCGTGGACTGATGACAGGTAAAAGATTGTGGCAGCTGCAATTTGCCGGGCTTCCAATTTTAGTCCCTGCCGGAGAACCATAAGTATTGAGTTTAATCCTCCATTGTCAATGATCACTCTCTTGCCATTGGCATCCTTAGAGAGCTTTAACAAAGCTGCAATTGCGTGCTCTTGAGTGGTTGAATCAGTGGAAGCAAGCAGTGTCAAGAGAGGCGGAACAGTGCTTGCTTTGATCAAGCAAGACCGATTGAAAATGCTGGATTTTGTGAGCTGACGAATTTCATAAGCTGCCTTTTTGTGCTGCTCACCTGTTCCATTGTATAGCCTGCTGGCAAGAAATTCTGCAAGAAACTTCAAAGCTCCTGCAGCTGCCGGACTACCTGCAACGATTGTTCTCGTTATGTCGCGATTCTTCTTTCTTGATTTCGAAAGTGAAACCCCATTATCTGCACAGAACTGTTGGATTAGCTTCTTAAGAGTGGAATTAGGCACCAACTCCGTGTTTGCCAGCTTTTCCCCTGTTTTGGGACAGAGGAGGTTTCCGGCATTCAGCCATTTGTGAATCGAAGCGCGATCGTAAGTCTGACCGGTGGATACTGTCACCGGATCATTCATCAGCTCGAGAGAAATTGGGCACCGAAAATCTTCTGGATTCAAGCAGCTAAGCATCTCCACATTGCATTTGCTATCTGTTTGATCAGTGTCAGCAAAAACAGAGGTTTCAAACAGAGCTCCTCTGCAGTAGCTCATGAACCCAACCAAGCTACTCAATAATGGCACCCCTTTCTCATCACCATCCAAGCATTCCAAATCAATCTCTTCATCCAGGAATTTAATCTCCTTGTTACAGTCATTCCAGCTCTGAATCTCGAGATAATCGAGAACTGGCTTGATCATGCTCGGTGTCGGCTCAAATCTATTCTCGAATTGATTCAATATCAAAATAACTCGTTTCATGGCGTTTTCATCATCCGGCTCGAGTTCCAATTTCGCCTTTCGCGCCTGCTTCCCTACCAATTCAACCAATTCTTTGATTTCACGCGACACAGGCATCGAACCCAGTGGAAGAACATCGAGCGCCGTCGCCACTGTCCGAATCAACACCCGGAACTGCGTCGCCACGAAATGAGACTTCATCAGAATCCAAAGTCGAGCTCCGTCTCGCGTGCAATCTTCCAATAAAAACTGAATCTTTTGGAACGCAAGGTGTAGCTCTGTGAAGCAGAGGACGGCCGAGTCGGATAAAACTGGTTTCCAATCTCGGATTTCGTCGAAGAATATCAAAAGAATTCCGATTTGGCGGATTGTTTCACGGGCATTTTTTCTCTGGGTTGCGAAGAATTTGGACCTGTAACTGCATATGTTTCGAGAAAGAGTGATCAGAGAATCAAGAAGAGTGGTCGGAGAAATGCCCTCACAGGGATGAACCGCCGGAAATGTCAGTGTCCGGCGATCATTCCGCTCATAATTTTGAATCATTGAATTGAACTGAATCTCTGGGTTTAAGAAAGTGAAAATAGAATCAGATAGCTTCGATTGATCTATTTATAGGGAGATTTGAAACAGTGGATCTTTATGGAATCGTGGCAAGAATATAGTTGGAGCTGATCGAGTGCAGTAATATCTCCATTCAACACCTGTGATGTACACGTGGGAAGTTTTAGTTGGCTGATGCTGTTTCTTGGATCATGCTCAGAGATATTAAAGGTTCACCTGGGAGTGTACGGATGGGGATGGCTGGGTGGATCCTACACACCGACTATGTACACGTGGGTTAACTACAGAGTGACATGTTGCCTCAGGAAAGGGCAAAGAAGCAGCCGACATAACCTACAAGGACATGAAAGGCATTTTTGCTTTGAACGGAAAATTACGTGTACTTTCGGCTTATGTATGATTAAACAAAGAAACAATTGAAAGTTAATCACAGAGAAAGTTGAATAAGGGTATGGTTTGAGATAATGATAATGATTATGACATGAACCTCAATCACATTTCTGGGTTATCCAACTTTGTGCATAATATATTTATGCTTTTTTGTCCAATAAATATCTCATTGGTGGACAAATTAGTTTGAAATACATGTTTGTAAACTTAGAATTTCGAATTTAATTCAATAAGTTTATGACTTGTTATGTTTTCAAACTTCCTTATAAAAATCACTTTCGACAAAAGGAAACAAAAAAAAATTAAAATACGAATAATTTTGCTCATAAAAGATACCACTTTTATCATTTGATAGTGTAACTGAGCCGTAAACACATTGAGAATAAAATTCAAGCATTTCAAAGTTTGAATCTCTTTTGTGCCGATTGTTGACTCCTAAAACTTAAATGATAGGTTGACTGTTACAAAAAGAAAGATTTAGTTTAGTACGCATAAGCTGACTCAGGATACCCTTTACCGATTTAGATTTCTTTTTTTTTTTTTTTACTTATT
This sequence comes from Nyssa sinensis, assembly GCA_008638375.1. Lineage (NCBI taxonomy): Eukaryota > Viridiplantae > Streptophyta > Magnoliopsida > Cornales > Nyssaceae > Nyssa > Nyssa sinensis. The sequence goes on from CM018036.1 coordinate 8,768,686, forward strand.
TTCACATGCCTTCATCCCAATGTATTTGTTGATTTTAGAAATTTTAATTTCTTAATGAATTTAGATTCATGAAAAATTCAAGTTTTCAAATTTAATTTTACAAAATTTAGAGATTCACACTGATATTAAAATTTAACATGTATAATAAGTGATGTAATTTGTTTATTATAATATGAAACATAAGTTAATTACATGTCAAATTTTGATATGAATTATTATGAAATTCTTAGATACTACTTTGTCATTAGACTATTTTAAAGGAAAAAGGAAGGAGATTTGTTAGGATAAGAGAAACGATGAAAGATAAAATAAAGTTTTTTTTGGCAATATTTGTATTCATCTGACGGCATGATTCAATGTCGTGCACCCAGAATTTTCTTATAATTAATATTTAATACATTAATAATTTTTAATAATTAATAAATTTTAAGAAATCAACATTATTTTATGATGTATAATTAATAATTTTATTACTTAAGAATTAATAATTTTCATAAAATTCTTTTAAATATTAATTATTAAAAAAATAAAATAGTTATATATGTATTTATAAACATCTCATTTATGTAATGTCTTAGTAATTAAATTTAACATAAATAAAGTAAAAAATATTGTAAGTAGAAAAATTTATGACATCAGAAAATACGTACAACTTTTTTACTTGAAAATGACATTTGAATTCTTTGTATGCCTTAAATTGAATATTATATATATTTTTTATAAAAAATTAAAATATCTTTGAAAATTGAAGATAATGTCTTATTTTTGTACCTAGAATTATTTACATATAAATTATTTTAATGAAAGTACAAAAAAAAATTTAATAATTAATACATTCTCAATTTCTCATGTCTATTAGTTATGAGAGGATTAATTGAGTCAGGTCGGGAGGGGGGGACAGAGGGGACCCTCTCTCTCTAAATTGAATATTGTATTTTTTTAATTTTTAATTTTGTTAGAATTTTTTTAACAAAATAAGATTTGATCTTTTATAATTTTTTTATGTATTTATATAAATATTTTAAATTTTTATATTTGTAATTTAGTCTTTTAATTAAAATTTTTAAATCCGTAACTGAGTTTAGCATTGTTGATATTTTCTCACCTTTCAGCGTTGATGGGAATATCCATTCTAGCCTACTGTAAAGTAATGAACTTGCTAATTATGGTGAGAGATCCATGTTAGAAGTGTAATGTTTATGGCCTGTGCCATATAATCACCCAATTAATTAAAACTAAAATGCTTAATGTGAAATCTTGATTTGGAGCCATACAATTAATGACAACTGTCGAGTCCAAAGACTTTTATCACTTGGAGAAGAAAGGGAATTCATGGAAAACAATGTGTGTGTATATACATTCATCGTGAATGTGATGTGATGTGATGCTAATGGCCTTGCCAGCAAAAAATGAACAAGTAGGAAGGAAGACAATACCTGATGAAGAGGATGGTAACGATGGTTTTAACGTGGACCAATGGCTTTATGACAAATATACAATATTATAATGGTTAATTACGCGTGACTTACTGTATTATTGATTTTTTATTAATAAAATAATTATACCATCTCTCAAACAAATATCTCTTTTATTCAAACGTGTGGTCAAAGTCAAAGAAAAGCCCAATAAGTCATCTCTCAACAATAACACGTGTCTATGCATGACAGCAGTGTGTGTGAGAAGTTAGAGATTAGTAATTTTTTACACCACTTAAATAAAAATAAAATGTTTTAAATTTATGATAATTTTAATAACATTTAACATAAAATAAAATATCATTTTAAATAACGTTTTCATAATAAAATCGATACATGAATTTAATAAAAATTACAACCATTTGGATGAGTAGGTTTCAGTAACGAGTAATGCTAGTTTTATTTTCATATTTTATCAAAAGTGTTTATCTTTATGAATTAACAGTATTATATTGACTGAATATCACATCATAAACAGTATTATATTAACTGAATATCACATTATGATATAATATGATGTAATATCCAATCAATACAACACTAGTCAATTTATAAAAATAAATATTTTTAATAAAATTTTTAAGTAAATTTATCATTATTATTTAACAATTAAACCTTTCTGACATTTAATGCTGAACAGATTTACGACAGCAACGAAAGCTTTTATTAAAGTAGTTGGACAGCCGCCATCGTTTGGAAACATCCATTGACCCACCTAAAGGTGTTAAATAGATTGATCAGACATCACATATCTCGCTATACTAAAGAATGGTTTATTAGTATTAAGGGGCTGCTCATTCAATAATCATGTTGTGTGATATTGAAATAGTCTAATCTAATCCGACTGATGATGTGTTAAATCATATTTAATTTTATTTTTTTATCAAAGTATGGTTGATTAGTATTAAGGGGTTGCTGATGCAATAATCATGTCATGTCTTGCGTAATATATTGAAAAAGTTTAATATAATCCCGTTCATGACATGTCAAATCATATTTTATTTTATTTTTTTATCAAAAAATTAATAATAATTATTTTTTAAATTTTAGTCGTGTTTAAAGGTTAATGAACTTTCATGATCGTGTCGAATTTATGCTTGAAATAGACTTGTCTTGACATAACTTACGAGTCAAGCTCACGTATTTATTGTCATATTGTACGTATTTTTTAAAGATATTTTTTTATAAATTTAATGTATTTTATATTTTTTAATTATATTATATTATATATATATTATATATTATACACTATTATTAATTAGATGAATGTACCATACCGTTTCAAAAAAAAATTTCCTGTTTTTTCTTACCCAAATCCGTACCATGCTCGGACTGGCATAGCTCACTTTACACCCCTAAGCCTATCAAAGTACATAAGAAGATAAGGTTGGGGAAAAAAGAAGCAAGCACCTAATTGGCTAATTGTACATGTACAGGAAGATATTTCATGGTCCTAGTCTATTGGATAAGGCCAATCATGTAATGCCACGTGGCTATCTTGATGAATAGTAAAAAAAGTCTGGTAGCCTATCAAATGAACGGTTATTCTAATTGCACCCAAGATTTACGCTGTGTAAATAGTAATTCAGATATAATTTTTTAAAAATTATAAAAATATATTTAAATATGATAATTTAAATTATAAAAAATTAAATTAATAACTTGTCAAACGCGTATTTCACGTTTTAAAATTAAAAATTTATTTTTGACAACATAAACAAACGAAACCTTAACATTTGATTCACATGTTTTGTTAATATGACAAATGTTTAATGAGATAAGTGTACAGTACCAGATGCAATGAATAATTTATTCTATTAAATCGTGTGATAGTAAGTTAGATTTAAAATTTAAGTGAGCCCCAGTGGATTTTACAAATTACTCTCAGGCACCAGAATTTTTCTCATTATATGGCTTGAAAAGAATTAGAACTTCATTAGTTTTCGTCAATTTTTTTGAGTTGTTACATCCATAAATTTCATTATTACACGCATAAATTCTCGTATTTAGGCATTTAAATAGACCAGATATAAATCTAATCAGATATAATTATTAAAATTGAATCGAACAATAAATTAAGTAAAGGGATCAATATATTGGTTCAATTAGTTTCATTAATTTTTTAATTAATATATTTACAAATATAAAAAAATAAGAATTACTGTTTTATTTGAATATATATTAAATTTGATATAAAAATTAATTTGAAAAAACATCAACTTAAGTGGTTGAGAAAGTGAGTTTTCGGCCCACGAATATGGGTTCGGGTCTCCAAGCCTTCAATTTTTTGTTCATTGTGCTACAATAAATGTTATATATTGGGACAAGACATCATGCTTGCAAAGGTACCATAATAAATCTAAGACAACTTTAAGCTGATTAACACTCGTTTAATTTGGTTTCATTACAAAATCAGTCCAATTAAAATATCGAATTAGGTCCGGTCTGATTTTGATGACCAGATCAGAAGTGATTCGAATTCGATTACATTAAATTTAACGGAGAAGGTTCAAGTAATATAAAATTATTTAATCATGAAAATCTATTTATATAACTTTTTATATATATATATATATAAAGTTATTTGTCTTTGAAAATTGAAAATATATAAGGTAAATTACACTTTTCACTCTTAAAATTTATTTCATATTTTATTTTAGTCCATATCTTTTTAATTATGTCAATTTCACCTTCCAATTTTTAGTTCAATTTCAATTCTATCATTCTGTCACAATTGACCATTTAATATAAACGGAAAAAGATTTCCTTAAAATTTATATTTGCCTCGTGTGTAGTCTTTTCTCACATTGAAATTTGAGTGTAGGTTAAGTTGGTTTTTATATTCAACTTTAATTAACTTTCACAAATAAACAACCATCAATGGCTTCTAATTTATTTTTGAAAAAAATAAATAATAGAACTCGAGCTCAGGCTGGACTAGGGTTTCTAAAGGCTTCGCCCAAGTCCAATCTGAATTAAGTCAGACTTGAGTTTTCTCCTTCACAACTCATTCCAAACTACAAAGAAGACATTCAAATCTGAAAAAAAAATTGGGTTGGACTCGTCGAGTTAGCTTGCCCAAGATTCACCCCTATATTCTTGAGGCTGTTTCTGAAAATAAATAAGTCCCTTAATTAGAATTATTTACGAGGTAAATTACGTGTGTCTTAGCTCCTGAATTTTCTCAGCACTTCATATTTCTCAATTTCTAGATTTTTTCACAGAGGATGCAAGTTACCAACCCTCATTACTCAAGATAATCCTTTATGGATTAAGGTTAATGGGTGGTAACAAGAAGCACAAATATTTTTGAATCTCTTCATTGCCTAGCAAGGCTACCTGTGGTAGTTGATGACATATCTTTATAGATAATCTTAATAAAATTCAGATTGTGTTTGTTATAAAACTCCACATGTGTTCTGCTTAATGCAAGGGTAGAACTAGGAAAAACAATTAAAAGGGGTTAGAACTTTTTTAAAAAAAATTTTAGTCAGAATTTTAGGGTAAAAATGAGAGAAATGATAGATAAAGATTGGATCGAGCTAAAATTTTTGGTTGCTGGCTAAAATTTTGGAAAAAATATGAGAGAAATAATGGGTATTAATTAGGTTGAGCAAAATTTTAGGATGGACTAAATTGAAAAAAGCCAAAATTTACATGTATAAAAACTATTTCCTAAAGTTTGGAATGGGCTAGAGCTCGGCCTAGTCCACTCATACTTTCACCCTTGACTTAGTGTCATATCATTACACAGTTAATTTCAAACCTGAATAAAGGAGAAACATTGTATTAGGTAGCTAACAACCAATGTAAAATCTTGTCAGATCTCTTATAAACTTGGGATCTTAAGAATGAAATACGATTCAGATAACCGACCCCAAATAATTAAGATAAGATTTTGTTGAGTTAAATTAAGTTTGTTTGTTTGTTATAATTGGACAAAAAATAGTGAGCTGGTTCTATAGTTTGATTAGAAAGGTGAAAAGAATAGCATGACGCAAAACAAATTTAAAGAAAAACTAAACCTATCTTCCAAAATTCTATCATATGAAAACACAATATATTACCAAGTTTTATGGTAGTGGCTATATATACACACACACATACTAGTGGTGCGGGCTTAATCTGTTATTCATGCCATGAAAAAATTACATGAATGAAGAATAAAAACGTAAATTAGACATGATGGGCAAAATTAAAAATTAGACACAATAAAAAAGTAAACGAAGTAAATAACAATAGATTGATGACCGAATAAAATCGTCAATTTATCGTGACGAACAACCCTCACTTTTATATAAGTAATAAAAGATTATACATGCATACATATATATGCGGTGGAGCATTCGAGCACAAACATCATGTGATGCAATTACTTTTCAAGGCCAAACTTGCGTCTTGTGCTCCTTATTCTTAATAAGCAATGGTGAAAGCAGAACATGGTGGCACTATGAGATCTACAACCATGCTGGATCATTCAAAGGAGTAACAACAGCCTTCACCTGCAAATAGTTATGAAGGCTGTAAATTCCCTTTTCCCTGCCTATGCCACTCATCTTGTACCCACCAAAAGGTATTGCAGCATCAAACACATCAAAGCAATTCACCCACACAGTCCCAGCCCTCAGTGCACGAGACAAGGTGTTGGCGGTGTCCATGTTTTTAGTGAAAACTCCAGCTGCTAAACCATAGCTAGTTGTATTTGCTCTTCTAATCACTTCATCAAGGTCCCTGAAAACAAAAAAAGTTTCTTAATTAATGATGTTTAAAATGAGTTTTTTTTTTTAATCTTTTGTTTGTTATTTTTATTAGTATTGCAATGATTATTTATGTTCATATTACTCATTTAAAATAGGCTAATTACATGATTTAAATAAATAAATTGTTAGAGATAGTGATTCATATTTCTGTAATATGTGAAACTAGTATATAGGCCTTATGGGAGGAGCGAGTTGCGTGAACGGAGCTCATAAGGCTCATTGCAGTTTAAATTTAGTTATGTTACCAAGATTGAAGAATGGTATATTGGAGAATTTTTTAATGTACCGGGTTAGGATTAAGGCAGTATAAATATGTTATAATCCTATTTTTTAAATAGTAAAGAACTTAGTTGCTCGCTGCAGTAGACGTAGGCATACTGTCGAATCACATAAATTCTGTGTTATTTTTCTCTCTCTTTCCTTAATACTTTTCACTAAAATTGCAAAGATCATCAACGTCAACGTAAAGGGTATTTTGGTCAACATATAAAAGTGTGAAAAAATTTTAATCCGTACTTTTGTTACATACAGTAAATATATATTGGTCAACGTCAACGTAAAAGGTATTTTGGTCAACATATAAAAGTGTAAAACACTTTTGGAGAAAACATCCGTATTTTTATATATGGTATATAATATAATATAAAATAAATATAAATATAATAATTTTGTACATAGATAAGAGATTTTGATATAGTTACAACTTGGAGTTTAAATGATATGTGATGTCCAGATGCTCAATAGTGCAAGGGAAAATGACAAAAAAATCTTTGAAAATTCACTAACTAGATGTGCCATGAAAAGTTCACAACTCACTTGAATTTCAAGATGGATTGAACTGGGCCAAAGATCTCATCCTTTGCTATCAACATATCATCCTAATTGACAAAAAAAATATCACAGTAATGCTACTTCAACTGATATTTCACATATTTTAACTGGAGTTATTTAGAAATGAAATAAATATTACCTGAACATTAGAGAAGACAGTGGGCTCGATATAAAAGCCTTTGGAGCCTAGTCTTCCACCCCCACATTCAAGGGTAGCATTGCTTTCAATTCCAGATTTTATGTACCTGAGAACCTTCTCAAACTGCTCTGAGTCGATCTGGATTCCCATAAGAAATAAAAATAACATTACTTGACAGCTCTACAAAATTAATTAATACATTTTCAGTTGAAGTGTAAATCACTGGAAAAGTAATGCAGCCCAACAATTTTTCTGTAGATTCATAACCCATTGGGTATGCTCTTCAAACACCAGACCATTCAATAATTTCTCTTTAATTTCGTTCAAAATCCCAAAGAGACAAAACATCATAGTGAGTGCGCATACAATGGTTTACTGTTAGTCTTCATAATTATTTTGTTCCCGTTTCTATACAAGATGGTTTTATCTATTGTGTGCAAGCGATAAAAACAAACAGTAAATTGATCTCAAAAAGAAAAGTGAACAAAAAATCATAGAGAAGATGCAACATAAACATAGTTCGGCAAGATACCTACGTTCACAGGCAGCGATGATCAATCTACTATCCATCAAAGAGATTATAAAAGTAAAATACTTACAAACCCAAAATTCTCTTTTCACCCAATGATGACACAAAGTTAGCTCTCTTCTCATAAAAAGAACCCTAAAAAATACCATCCTTGTATATGCGGGGTTACAAAATAAGAGACGAGTCGGGTTATAAATACCAAAACAAAACAGGTCAAAACAATTTTTCTTTTCGAGTCACATCGGGTTATCAAGAATCCAAGTGAATTCATGATAACCACCCAAAATTTTCTTTAAAGAAAGAAAAAAGGAAACCTCATGTACCCTGTCATGTTGTGCTATAGGAACACAGAAATTAGACATTTCGTATAGTGTAGAAATTTAGTTAAGCCCTATTGAGTATTGACCCTCCAGGGTGAGGACAGCAAAACATGAATGTATCAGAGAACTGTTGGAATTAGTAAACCTGTGCCAGTCAAGTCATGAGAGAGAGAGAGAGAGTACCTGAGGACCTTGTTCAACATCCTTCTTGAAGGGATCGCCAACTATACGTCTCATGGCACGTGCCTTTGCTTTCTCCAGAAATTCATCATATACATGTTCATGAACATATGTCCGAGAACCAGCACAGCAACATTGTCCCTACAGATAGCCAAGCATTTGTTTTGCATGTGTTCCCAGCCTAGACGACCATATGTTGGGGAAAAATAATTAAACAAACCTGATTAAAGAAGAGAGCAAAGTGTGCTTGCTCCACAGCCGTATCAATGTCAGCATCTTCACATACAATAAAAGGTGATTTCCCTCCAAGCTCTAATGTTACTGGCTTAAGATTGCTTCTTGCAGCCAATTCAAGTACAATCTTACCGGTCTTAGTTGATCCTGTGAAAGCAAGCTGCAAAGAAAATGGTAATGCCTTTGAGAGGTGAACTTGTCCAAAATAAAAATTACCAGTACTAAAGTTTTGCCAGATAAATGGTATGAGAATGAGCAGGCCCAATGGTCTCCTACCTCATTAGATTATATGTTACTCCAAGATGTGTGGAGATTGGAAACGAATACTTATTAAAACCCAACCAATCAACACCAGTAGATGTACAGACTAGATGTTGTTGAAGACTTCTTGGAGTAATGGGAACGTTCCAAGTCCCATTTCTTAGTTTCCTAATTCTACTAAGACTAGTATAGGAAATATAGGAATTAGTAATTTCTTATTTGAATTAACAGTTTTTCAACTCTATATATACGATATAATAAACTCTTAATAGATAGCTTTCATTAATAATATATCAGTTTTGAATTTTAGAGAATTCTCCTCTTGTTGGGTGAGTAATCCCCGTGTTACTTGAATTCAAGGAAGTCGACATGTTCAATTCCTTTTCACATTTCTGTTCTGTGTCAAGACTGGAAGAGGACACAGGCTAGGATTCTAGAAGCTCATTTCAAGCTGCCATCTCGGCAACTGATTCCTCAGTTAGTCCACTAGTTTCAACTGCATTCTGGATTTGAGGCAGTGAAGAATCAAAACCACATGTTACCTTTGTTCACTCGAAGTGTATTGTCAGCTCAGAACATTTCTTCATCAGTTATTATGTGAAAGTAGTTGGCTTGATATGTTTCCTGCTATTATATGCTTGAGAAATCCCTTCACTCTAGGTCCATATTATACTACTGGACAAGAAACAATGACTTCCAGCTTCATGCTACAGAAATTTGGGTTCACAAGAGTGCAATGGAAGTCCAATTGCTTTTGAATGCTTGTTTGTTCTCTCCGTCAATGTTCTGATATTATGTCAGGGCTTCAATCCTGACTCTCTCAGAAAGATGGAAACAGAACTGAAAATATAACTAAAAGAAAACAAAGCTCTGTTACATCTTCGCCCTATATCCTATCCTTTTTTATTTCTCATGTCAAACTAGAAGAAATGTTTCACCTCCAGTGAAAGATCTGTCACATTTATCTAATAGACTTCCCCAGGCCTCTGCACCAAGCTTCAGCCCAAATAATTCCTAAAACCACAGGAGTGACTACATTCTTCATTATATGAAAATTTTAGTTACAATATATTTATAATGCCTCCTAATTAAAACTCTAACCTTAACCCAGTACATTAAAATTCCTTAATATATCCTTACCGTACCGCCAAGGGTGAATGTCCAACATAACTAAGGTTAAGCCTCATCAAATCTAGAAAGATGCATGTATTATCATTCTTTCACCCATCATTGAATTCAGGAATCTTATACCAGATAACAGGAAATTAAATAGATAGATATGATGAGTCTATGATCATATTCATGAGAAATTTATAAGATACAAGTGCATAAGAGTTAAGACCTTGTCCACATCCATATGATTAGCAAGAGCTGCACCAGCAGTTGGACCATAGCCAGAAACTATATTCAGAACACCTGGAGGAAGACCAGCCTGTCACAAAGAAGGCCCATTAGATTGAAAAATGACACCAAAAGAAAAGAAACAGGGACCTCATATGAGTTTCTTTCACTACCTCACCTAAACATGAATGCAAAAAAGGATAAAACTAAAAAATTGTGAAATATACATACAATTTTAAGGAAATTGTGCGTCTAACTACATGTTTCATAACAAAGTATGCAAAACAATCATTTACAACTCAACCAACTTGTTTCTCTGGCTTGGCATTTAGTAGATCTGATTTAATGGTCTAACTGATAATTTTCATGCCTTGATAATGCAACTCTAAATGTCATCTTTGTTTTATATACAGCTGTTAAAAGTGCTTTCATGTAAAACAATTTACTAGATCACTTCCAACTTACACAACAATCACCCATAAATTTCCAAGCCTAAATGATTTAACCATATATAAATATATAAACGCCATTACCAAGTGTTGATCCTGCCAATGCAAGGTGTTGGGAGGAAAAGACTGGAAGCAGACCTAACCTCACACATAATAGTGATATATAAATATAATATTTGTAACTTTTAAAATTTGTGGAATTTAATGATCCTTGATTCCATACAGAAAAACCATTGTCAATCCCATTTAGAATCTCTTCTTTTCAAGTTCACATTCCACCTTTGAAATCTAAAAGTATTTTGATTTGGAAAGAAATCTAAAAGGCCATTACGAAGTGTTGGTCCCGCCAATGCAAGGTGTTGGAAGGAATAGACTAGAAGACCTAACCTCACACATAATAGTGATATATTTTTATAAATATATATTTAATATTTGTAACTTTTAAAATTTGTGGAATTTAATGATCCTTGATTCCATACAGAAAAACCCTTATCAATCCCACTTAGAATCTCTTCTTCTCAAGTTCATATTTCACTTATGAAATCTAAAAGTATCCTGATTTGGAAAGAAATGATCAATCATACACATTATAATGAGCAAGACAGCAGCAGAGAGAGTCCAGTTCCTCACCCCATCCAAAAGTGCCTAGACAAGGGAACAGAAGGCGTCCACAAAATCCTAATTTTTTTTTAGAGGTGGTCCACATTGAATGGAATAAAATCAAACAAAATGAAAGGGAAAGGAACTACAGAAACAAAAAAATTGTGAGACAGAACTACTCAAAAAGAAGAATGCAGCTACGCTGAACCTACCTCATGAAATAGCTTTGCTACATACAGAGCAGTCAATGGCGTTTGTTCTGCAGTCTTTAAGACAATGGTATTACCACATGCAAGTGCAGGTCCAACTTTCCAAGCGAACATGAGAAGGGGAAAGTTCCATGGAATAATCTGTCCTGCAACACCAATTGGTTCATGCAATGTCTGCACATGGTATGGTCCATCAGCCGGAACTGTTAGACCATGGATTTTATCTGCCCAACCTGCATCATTTGAAGTTAGAATCTTTAGAAATTTTATCTGAATATTTACAATATACTGAATAATTTAAATGTACAGATTGCAGAACATATCACATTTGAATTAATTTTGCATGTTCTTACCAGCATAATAGTGAAATAGACGCACAAACATTGGTAATTCAATTTTGGCAGCCTGTTCATAAATCTTCCCATTATTCCATGTCTCAAGAGCTGCAATCTCATCATTGTGTTTCTCAACCAGATCAGCAAAGCGCAACAGTATTCGTGACCTCTCCTGAAAGCCACAAGGAAAAAGGGCAGAAGTAAGACAAAGCCGTCATAAAATCAAATCTCACTCACAGGAAAATGCAGCAACAGAGAAAATATATAAGAAGAAAGAAAATGTTCTCACATAAGGGGTCATTTTTGGCCATGGCCCCTCATCAAATGCCTTGCGGGCAGCAGATACAGCACGGTTTATATCTTCTGTTTCACCTTCAGCAACATGAGCAATCACTTCTCCTGTTCGAGGGTCCAAGGTTGGAAATGTTTTTCCTAACAAAAACATGATTTCCAACATGAACTCCATTATATATATATACAAACACATATCAAAAGTTATGCAGTGAAAAGAAGCCAATTGAAAATTTTAACTCCCATCCATCATACCAGATGCTGAATCCACAAATTGGCCATTGATTAGAAGCTGGGTGTGATTGATTTGAACAGGTGGGGTGATTGGTTCCTCTATTAATGCGGCAGCTGCTGAACCTCTGGGTTATTCTTCCCAAGCTAGAATTTCTGCCTGAGGTTTATATTTTACATGGTTTCAAGTTTTGTCATACTATAGTGAGAAAGAAATGATTGTGGAACTTGAAATTGAAATTAAGAAAGTTAAATTAGACCAAATTTAAAGTGCAGAAACAGTTGAAAAAATTACTAAGAGGTGAAGAATTTTTATCAGGATATATGTGCATTACATATAATGTATGGACACACACACACACACACAGATTTCAAAATTTCATTTTTATGTCCTACAGAGATCATCTGCTCCATTACTAGACAGAGTTACTCTCACACTTTCTATATGTAGCCAAAAATTTCATTTCAGGTGCAGGGGATGTTACTCATAAGTTGATTCAAGATATCAGTCACATATAAGCTATATATAATTATATATAATTTTGATTCTAGGGAGACGAGAGGCCCAACTAACAAGAAATAAACTTTCAATTACTACAGAAACTTTGTTGACATAATTTATAAATTCATTAGAAAACTAAAATTTATAAAGTCAAACACAAATTTTGCAGACAATAAGATAAGCAAATAACATACACCAAATATGTTAGATCCATTAGAATCGATACACATACACACATATATGATATATATATATATATGTATACATGTGTGTGTACTTATACATACAAATATATACATGTAGAGAGGCAATTAAAAACAGTCCCAAATAACGCACCACCACCGCTGAAAATGAAGAACATCATCAGAGCTTCAAAAAAAAAACATACATATTTCATGCAAAAACACACACACACACCCCCCCAATATAGATAACATGCATACAGATATTTATGGAGAAGGAGAGAAAGAGGACCTGGAGAGAGAAACACAGAAGCAGAACCTGGACGAAGAGAAAGGGAACGAGAGAGCAATAAGGAGATTCTCCGAGCTGCCATGGCCTTATCAATACGAAAGCTTCTTCTTCTGATAAAAAGTAAGAACTTTGAAGAGTGACTGTGCTTTTAGTTCAGCCAAAAGATGGTACAATACAAACAACTCTCCCTCTCCCTCTCCCTCTCCCTCTCCACACGCGCGCACACACACACACACACATATATATATATGTGTGTGTGTGTGTATGTATGTATTGCCCTTTGTAAAATATGGTTAAAACAATTGGGAACAGTAACAACCTCATTATTCTTACTTGATTTGGAATCCGGGTACTGTCTTCAAATAAAAATAATATTAAATTCAACCAACAAAAATAGATAGAAAAAAAAAAAAGGGGGGGGGGGGGGGGGGGCGCCATAGAGAGAGGACAAGGCTGTGGCTTCAGCAAAGAGAGATGAGGTCCAAGAGGAAGAGGATGTCACGTTCGTTGTTATTACCGTCTGCCGGCCGACTAGACGCCAATTTGTCCAGAGAGAGCAGGTGTTGTAATTTTCTACATGACAAGCACATTTCAGCTGGAGTGTGGTTATTATCCAGTTCTATTAATGTTTTCACTTAGTTTCTAAGTTTCATTTTCTTGTAATGCCAGTTACACTAGTTAAATATATGTTGTGAAAAAAAACTATCTTGATTGGAACAAACAATTTTTTTTTCAAATTTATAGATCATGAATGATTGACTTTGGTTATAACATAATTAGGTTAATGATTATTAAGTATTTGTTAAGAATTATTAAACTGATTATGAAATGTGAACTATTTTTTTTTTTTTGCTCATTATTTAATAAATATTTTATAGGATATATTTTACCTTGTGTTACATAAAAAACAATTAATATTTAACACAGTTATTATATATAATATAAAAATATATTATATATTTTTGAAATTTTGATAAGAGAGTTCTTAATTGCACTTCTCTTTCTATTTTTTTTCTTTTAAAGAGGCTCCATTTCACCTTTTTATCTTTAATATTGATCAACTCTTGCTTTTCCAACACAATATTAATAATTAATTAGAGTCACTTTTAATATCAAAACTTTTATTATTCTAATTATCAATACGTAACAAACTTTCACAAAGATGGTTTGTTTGGTTAGGTTTTCAAATGCAAATTTTGAATTTCAAAACGTGGGATACGCGTTTAACAAATCATTTATTTTAATTTTTTATAATTTAAATTATCATACTCAAATGAATTTTTACAGTTTTTAAAAAATTAATTACAAAATTTAAAAAAAAATTCAAAAAATTATATCCGAATTACTATTCAAGCGCAGTTTAAAGTTTCTGAATAAGAAACTACGAATTTACCACTTTTCCAATTTAACAATATACAACCGAAATATCTAAGTCATAACTCGTGCTCCGCCGGACTTACTGTTACTTATTTTAGAACCATCAAAACTCATTTTTTTTATCCCAATAAAAAGAATCCATCAAATAAATCTTACTGTTTTAACCTTAACCAACAAAGCCTCACTCTTCTTAACGAATATAAATCTTGTTTAGCAAAGCCTTGACCCCATCTGGAGGTCATTTTTTAATCTGGATTCACTAACAACCCTAAGTCCTAGTAAGCATTTCACATTGCATGAAAAGGACTGGCTGCTTACTTAAAACCAAAATGGAACTAGATAAATTAATCAAGCTGTTTTTGGTTGTCACATTGATTTAAAATGATGGACGTCCTAATCATAGATTACCTCATAATATTTTAAATTTATAGTAGAACCCTATACTGTATACAATAATAATCCAACTGCGATGTGCTAACCAAATTTTATTCCTTTAAAAATGCTAACACCCCATGAGAAAGTTGACCATATAAACCTGTCACATGGAGTTAATTTTTAAATCCACAACAATGTATTTAAAAGGATTAGACTCATTTTCGAATGGTATGAATATATATTTCTTTCAAATGGTGCGAGTATCTATTTTTTATATAATTAATGTAAGTTTGATTCTTAAAAATAATACACACTAATAATATAATAGTTAAGTTCTCTCTCCACTACCATTGTTTCAAATTCTATTATTTCATATCTAATACAACACTAAAATTTATTGTATCAGCCAGGGAAGCAGCTGGGGAGCTCTTGTAGAGGAACGTTAAAAATGACCTTCCTACAATCATTTACTACATATAAATATGCAAACACATATACATGTATATATATTTTTCATATCTTCTTTAAAAAAAACAGGGAAGGTCCGACCCGACTCGATCCGAAAAATATTCGGGTTGGGTCTACTTGCTATGTAGTTCTAGTACTCTTTTCTTAGAATCGTTTAAAATTAACTTCGTTTCGGTTTTACTATAACGTTAACCAACCCAACTTATGTGCATCCTAATCGACGGTAAGAAAAATCTGGAACTAAAATTCAAAGTAGAGGAAAGACAGTATAGGTTCAAAAACCATAACAACTGTCAAAAATCAGACAAGAAAACAGGGTTTGATCCCCTTAAATTCACGTCCTTGGGCCGCAAACGGCCCACCAAACATATTAGCAAAGTTAATGGAATGAATTCTCCTTCAAAAACGTGGTTTTCAACTCTGGAAACGGCCCGTACTGCATTTTAAATTTCTGCACTTTTTTATTCATATATTTTGCTTCTTTCCACAGCACAAGCTCAGCCTGAACTGAACTGATCTTTGGGCCTGGAAATTGGACCTTAACCAAAATTAGGCACTGCATAAACCGTCCATAGGCCCAACTTATTTTAGCTGATGGTCAATTTTGCATCACTATATGTGTGGGTTATTTGATGTGCCATTTTCAAGTAAATGTATGTGTTATTTGATGTATTATTTTCACAATTTGGTTATGATATAAAAGTTACTCTTCCAATGATGTGCTATTTGACTTGTCAATGTCATTTTTAATGCCACATTTGACATCAAGAGAAAGTAGTGTCATTTTATGTCATTCACGAAATATAGTTTATATAGGCTAAACAAAAGTGAGGTTCATGCTACTTTATCAAGTAAATATCAAACGAATGTAAATTTCACACTACTTTATCAAGAAAAATAGTTGTGCTAAAAAAATAATATTTTAGTATTAAAATTGAATTGTCAAAATCTGACATTTTTGTACTATAGAAATGCCAAAATATAAATTTGACATAAATGAAATAATATTTAGCACTGGAAATGCTCTCGAAGACAATAGTAATATACCTCCATACAAGTGTAGGGCGCAACTCCCCCAAACAAATATGACAAGCGAAAAGTTTCACAGAATAATCTGTCAAAAAATGCTACGGATCTCATCACATTTTTCTAATCACCTTGATACCACATCTTAGATAAGTACAACATAAAACAATTATTCGGTAGTCTCTTGAAACCATGGTCCCAAGGGTCAGATGGTCACATCAATAATTGTGTACCATACATATATGATATATCATTTGACCATTGGGATAATTGCAATCGGATCATTGAATAATTTCTACACGTGATAGGCTCCCTAGATTGTGAGTCTCACCTATTTGAAAGAATGGTGAATTGGGTACATAAATATAGTAAGAAACGAAGTTAGGATTTTATCTTAGGAGGAGCAATTTTTTTTTAGTAAATGTTCAATCATAAATTTAAAATAAGTAAAAATATTTAATGCTAATTAATGACATTTTTTATAAGTAATTAATTAAATTAAATATTAATTATAAAAGAATCTAACTCTAATAATAAAATAGAAGTATGAAAACATTGGTAAATCAGTTTTTTTCAAAACTGTTCATAAGGCTTTCGACTATTCTATGTCTCAAGTGCTACAAGCTCATCACTGTGTTTTTCAACCACATCAGCAAAGTGCAACATTATCAGTGAGATCTCCTGAAAGGAAGGAGTCACAAATAATACCCCACAACATAAAATCGTTCATCAATCACTCACGTGTATTTTGAAGCAATGCAATATATGAGATGAGAAATATAAGAGTGTTAATTTTTTATACGATAAGATAACACAATATAAAATTAATGAATTTAAGTTGAGTATAAATTATTTTGTCTCATAAACAGATTAATATGTTAAACATAATTAATAAATAAGTCGTATTCAGGTCCATCACATCCTCTTGTTTAACACGTTTAGTATATTTAGTTATAAAAGGGTAAATTATACAAAGATTCTACATGATTTACCCCTCGTTTAACACATTTAGTATATTTAGTTATAAAAGGATAAATTATACATACATTCTACATGATTTACCCGATTTTCACTTAACACTCTTATACTTTAAAAGTAAATAAACATATCTCCTATGATTTTGAAATTGAAATACATTTTCCCTTGAAATAGCATTGTGTTTGTTCAATTTTCAAAACAACAAGGGAGTGTGTGTGTGTGTGTGTGAGAGAGAGAGAGAGAGAGAGTTGTATTTGTATTAGTTGCAGATTCTTTAATTAGAAATTAATGGCTTCTACAGTTACATACAATTAAATTCTTGTGTTTTAATTTTCTAAGAAGTATGTACTCTTAAAGATGTATTTTTGTCAAACACTTAGAGTACTACAATAAAAATTAACAAAAATAAAAATGTTTTGTTTTGTATAAAAAAGGGAAAAAAATGAAATTAAGAGAATTGAATTGTAATACCATTAGGCCTCGTTTGGACGATCGGATAAAAAGGTCGGATCGGATAGGATGTGTTCGGAACGGATGGAAAATAAAATTCAATGAAATATTAAATATCTTATTATAATGTTTGAAACATGCCCGTATAAAAAGTCTAAATATATTGTTTTACTTCAATTCTATACTTAGATCGATATAATTATTAATAAAATATTACAAAAATAAAATATTTGTGATATTAAATTTGTATTCTTAATAATTTTTTTTTTTTGAGATTTTAGAAAAATCAAATTCTTAAAATATATTTTTTGAAAATATATGATTAAAAATTCAAAAACAAAAGTTAAGAACAATAGAGAGATATAGATAAATAAGAGAAGGTTCAACAAATTTAATAATTTATTGTGTATAAATATTAATAATAGATGTAAGAAAAATCGATTTAATAGTTTTAAATGTGTCATCAATAAGGATAATAATATGTGACGAAAATTTATATGGATAACATCAATATCAGTTGTTGGAAGTAACTTCCTCCCTCTTATATATATATATATATATATTGTCATAAGAGAATGATTGAAGATTTTTATTTTACTTTTTATCCCATTGAGCATGAGATAAAAATAATAACACTACTTTGGTGAGATTATTTTAATTGTAGGATAATAATGTGACGAAAATTTATATAGATAACAAGAACCTTATAAAAATATTCAAATTTAATTGAAGGGAGTGACAATTGTACCAAATTATTTTTAAATTTGGGAATATATTGTCACGACCCAAAACCCACCCTATGCGGATTAGGGATCCATGACCCGGGTCTACGGCCCGTGGGCCGTTCCCCGTCCCAAAAGGATCTAAAATGCTGGGTAAAGTTTTAACAAAAGCATTTCTTAATCATCAAAATATCTGGTAGCACAGTTAGTTCACCATTTGATGCATGTCCAAAAATTATAAGTGTTAAATACAGATCCTTCAAAAACAAAACCAACAAACAGGACCGTGGTGACATGGGAGTATTAAGACCTGACAATATTCAACTTAATATAAACTCGCCAAAACAGCTACCAGTAACTAGCAGCGTCTAAATCCCTGGAGCGCCTGAGGGTTCCCCAAATTCTTGTTGTCCTGAAAAATTTAAGGGAGAAGGGGTGAGCTAATAGCCCAATAAGTAATTTCCTGGCTTTAATGTGGGTTCGGGTTTGTCCGATGAAATGATAGATCAAAGAATCACAGATAGCCAATATGGGCAGTAATGAAGGCGTAGCCAGTCACCAAAAATGTGCAAGGTATCGACCCGAGGGTCCAAAAGGCATATCCCACAATATAACACAAGAGTCAATAACAAAGCCAAATGAAATTGGGATCTGGCCTATCATGATGGGCTGCTGCCACAACAATACATTAGCCAATCAAAGATATACCATGCTTGCAACAATATGATCATTCCACAGGGTATAAAAAAATATGATCATACAATGGAAACAAGAATAAGTTAACATCGAATTCAAATAGCCCAGATATACGTGAATTACCCGGGGCCCGGCATACCCCACTAAAACGCATGCTCAGATCCGCCACAGTTCCTCGGGCTCTCTGAAAAGCGTTAGAGCTCTTTTCAATATAGGTCCCGTAGGACACAACAGACCCTAATGGATCTTTTCCCCCACGTAATCTGTGAATGGATGGGTCATTGTGACTGAGCACAACCCCGAGTACACACCAAATATCATGACTGACAAAATCCCATACAAGATGTACAATCGTACCAACATTTGATATCACAAACAACAAAACACGAAGTGTATGGAATCAGTAGAATGTATCTCAAAACTGGTCATGGTATGATAGTGTAATAATATTCAAATATCAATGATCAATCTCAACGTGAGGTGAGCAAGCAAATCAAATCCAAAATCAGGTAAACTGATATCTACAAGTCAATTGGCTCAATCAAGTGCATCAGGTAGTAACGGAGTACAAATTGGCAGCATATGAACAATAACGTGACTGGCTGGGAATAACCCATATTAAAGCGTCAGAATTACTTACCTCAAAATGACTCTCAGTAGTTCAACTAATCAAAGTCTCCTTCCCCTTTTCTTTTGACGTGCCTGTCAATTGAAAATAACTCAGTCTATAACTGAAATCGGACCATACTCGATATTCAAATTTGTTAATCTTGGCTATCGGTATCTCGATTACGAATCTAGATGTCGTCATTGTATCCGGAATGTTGAATAAAATAAGTTTAGGCTTTTACGGATCTTAAATCGGATTCTTGAATTGAAAAGGGCAAAACTGTCCTTTGGCATGTTACGGTCACTTTCTCCCCGGGACCTCTTTTCATAATTTCAACCTCACCGTTGAATTCAGTGGGTCCGAGATTGTTAAAATACTTATATGACTTAACTTATTTGGACACAGGGGTATTTTCGTCATTTTACGGGCCTTTATTTTTCGGGGCCTCATCTCACGTTGTAGACCTCACCATTGGACTCAGTAGGTCCAAGATAGTAGGAATTCATATATGACTTGTCTAATTTGGACACCGGGGTATTTCGGTCATTCTAGTATTTATGTCTTATATCCCGGGGTCTCGTCTCGTGAAATGGACCTCACTATTGAGTCCGGAAGGTCCGAGATAATAAGTTTTGACTATTCATTTGCCTTGTTTGGACTTCGTTTGACTTATTTGTGACTCAGGGGTAAAATGGTAATTCTACCTATTTAATAAATTATTTAAATAATTTATTTTATTATTTTATTATTTTTCCAGGGGTGTTTTTGAAATAATTCTCCAAAGTCTGGGTCAGATTTGGAATAGGGTGAATAGTTGGGGTCAAACCACAATTATCATAAGTTTCGGTTTATTTATTTTTAATTAAAACATTGGACCAAAGGGTTCACCTAATGAAACCCTAGACCGGTCCCAGACCACACCGAACCATCCGGTTCAGTCTTCTCCAGAGAACCGGTTTAATGGGTCATGCTGACGTCATGATGACGTCAGCCCTAATTTAATATTTTTAAAATTCTTTAATGAAACGGCGTAGTTTCATTGCCCCGTTGGATCCGGTCGGGTCCCGACCCGACCCAGACCCGGATCCGGTCCCGTCTTGACCCGACATGCCCCCCGTTTTTCCGGTGGTCTTCTCCGGTCACCCCTGTCAATTCCGGTCACCGGAATCTCGGTCAACCCACCATTTTACATCATTTTGAAGCCCAAAATTTACGGTTTTTGTGCCAAAACACTTCTAGAATCTAAAGCATCATTTTTAGACTGTTTTTAGTTGGATTGGCCACGGTTTTCCGACACCCATAGCCGGTTTTCCGGCCACCATGCCCATTTTCCGGCCGAACCCATTTTTTTTGATTTTCATGCATTTTCTTCTTCTGGTTTCACTCCAAATTTTCTCAAACCTTCATTATAGATCATATAGAACATTTTCAGATCATTTAAATGAAAGAATACACATGAAATGATAGTTTCAAGTCTTTAGGCCGTGACCTGCAACTGAGGGTTTCTCTCTCCTCTCTTAACCATTTGCTTTGATTTTTGTGGCCTTGGAAACCTCATGCTATGTCCTCTAAGACCCTAAGCTCAGAATTAAACAAATCATGCTTTAAATTTACGAAACAGAAGTGAGAACCCTTACCTAAATTTCTGGTTTCTTGGTGTTGGTTGCCTCTCCTCTTCACTTCTGATCCTCTCTTCTCCTCCTCAGAAGCTCCTCATTTCTCCTTCACTCTTCCAGAATGTAGAGAGAGAGAGAGATGTTTGTATATGTGTATATATCTATACATGTGAGGTACACTTGGGAATGGTCCCTTGCTTCTTTCTCACTCAAACAAGCATGCTTAGCCATGCCTCTACCCCTGATTTTCTGATTTCCACCATGCTCCTACTAGTCTAGGTTAGGTAGCCTTTTTATTTTTATATTACATATATATATATATATATATATATATATATTCACATATATATATATTTTTCTCCTTTGTTACTTTTTATATATATATATATATATATATATGTATATATATATATATATCCATACATGTGTGCATGTATGCATGCATGCATGCATACTTGCACGTATTACGATGTTGGGTCTTATTTAATCAATAGGTCATTTTATAACTGATAAAGTGTTACCCGACCCGGCTTGTCTCGATACTCGTGCCAGTTCGGGTCGGGGTATTACATATATTATTTATTTTACATAAATTTAAAAAGAATTTAAAATACAAATATATTTAACTTAATTAAATCCTATTAGAATTAGAATTTAAATAGGGGAATAAAAAAATAAAATTATTTACAAAATGACATTTTAGGTCCACATGTTTTCCCCCAAGTTAAGGAGGTTTCCTTGCATTAAAAGAAGAATCTAACAGAAATATTGTCTTTCAACGAAACTAAGAAAATAAAAAGTTCGAATACATATGAAATAAATTTTTTTAAATTATTATATGATTTAAAAATTAAAGATAAAATAATTAAAATGAATAACAACTCAATCTCCAAATCATTAAGAGTTAAAAGACCCTGTCTTGAGTATCAAAAAAAAAAAAAGATCCTGTCTCATATGCATTCAAATTTATACTAATATTATTTTTAAAAAAATTAATGAGTGAGTTCACATCAAGTGGATAAAACTCCTGATTCACGTGGAGTCATTAAAGTCAGGAAAAAACAAGTAAAGATAAATTATACTGAACTTTCTTAAATTTTTTTAAATATTATATATGTTTTTTTATGATTTAAAAAATTATACTAACATTTCCTCTGTTTTTTTTTAATGTCAGTAACAAAAATCACTCCGTCAATTATTAATTAACCAAATATATAATACTCATATCATCAAACATATTTTACTAAATACCAACTTTACCCCTGTTAAACTCAAACTCAAACGCAAACACTTCTAATTCAAATCTCATTATGAAGCTATTTCTTTCCATTGTCCCGTCTCATATATATACAAAACAACTTCAAAAAATTTAATATATAATTTGTCAAGGTTTATGCAAATTTTTTGAAGTTGTTTTGATTGTAAATTACAATTGCTGAGACTAGGAAAATCAAAAGCAAGAGACAAAATTTTTTGTTTCAAACAATGAATCTATATACAAGAAAAAAAAAAAAAAAAAGGTTCGGTATTGAACATATATGATTTATTATCTATATAAACACTTTGAACCGACACAATAATCACCTTCCCGACCATGCCAAACACATCTGGGTTCTGGTTCATCGCTGGGTTCTGTGAACCAACACAATAATCTCAATGTTCTTGTAGTTGTGGGGTGTGGCATGTTCAACATAATAATCACAGATGCCATAATAACGAATAAAATTTTCGTTGCTAGTTGTGTATGCAAGAATGGTTACAAGATTGAGATTAAATGCTAATGGAGGATGGGGTTTTGATTACTAGTTTGATGGGGTTGGGCATCTATGGCCTCTGTGATTTATTGGATGGGTACTCTATCTCCAGTTTTTTCTTACGTTGATAATGTATTCCGCACTCTAATTGTTCGAAGAAATGCTTAAATCGAATGAGAATCAAATCCAACGTAATTTTTGTTTTGGATCTCTTTAGAGGAGGAAGTTGAAGACTTTTAATACATAATAATCAAGCTTCGTAATAGAGCTTTAATTGTGGGCAAAGAGTTAAGAGAAAAATCATGGGCAAACCATGTAGAAACTCTGTTCATCGTCAACAACTGTCGCAAACATATGTTTGCTTTTCACCGTCAAGCATATAAAAAAAAATTCAGGCATGTTCAAGAACTCTGTTTGGTTGCCAGGAAAACACAAGAAAATAAAATTTAATATGTGTTTGTTGTGACCAATGATAATGAAAAATAACCCCACCGAACCTCTGCAAAAATTTGGACCAAATATCTCAGTGTTTGATTTTAGAGGGTAGAAAGAAAAAAAATATGAATTTTTTATCTAATATAACAGTAAAAAATAATAATTTAAAAGATAAAAACAACTTCAGACTGTATGTAGCTAAGAGCCATCTACTCCCACTGTTAATATGACTTCCAATGTGATATTGTTCATCTATATTCATTTTAAATTCGAACATGTAAAATAAAAGTGAATGTAGATATAAATATCATGAAAGCGGGATCTAAAAATTAATTAAAAAAAAAAAAAAAACATAGATGAGTGAAAAAAAAAAAATATTAAAATATCAAATATATATTTTTAAAATATTATTATTAGAATAATGTATATTAAAATAAAAATTATTGGTGTATTATCATTTGAGTAAAAAAAAAGGGAATCTGTTTCCTTAAAGTTAATATAATTTTTTAAATTACAAGAATTTATGTATAATATTAATATATCATTGTAATTTATTTTTAAAAAAAAAATCTAATGGTGTGATGGTTATTAAACTGAAATAAATAATAAATGAAAAATATCCTGTTGGCTGTTGCTAAAGATCACGTGTGAAATTTGCGCCACGCAATCACGGATTATGGAACAAAAACTGTCATGCGTCCACCTCACCTTGTCGGGAAGTTGTTGATTCGTGTGAATCATGTGGTGACATGTATATAACACGAGAGGAGACCACCAAAAAATATTAAATGAAATGCTCCAATTATGTCAATAGTTTATTACATATACATATATAAATGAGGAATGAAAGGGAAGGGAAGTGTTTTTTAATTTTTTTTATGGTTGTTGAACTGAAATAAAAATAAATAAATAAAATAAAACGGTTGCCGACGACCACGTGCAAAATTTGGAGGCATGCAATGATTGGTGTTGGTACAAACTGTCTTCTGACTCCACCCTATCTTGTCCGTTGTCACATCTCATATCTTATTGGAGAATGCACTAAGCTTGGCAGCCACATGCTTTGTATTAAACAATGGAGTCATGTAATAATATATATATATATATATATATATTATATGAGTAATGTTATTTTTATTATAAATTTTATTAAATTTTTTTTTCGGTTGATATGACTGTTTGATTACTAGTCAATTAAGTCTCTTAATATATGTAGGTACTAGTCAATTAAACCTTTTAGACTTACCTGACATAACTAGCACCAAGATACTGAATTCATTAGCACCAAGAGACTGAATTCACTAGCACTAAAATAGCCACATCAACAAATAAATTTTTTTGGTAAAATATTAAAATAAGGATAGCATTACTTTATATAAAAAGGTTAGCATAAGTGGCGTGTTATTGTTACTTGCGATTTGTTCACAATCCTGTGTAATATTAACACGTATAATATTATCAATTAAATCATAAATTCTTACATTTATAATTAAAGTTAATATTTTTCATATATATATATATATATATATATATATTTAGAGAGTGGAATTATTCCCACCCTCAACATTTCAAATATATTTTAAAAATACAAAATTAATGATTAAAAAAAATATTATATTAAAACTCAAATGTATAGTAGAAGAGTGAGAATAGGCATCCCATGTGAATATATATAATACAAATAAGGAGTGGAGTGGATTTTTTTAATAATTTAGAATATTAATTTTTGATTTCATAAAATTTATAGAAATAAACTTCTCAATAACATATTCATCACAAATTAAAGAATTAAAAAAGTATAAAAATTTGATATTAATCAATAATATATTGGATTAATATCCAAATTGGTTAATATAAACAAACTTACAAATTAAACAAGAAATTTAATTTTAAAAAATTCTTAAAAACTAAAAGCTATCCAAAAAATTCTAAAAAATATATGGAAGTCTCATTAAGGAGTGAAATTGAAATTAAAATTAAAATAAGATTAAAAGTGTTAAAATTCTTAGACTTAAAAGGGGGGACAAAAATATAAATTAAAAAGATATATTTAAAATAATTTAAAAGTTCAAAAAATATAAATAAAAAAATTGAGAGTGGCAATGGTCCCATTTGGACCCATGCTAGCCCCTTCCCTAAACATATTAGCATAACATTTATTGTTCTTATAAAACAAGTGAAATAAAAATAAAAATCAAATTATGAGTACACAAAGGAAACATGTATAAATTAAAAGGACAATTTTGTGTTTATGGTAAGATCAATTTGCCTCTCAAGAGATGAATTTGCGGTAAGAAAGTCGATAATGATCTATTAGTACGAGTAAGATTTTATTCAAGTAATGCAAGTATTTACTTTTCACGCAAACGGTGTGAATTTAGTTCTCCTTTCTCTCATGTTGTTGTATATATAAAAAAGAAGGTAATCTATAAGCACAAAATAAAAGGAGATTTAAGTTCTATTTTGATATTTTATGAATTGAATTTATCCAAAATTAAATTAACCATTTTCTTAATGTTCAAGTTTTTAGAGAAATCAACTAGTATAAGAAAACCCCCCCACAATTCCTCTATGTATTGAATGAACCTCTTAACCACCTTTTCCCCCTTCCCTCCCTAATCCAATCCAATCTGGAGCAGATTTAAAACATATCCTATGTAACACTTTGAAAAGTTATTTTTTATTTAATAGATTATAGCATATGCGAGAGACTCTTTAAATTTTAATATTTCAATTTTTTTTATCTTTATTAAATTTTATTTCATATTTTGACTATTCACAACTTTTATTTTTTACTAAAAATAAAATTTGAGTGTCCTTATATATGTAAAATTCAAATTTTATTTAAATTTAATATTCTTTTAATTTTATTTAAAATTTATTCATATGATTATTGTAAATTATGAAAGCAGCAAACTTGATAAGTCTTGAGAATAAATGGTAAAGAAATAAAATACTCTATTTATATACAATACCCTTGTTTTGTTTTTAACGGTTGGAAACGGTCAAATTTAAGGCTGTATGTAATTTTTTTTATCAATTTGTTCAAAGTTTTTTGTGCAAGATTTGTAGACATTTGATTAAAATATTTATAAAATATTCATTGGTGAGTGAGAAGCTGCTCTACCAAAAAGACGAGTCAGAAGCCAAAATTTTTTATTAAAGATTTATTTTCTTTGTATCTTCACTCGTATATTTTTACTTATGTAGTATATTATTTTCTTTGTATCTTTACTCGTATATTTTTGTTTGGGTTAATTGTTTCTGACAATTACAGAAACATTTCTTATACTTTTTAAAATAATACTGTCTCTCTGTCAGTTTGATCGGACAAACAGTGTTAATAGAATTAATTTAATTACTAATATACCCTTATATATTTAATAATATTATTCGGTCAAATAGTTAATAACCCTATTTCTTAAGATTTTCTGCAACTACACGATGACATCCATAGTTGCTTTCAGCTTGAGCTTGGGAAACAGACTAGGAACTTGATTCAGAAAGAGCTTAAAGGGACCTAGCTTACAAGGCAGGCTCCTCCTCTCTCACTTCTCTTTCTGCTGGTCAATCGAAGGCCCTGGGAACTAAGGCCAAGCAAACAAGCAAAGCACAAACTACGGAGCAGCCGTAGCAAACTAGCAGCTAGAGACAAACGGCTCTACATTCACAGGCACTTTCCACATCGAGATCGGGCTTGGTGAACCGGGCTCTCTGCTTCTTGTTGAAAGCCTTCTTCCCTGAGTCTGACCCCTAAGATAGAGCAAGAGCTGCAAGGGTAAATTCTTGATTATAGCATTTTGTGGGTTCAATCCATTCATGCATTTTGATTTTTCTTAACTTTGTGAGTTCAATCCATTCATGAGTTTTGATTTTTCTCAACTCTGTGAGTTCAACCCCTTTATGGGTTTTGATTTTTTTTTTTCTCTCACATCAATTTGGGTTATGGAGCCAAGTCTCAACAATTTTCGAGAAATTATTCCCCCTCTACACACACACATATATATAAACATCTCAAATTCACACACACACACACATTTGTCCAGTTAGTCCTAAAAAAACAGATGCAAATGCTTTTGAATGGTCAGTTTAGTGTTTCCGAAAATGGTTGCGGGATCAAGGCTTGTGAGAGCTTTTGAAAAAGAAAAAAAAAATAGGTCAAGAGGAAATAACTGTTGGATGCACTGTTCCGGGGCCTGCTTCGTTCGATTTTGATACGGATGTGTTTGAAACGGAGGACCTGGCCTGTGGCTCGGGAGAAAGAACCAGATTCTCAGTTTCGATGGGCGATTCCACGACGGACCCCTAAGCACAAAAAAATCTTTTAGAGAATGAGAGAGTTTATAGAAATGGAGGGAAGAAAGAAATTGAGTAATATTGTAATTTTACAATAATAGAAAAAAATAATTTTGTTATTGTAATATTTGTAAGGGCAAAATTAATACTTAAAAGAATATATACTCATGTTATTAATTTTTGTTTCTATGAACAACGATAACTGATGGTAAGAAACAATACGAGACACATAAATTAAAAGGAAAATAATGTTATTTTAAAAACTTTAAGAAATTTTTTTATAATAATCAAAAAAATTTTAAAAAATAATAAAAAGTGTAATTAGTTTTTTCTGTTTTTTCTTTTTTTTTTTATTATATAATAACACATGATATATGAGTAAAGATAAATGATAAAAAAGACAAAGAACATAATCATTGCTCAAACACATGACGAGACTGTTGGAGGGTTTCCAGCTGATGTGACTCGTCACAATGACCATGAATGTCAAATTGAAGCTTTGTCGTAGATGCTCGAGAATCGAAGATAAAAGAAAATAAAATTTAATTAAGACTTTTGTGTAAATATAAATAATTTTTTTTTTATCAGCAGCCCAAGAAAATAACAAGTGAAATAGACAGAATAGTGCCATATTTGCGGTATGGTACATACCACTGGCTTTATCTCATGCTGCAGCTGCTTGTCCCTTCTATGCAGTGTTTGTTTCCTCTATTCAGGATATTGGGTGAGTGGAGAAAGTAGATAAACATTTAATGGGTCCTAGAGATACTAATTTTAAATGGAAAAAAAAAATTGTATTTGAAAAAAGTTGTTTATAAGTGTTTTTTTTGTGATAAATATTACTGATGATTTTTGATAATTATATCGATGATTTCTAAGATTTTTAAAATTAAATTAATATTTTTTATTTTACATTAATTACATATTAATAATATGTAAATACTTTATTCAATCATTTTTTTTTTCAAAATGACAAAACTATTGATTTTATATTTTTTTTAAAAAAAAATTGATGTTTTTTTCATTTTCCAAACTAATGTTGATAAAAACCTTAAATTTATTTTTATCTAAAATAAAATAAATTATTTATCGTAAATTTACTTTTAAATAAAATAATAAAAAATCTTTAAAAAAAGCTAAAAAATTGGTCAAAATTAAAAAAAAAATGTAAAAATGAAAAAAATAAAAAGATAGTTTTGTCATTTTGAAAATAAAATTGACTGGAAAGAAGTATCTGTATTGTCAAAAAAAAAGTAAAGAGATCAATATAATTTACTTTTTTTTTTTTTTTGTTTAAAGCAGTGGAGGGAGTGTTGTAAAATTACTATTTCACAAGTTTATAGCAGTTTCAATTCCGAACTTTGAGAAAATTTAACAACCTAAGAGCAGCTTTAATAAGGGTGCCATTTGATGTGTTATTTTTAAAATTTGATACTTAATGCAAAAGTTGTTGTTTTAAGCAATGTTTTAAAATTCGGACCGGACCAGTCGGTTCAACCGGTTGAACCGTCGACCGGTTCACAAAACGGTCCGGTTTAACCCATCAACCCGTTTTAAGTTCAAAATCGTTCTAAAAATAGAAAATCGGTAAAACCGGACGGTCCGACCGTTGAACTGGTTGACCCGGTACTGGGTCACCGGTTCACACAGGTTCTTGGCTGCAATTTTTTTTTTTTTCAGTATATTCAAAATCTCAAATTTCATGCAATTTTTTAGCTGAATTTTGGCTGAGTTGAGTTGGTCTTTAGCTGAATTTATTTTGGATTGTATTTAAAATTTTAAACCCTTGAAGTTTGAAACTCCAGTATTATATATTTGTATCATGTGGTATTTTATTTTATTTTATGCATGATTATTAGTGTTTGTATCTTTTTTTTCTTCATGTAGTTGAAGACTAAATTATTGGGTTATGCTTGGATTAGATGTTAAAATGATTTTTGTTATGATCCTTGTGATTATGGAAAAATGGCAATGAAGTTTCAACTTTCAACATTGTAATAAGGTATGTCTATTATACTTTTTTCATTTTTTTTCTTGAAGTTTTACATACTAAGAAAATTCATATTTTGTAAAAAAATTTTATATAATTTTTGTATAATTTTTAAAATTTAAAATATCAATAATATGTATTATTAAATTTATTAATTACATAATTATGACATCACGGTTTGATTCCGGTCGATCTAACGGTTAAACCGATAACTCGTAACTCGGACATTTTTTCGATTTGATGAACAGACTGAGTCTGAAAACATTAGTTTTAAGAGAGTGTTATATAACGTGTCAGCAAAAAATAATGTCATTTAAAATACCACATTTGACATCAAATGTAACAGTTGTTATTTTGTTATATTTATAAAATCGGCTGTATTTTATTATTTTATATTTTATATTACTACTTTTCACGTTACCAACAAGTGTAACTTGTTGAAAGTTTTCAAAGCCATACAAGAAGATCATAATGACTACTTTTCTTACATTCTTTGTTTTTTCATAATATATATATCTTGCAATATGACTAATTAAAAATTTATAAAACAAACATAGCGGAGCAAGTTTAAAAAATGTGCATAGTGGGGACAAATTTTTAAATATTCAAAATCTTAATTTAGCCCTAATATTTTGCTAAATCTGCCGTTGTGAATGATAGTATCACTTTTTTCACTTTTTTTTATAGATCGGTTAGGAGTATTTCGGATCCGTTTACTTGCAACAGACTAAGTCTCCTTTCTCGTAACACTCAAGCTTATTCCTTAAATTTTAACTGCCAAAAATCGGCCTCAGAGAGAATTCGAACTCGAAACGTTTGAATTTTATCATCAACTTATTTATCGTTCGGCCGCACTCTCGGATGGTAATAGTAAAGATGTCAATCAGGTCGAGTCGGACACGACATGTTAACAAATGGTACAACACAGTAGTTTGTGGGCCAGGCCAAGCATGACACGACATGGTGGGCCGTGCCGGCTCGATCCTCTCAGGCACGCGGCACGACATGAGACCCAACACAGGCACAAGTACGGCCCAAAACGGTGGCCCGTTGGCACGACACATTAGGCCTAATTTATTTCTAATTTTATTGTCATTTATTATTATTATTATATATTAAGCAAAATATTATAATAATTTTGAGAAGAATACAAATATAAACAAAATATTATAATAACAAATAATAAAGTGAATAATAATAATATTAAACTAATAAATAACAAAGTAAAAAATACAAAAGTTAAACAAAATATTATAATTATTAATAATAAAATAAAAAATAGTGATATTATATAATTAGAACAACAAAAAATATAACATTTAAAAAAAAATGATCTATATTAGTCATCAAAAGCAAACCAGCTCACTGAGTGGTTTGACACATGAATCAGCATGGCATCGCCCGTTTGGTGAGCTGGGCCGACACGGCCCATTGGCCTGAATGGGCCGACTGAAATAGGCCCGGTCGGCCCATTTGACACCTCTAAATGATAGTATCACATTTAAGTGAGCAATAATTCTCCAACTATGTACTTATATAATGAACATCTCATGTTTAAATGCAAATTTGACCATTTTAGGTGACTTACGTTGTTCGTATATAAATATTCCAATCTAAACGCTAAATGATAATACCATGTTTAAAAGAACAATAATTGGCCAACTACGTACCCATACAATGAATTTCGCACGTTTAACATGAATTCAATGCAAAGTAAAAATCCAATGATAGCAATTCTCGGTAAGACCGGTTCGAATTCGAAATCTTTTCAACCGACAAAGCAAAAATGTGGATGATAATGCACATTCGTAGTAATTGCACTGCTGTCTATAAACTGACCATCGTCCAAATATACCAACAGAGATTGCAAAAGAATTGTATAAGACGCACGCCTTTCCAACTCACTTGAAATTATCCCGTGAGCCTGTCATACTCGTGTGATGACCTCTGTGATTGCAACCGTACTATAAATACTGTATGGATTTTATGAAATGCTGCAATCACGATGGGCTCACGGATAATTTCTCCCAACTCGAAAAGCTTGGTGGGATTTTTTAATTTGAACTTACCTTGCATCCTTTTATGGTCAAGAGGCATTTGGAGTACCAAGCAGGACCCAAGAAGGCAACTTGCCAGACAACACTGGGGCAGCTAGGGCCACTGCCTCTCCAGTGTTGCGTGGCAATATCTAAGGAGGTCCGGTGTGACTATATAATGCCCTGAATGAATGCAGGGGAGTTCTAGGCACATTTTGTGAGGATTTGCTAAAGATAGAGAAGAGAGGAGAGAACTCATGGCTAGAGAGAATGGTGTTGCTCTTGCTGAATTGTATGCCAATTCACATGAGGAGCTTGTAGAAGATGAAATAGTTGTGAGCAATAACTACAAGACCTTCGTCTATCCATCTTCTTCCAAGGAAATGCAGATGCTTAATGGAGACTACTGCATGTCATCTGCAATCCCTGGATGGTTTGCTGACATTACCCCAATGTGGCCAGGTATATATATATACATATATATATATGTATATATGTATCTCTTAAACATCCCCCTGTTTTTCACGTGTACTGTGTGCATTTTGGATTGTTTTAATAAGTGCCTTCTCTTGAAGGAAGTAAAAAAGAAAAACACAAAGCTAATATATATCTTGAAATCTCTTCACTAAACAATCATATAGGTTTGGAAGTAGTCTCCAACAACTTGTCACATCATATCATTGTACGAGGGTCTTATAAATACTAAAATATTTTGCGAATTATGAAAAATAATTTCTCACAAATTTATAAAATTTGTAAGACATTGTTTCACAATGATATAATATGACCGTTTCATTGAATAATTACTCCAACTACTAATACCTAATAAAGTAAAACAAGAAATGACTTAGACAAAGTAAATGAGTTCCTAAAGCTTAGCTAGAAAATTAAACCCTTTTTAGATCGAGCTTAACCTCACTCTTTTCAAGAGCAAGTGGAAGTAAGTTTTTGCTTGAGCTAGCTAATCTCAATTTAAAGTTCAAGTAATATGGTATTTTATATTAAATAATAGTTAAACTTGAATTATTTATCTCAGGACGACGAAAAGTGTGAGAAATTTAGTCTCCGATATAGAGAAACATGCAAAATTTTCTCATGTGATTGACTGAATGTTTGAAAACAGCCCAGACAAGTTCGTTCAACCATAAAAACTAGACATGGGTCAACATCAAGGCACATTGTGCCAAGAGTTTGTAAAGTCAAACTAATTGGTTTAGTTCTTAGCAGATAGATGATTAAAGTAGTGTTAAAGTTATTTGATTTTAATTTGTTAAAAGATTTATTTGAAGTTGATTTATAAGACAAATAAAGTAAATTTGAATAAATTTTAAAACTCGTTAATTTATTGAGTTGTGTATGAACCCGACTCTTTAAACAAAAAATAGTATAATATTATATAAAAAAATCAAGTTACTAGAATTCGACTCGTGATCAGCTTAATTAAAAATTTGTTTGAGATCAATTTAAAAAATTAACAAGTCAAATTTGAACACAATTTGAATGAAGTTTATTTATTTTAATGAGTTAAGCTTAAATATTTATAGTCATAGTTAAAAACTTATGATATTATGCTCAACAACGGATTAAGATACCCTTTAATATATTTTTCATTAATTTATTTTTAATATAATCTTGTATGCACGCCACATCATGAGTATGTTATTAAGTAATTAAGATATTATTTTAAAAAGATGAGAAAAAAAAAATTACTGAAAAAGAGCCTATCCTTGGATAACAAAGTTCAAAGGGCCATGAACAATGTTTGGTCCAAGATGATAGGTCTAGTTGTGATTTCATGGGGCCTTTTTTGGGGTTGAAGATAAGCAGATAACGACCTTATGGACCAAAATGCTCCATTTTGAATCCTTGATAGGGACTGCTATCTTCACTAAAATTGTACCTTGTCCATAAAAATCATTATTGTAACATGTGATATATATATACACACACAAACGCACACATTCATCATGTACAAAGCCACCATTTATCTTTCACATGATTTAGAGCAGCTTAAGTTCTCAAAATTCTTTTAGAAGTCGATGGAGCTCCAATAAAGAAAAAATGATTGGGCTGTCTTACAAAGTTAGAATTAGATAGGTAATTTTTTTTTTATGGGTCATTGAGTTAGAAGGACACGAAAATTATAAAAATTATTATCAAGTCTCGGTCCAAATTTAATAACTCATAAAGTCTTTTAAATTTTTAATGACTAAAATACCATTTTATTCAAAATCAATTCATCACTTTAAAATACCTAGGCGCTTGAAAGATGTACATTTTTTTAAAAAAATTTTAAAATTCAATAACTTAAAAATTATAGACTTATTTTTAATAAAATTTATATATTTAGACCCTGAAAATTGAGATCTATCAAACAATATCCATATTACATATAAAATTCTAGAAAAAAAAATCGATTCAAAAGTGTAAACTTTTGTCTCAGTAAAAGTGTAAAATTTTATATTTATCAATGAAAATTTTCATCCCAACGAAGGTGTAAATTTTAAAAATTTCTGAAAGTGTGAAATTTTACACTTTCATAAAAAAATAAGAAAATTCTCAATTGTATTTAGTTTTATTGTGTTTTTACCACATTTTAGATGCTCAAAATTGACTTTCAAGAGTGTGAAAATTTTTCCAAAAAAAAATTATATTAAAGCATGAAAATGATTAAAAAAATACACTAGTTGTAAAAGTATAAAATTTATACTATCTCAAAATGTAAAAATTTTATAAAAATTGAGAAAAATGAGTTTCTTAGATGAATTAACAAAGCCATGACTACTATACAATTCTAAAGAATATTTGCTTTTGAATTGACCGCAAGACTTGACAATATTGCTTTAAGTATATTGAATTAACACCAAATTTAACTAGAAGAACTCTGTATCGATCTACCAGGTATTAGGCAACCTCTATATTGTGATTAACTATTTCAGTTGGTTGATTTTCAACCTAGTGAATGGAAATATATTAGGCACATCAAAACCTCCCACCAACTTTATTGTTTCTATATTTCTTGGAATGAAATTTAAAAGCTATTATATTTGATAAAATAATATTGGAAGTGAAACCGCAAAAAAAGTTTTAAATAATATATATATATATATTGGAATCATCCAAACATTTATGGATGAGAGTAAGGACCTGCCTATCTTTCTTCTTAGATTTTTGCAAGGCATCCTTTTGATTGGGAGTCAAAGTTGCCTTATCTAGATTTTTGCAAGGCATCCTTCTGATTAGGAGTCAAAGTTGCCTTATCTTATGGCTTCTCATAGCCTTCTTCAACGATCTCCCAAGCATCTTGTGAGCCACGCAGGGCCTTCGTAAGAATTGCCCAATATCGTAATTGTCTTTGATAAACCGAGGAAATTGGAATCCCGTCATACTAGTTGCTATCACCACAATTATAATGGCTCTGATACCACTTTGTTGGAATTAAATCACAAACAAGAGCTCTAGGAAATATGAAAATAGAAGAGGAATTCACTGACCACTCTAAAAAATACTTAGACTTCAATCTTACTCCTATATCCAAAATGGCATGTGTATAAGGTTTATATAGGTTAGAGTACATGAGCCTATAATTAATCATCATCCATATGCAATGTACCATACATGTATCACCCATAAATACATACATGAATTTGAAATATGAATAGACACATACATGCTCAATACTATGAATGCATGAACATAGTAATAATAAAAAACTTCTAAAAAATTTAAAAAACAAGACTCTTTAATATTCAACAGAGCTTCCTCTTTGCATCACAACATATTGCTCAAATATAATCTTTGATGAGGAGGCCCACTAGAATCATCCACCAAAGAAACCAAACAACCACCCTGTAAAGGAACACTCACTTCAGTATTTCAGCAGAATCATCCACTTTAGCGTTTCGGCAAATTAGCAATCCCATTACCATCTTTGATGATGCACCGAACACCGAGATCAGCAGACCATTGGATTTATAAAAAGAATCCTGAAAATGAGTAATTTTCGAATACCAAACAATTCATTATATTTGTCAAACTAAACCCAATAAGCTGCTAGAAATGAAATTGAGAGATCTTGATGTAGATTTAGGTCTAGCGATTAGCAGATAGGCAAAAGTATATATATATATATATATATATATGCAGATTGTGAGTTTTGTGTATGTAGTAGGGGAAAGGAAGGTTAGAGGGAGGGTTGGCGACAATGGATTTCTAACCATCCTCATCCTTCCCCTCCAACGACGACGTCTTCAATTTCGTCGACCTCCAGACTGAAGAGCTCAATAAATTCCAGCAAATTGCGTGATGGTAATCTGTTATGATGGTTTAGGGAAGGTAAAGTGATAAATCATATATAAAGACATTTTTTTTATTTAAAAATAAATAAAAGTATCAGCTCAACAAAATGGACTTAGCTTAAAATATAATATAACCAATTGTTGTTTAGCTCAAATGTAAAAAGTGCGTGCACTACACTAATTAACTATTTTTTAAAAAAGTGTTTTGGGTCATTATAATTTTTTTAGTTATATTAGGGAAAAAAAATTTTGATAACTCAGTATCTAATCCTTCGAGTTGACTAATTCGAGAGATCAATCCATCGTCCACTAGTGGAGAGTTCGATTAAAGTTAGGACAGCGTTTTATATAAACTAACCTAAAGAAAAAATGGCATCCGCTGAGTTTCGACTTAACGTCTTTGAGACAAATTCCTTAATTACTGTCTACCGCCCACTTGGCCACCCCTCGAGGTTAACTTGCAAACTAGCTTGTTTCCTACTGTAAGATCAAAGATGCATGCTGACCTAATATATATAAGAGCATCACGGGAGTCTGGAAATTCCATTCTCTATAGCTCTTTGGTGGGCACATCATAGCTTGGATTCCAATCATTTCTAAGGAACTGTTTGAGAATTCTTTAAATTCGATTAGGTCAGAACTACTCTTATTAAGTTATTTTATTTTTAAGAAAATCAACTCATTTTTAGTTTGATTTTGTTCAGATTTTAAGTATTTTTTAGGACCAGATATGAACCAATATAATGTTAAAAGGTACTTACCAAACAGTAAAAAAATTAAAACCTGTTCATCTGTATTTTACAAAACCGATTCTAGTTTTTCCCAAACAAGCCTTAAAACATCGTATTCACGACAAATTATTCAGTGGTCCTAAACCAATTCAATGAATACGTGATATGTGGCAAAAATTATAATGAAAAAGTCGACATCAATGCATTTTTTGACACATGTTTTGAATTTCTAGCCCCAAACACCATGTCAGCAATGTTCGATTCGAGACTATTGAATAATTTCGTCTTTTTTTTTTTTTGCTAACGAAAGAATTGTCTATTTACAAGTACCGAAAGTCTCGGAAAATAAACATACGTATTAATACATACTCTTACTTAGTAAGATTCGAAATCGTGACCCTCTCCTCTAAAGAGAGACAAGCACGAGATGTCACTCGGCCAACATTCCTGTCATTTGTTATTATTTGAGTAAATTTATATATAACAAATTTTTTTAACAAATTTTTTCAATCAAGGTGGTGAGACCTAAGTGCATGTAGATTCAATTACCGTGTATTTAGGAGTTAGAAAATCCGTTATGTATATATAATGGTAAAGAAATCACATTTGGATTGCTTTCATTTGTTGATTGTCTCTGAGTACTTGCAAATTGCAACTTAAACTATAGTTGGCTGGCTGTACATGGTATGGTAAAACTTTCTTCTATATATAATATTTCATGTTATTTTCCACAGGAGAGGCTCATTACTTTAAGATAGAAAGCATCTTATTTCATGGAAAATCTGAATTCCAGGAAATTTTTGTAATTCAGGTAATTTTTACTACTCTTGGAAACATTAAAACGTTACATTCTTTTATGTTGTCTTCCATATCATGCTTTGTTCTCTTTGACAAATCATATAGCAGACTGGTGCTAATTACAATTGAGATTGTATATTTTATATTTTTACTGTTGCTGCTTGTAGTCATCATCACATGGCAAGATTGTTTTCTTGGATGGTTCCATTCAACTCACAGAAAAGGATGAATTTGCATATCAAGAGATGCTCGCTCACCTTCCACTCTGCTCCATTCCAAACCCAAAAAAGGTTCTCTCTCTCTCTCTCTCTCTCTCTCTCTCTCTCTCTCTCTCTCTCTCTCTCTCTCTATATATATATATATATATATATATATCATCATCATCATTTCTTCTTCAGGTGTTGCTTATTGGAGGAGGAGATGGGGGTATTCTGCGGGAGGTGTCTCGCCATTCTTGTGTTGAGCAGATCGATATATGTGAACTTGATAAAATGGTGATTGATGTGAGTAAACAATTGTTTTGCACGAGCCCCAGTTAGAATTTTTTCTATATATATATAAACAGTAATTGGTGATCTCAGTTTTTAGTTTATGAAACTGTATAATTTTTCAGGTCTACAAGAAATTCTTTCCTGATATAGCAATTGGATACGAGGACCCCCGAGTAAAAGTATATATTGGTGATGGTATGAACAGTTGCTTCCCTCGTAATTATCTTCTTCCGTAGGTTCATTTCTATATGATTTTTTGTCAAATGTAGGAGTTGAATTCATGAAGCATGTCCCGAATGGTACTTACGATGCCATTATAATCGATGCTTTTCACATGATGGGTATCTCTCTCTCTCTCTCTCTCTCTCTCTCTCTCTCTCTCTCTCTCTCTCTCTCTCTCTCTCTCTCTCTATATATATATATATATATATATATATATATCGAAGCTTTCACCTCTGCAATTAATCAAATTGGTCTTAAAGTATTGTCCGTTTTGATTTACAAATCCGCTAGTGAATCCAAATTTTTAATCCAATGCCAAGCTTTAACTTGTGTGTCCTTCTGAGCCTTATGCCTAAAAGGCGCCGCCTTGTTAGCGGAGTCATGTGCAAGAAGATTTAGACTCTGATATCATGTTAGATGCATGCCCCCGAGTTTCTTGAAAACTCACTCAAAAGCCTTAATTTTCAGTCTAGCAACGAGCAGTCATATGTTTGGTCTTCTAGGCTCTATGCCCAAAAGGTCCCTCCTTGTTAGAGGTATCCTTCACAAGCAGGACTCAAGTTTTGATGCCATATTAAATACGTGGCCTAACCCTTACAAAGTATTATCTGCTTTGATGTGTTAGAAAACTAACAACCTAAACTTTTAACCTTGCAACAAGCTCTTACTTGTTTGTCTCTCTAGGCCCTACGCCTAAAAAACCCCTCTTTTATTAGAGGTTGTGCTATGTCTTTTATAAATTCGTGAATATTGTCATCCATTGTGGATGCCAAAATCTCAAGTAATGCTTGGTATTCTTAATTATATTTTTAATGTGATGTGTCAAAATATAATAATTTTAAAAATCACATCATGTGAAACTCAAAATTACCATATCCTGAGAAATTACAATAGGGATACAATTAGAAACAAGGCATTTTTGCCAACATCTCAGAATCCTTAAGATGTTACATCTGATCTTTTGCAGGACCTGCTGCACAACAGTTATCAGACAAAAGCTTCTTAGAATCAGTAGCTAAGGCTCTCCGCCCGGGAGGAGTAGTGAGTTGCCCAGCTGAAAGCATATGGCTGCGGGATTTCGTT
The DNA here is from genome assembly GCA_008638375.1 of Nyssa sinensis. Classification (NCBI taxonomy): domain Eukaryota; kingdom Viridiplantae; phylum Streptophyta; class Magnoliopsida; order Cornales; family Nyssaceae; genus Nyssa; species Nyssa sinensis. Next base: position 8,808,299 of record CM018036.1, read on the forward strand.
GTTGAAGACACCATCGCACTTTGTCGCAAGATATTCAAAGGTTCTGTCAACTACGCTTGGACAACAGTTCCTGCATATTCAAGGTATACTCTTTATAACTCTTCAAAACTGTTCGAGACATCGTTCTAACTCTTCTTTATGAATCAAAAATCAGCGGAGTGATCGGCTTCATGCTTTGCGCCACCGACGGGCCGCCAGTCAATTTCAAACACCCCATAAACCCTATAGATACAGAGAGTTATGGCGTGGCGAAATGGCCCCTGAGGTTCTACAACTCAGAGGTAATTCCTTTCTTGCTGAAATTAGCTTCTGTATATGATAGACTTCCAGCTGCTTAATGGGGTTGTTTTTTTTGTTTTTTGTTTTTGTTTCTAATCTTCTTTCTCCAGATGCATACTGCTGCATTTTGTCTGCCATCTTTCATGAAGAGGATGAGGAATTCCAAAATATGAATGAAGGATTTGAGCGAGTGCCACAAAGTTGGATTCAGGCATTCATTCATTTTATGTGCCTATGTACTTTGAATTTGTTTTTGTAATTGAACATGATCTTCAAAAGGCACAGAAGAGTGGGGTTTTGATGAATTTAAGAGCTCTGTTTTGTTCTGATAATTCTTGCTTCTGAGAATGCAAATTCAGCTTCCACTCTCATAATTAGTAGGTTTATTACTGGGGTCATGCGCAAAATAACTGGAGTTGAGCAATTAGTTCCCCCATGAGCAACTTATAAGGATAATTAGACTGAGAATATAAAGATTACTGACTCATACAAAATCCGTCATTAAAGTTGTTAGATTTTAATAAAAGATATTATGACTAAAATACTTTTATATATTAAGAATTTCTCATGTCTTTTCAAATATTGCAAAAAAATCCCTATAATTATTAGATACTATCAAACAGGTCAGTATAATTATTCGTAATGAGTAGTTCATATTTTTCGTTAATGTCCGTCTTTAAACAATGTTGACAAATAAATCAATATAATATTATATACCACAGGATTACAATGAAGATTCTTATAATTATCAGTTATCACAAGAGAAGTTAATGTAATTATTCTCAACTTATATTTTGGGGCCATGGCTTGTGGGCAAAAAGCAGAAATCAAAAACTAATTGATAATTGGAAAATGTAAAACAAATAAAATTCTACAAAAGTTTTATACAGAATCACGAGGTGCATTTGGCTCCCATAGCTTCAAAAATTAAACAGCCATCTATGCATGTTTCAGTTTCAAAAAACATCACTATCACACAATCAGGATAAAAATATCACTACTAAATATGGAATCCTTATTGATTGGTTGTCGGGCTGATGTACAGATACGAAAGCATTTGAGTATATCTCAGGATTCCATCCAATTGTTATTCTTCTCCACAGGACCTCACAACTTTAGCAATGTAGACAACATGTAATTCATCAACGTCATTAAGCAAAATTTTAACGTGTATATATATACACACACACACATCATAGAGTATACCCAGTGACTCATGGGAGTATGACTTCGACTGAGGCTTCATAAAACATGTTGGCTCATGGCTAGATCCAAATCCACTGCAGTTAGCTCAAAACCCAAAAGGGTGCTGTTGAGAGTTCACTTAAAAAGCCAGGGCCTGATGGTTTCAGTGATTGTAAAATATAGAACTATTAAACAGGAAGTTTTTCTGCTGTGTCAAGATCTTTCGGGTTCATGGACATGATGCACAACCAGTGCGGGAGAAAGAAATAAATGCCTAGAAACAGGAGAACTCCAAGATCAGCCTCTTCACCAACTGCCGGTCGACGAGGATTTACCAGGTATATCTGGCTTGCACACCATAAGCAGTACAAGCTTGCTATGATCAAAATAAGTTTCGCGGATTCATTTGATTGTTTTCCAATAGACTTTAAGGGCTTCGCCCTGCACAAGAGAACAATGGCATCCAATTATGTCAGGGACCATGCTCACCCTTGAAATAAAACTAGGAACAAAATTTGCATACAATGTCTGATAAACACCACCTGTTGATATAAATGAAACCACCAACCAAGCAAGTGCATAAGAAGCCAACTACAACAACAGCATCTGGGTTGACAGGTGCTCGGCCTTCCCACCAACCAGTACTCAATATCCAGGTATACATGGAGGAATGCCCATTTTCCTGTACAATTAGCAAGTTATAAATAATCACTTGAAACATGTGAAAAGGAAAATTTGCATGCCAGTCCACAGTCTCAGCAAACCATGTGACAAGTTTTTGGGAGCTATTGGAACAAAGGGCACCTTTGCAAAATCCATTCCACACGATTACACTAGGACAACTGTTTGATATCAAATGTTAAACTACCTAATGTTTACTTCTTTCCTGTAATATATTGTGATTTCTTTAATTCTTTTTCTCATTTTTACTTGAGCAAATTTATTTTTCCCTGTTTGTGATTGCCTCGTTCCCCTGTTCTGTGTTCAGATGACATGAAGGATGTTTGCAAGATGTTATGCATTCCAAAACAACGTACAGAAAAATGTCAACAAAAAAAATCATAAGGAGTACTTGCTTTATGCTTATACACATCAAATGTCAAATTTTTTGCCCTTAAACAGCTTGTATTTAGGGTTAGATTTGGATGCTGGACACTTTTTCTACCTCACAATGATTAGCATTGGGGATGCTTTCGAAATGAACAGTTTCCTAAGATCATAGAACTTTCTATTGTCCACTTGCTCAATTCTTACATGTCCCTCAATTTGAAATGTGTGAAGGAATAGCTTGGCATCCTCTTGGGCAGTTTAAAATGTTATGAATTTCAACAAGACTAAGACAGTTTGAGTGATTCACAATCACATACAAAATTAAATCTTTAAGTTGGTAGCCTAAACCAAATACAAAGATACACTTGAGGAAAATTGCATTCTTTAATCACTTGAATCTAAGGAGACAATGCAATTTTGAAAATGTAAGAAAATGAGGAAGCCTCAAATGAATTAAAAACTGAAAGAGAGAAGAAATGCCATAATTTATTAGCAAAATCACTAAACAAAATTGGACAAAACATAAAAGAGAACACAATTATGCACTTGTCAATATAGTACCTTCAACTCCCCAGTAGGGTGTACTCCCAGTACATAACCAACATTATCGGCAACATCCTTTCCCATTGTCCCCAAGTGGTGCTACCTTTGACTTCTCATGAATGCTTTCATTTCTCTTCTATCCTATCTTCTCACATTCTGTTCCATTAATCATGGTAGTTCCAATATCCAGCAGATAGCAAATAAGTGGTTTGTTGAATGCTTCCTTCACTTACAAATGATCATCGCAGTGCTTATAGACATCTAATAAAATTTGCCCCTCCAAACTGATTAGCATAATGAATCAAGCACACAAGTTACCTAACGCCTATTCATCTGACTCTAATTATGCAATCAACCCCCCCATTAAATCATTTTTTCCTCATGGATGACTAAGAGGTATAATGAAAATCCTCTCTTGATTATCTCCTGGCTCTACACTCATATTTACTAATGACATTCCACACATATGCCTTGATCCGGCATATCTTGAAACCTATATGCGAATGGCATTGGTGTTCATCCTTATTGTCACTCAAACTACAGTTGTGATTTCAATGAACAGATAATATGGAACTTATTTCAGCATATGCTTAGGAAGTTCATCAAGCCACATTATGGTTGGAAATTCACTTCTCGATTGTCGAATTGCTTTCATGCAAAGTTGCAAAACCACGTCACATATCCTTGATCATCTCAATAATCTATTTGATACTCTCTAAATATAATATGTAATATTAGTCTTACATGGTTTGTACAATGTGATTTTGCTAATTATAACAAACATAAGGAATATGTATGTAACTATGTATGCAATTGCAAATGTATGTAAAACTTCAATAATTGAGATTTTTGCGAAAAAACCAAATTAATTTTCTAAAACCCTGTATTTCTCTTCTTACCTCTGCACTCAACCAATCTCTCATGAAGTTACATTCATCTGGTAAGTTTAGTATCAAGATTATGACTACAACTTCCCTTAATTATTGTGTATAGGAACCACAAAGCTTTATCCATTTATTTGGCATTTCTTTTTGAATGACTTAACCATATTACCATATGATCCATAACTTCCAAGGCATAGCTGGAAACCATCTGTCTCAAATCAATTGAATTCTTAATCTTTTCTATGGCTTCCGTAACTGCAAATAACTTAACCTGCTGGTAAAAAAAATTATGAAAGTGACTACATTGAAATTTTCCTTAGTCTCGCCAGCAGTTATTATTATTATTTTTTGTAAGTTTAGTCTGACTGGTATTAAATACTGAACTTCTTAAAGTTCATTTGACAAACAATTTTTTTTTCTTGTAAGTATTAAACAAATGAAATTATTGAGGTCGGCAGTAGAAAGTTAGCATATAAACCTGTAAATGTTACCTCAAAAAAGTCCTTAGTCTCACCAGCATAAAATACAAACTTCTTAAAACTCATGAAGCAAATGATTTTTTTTTTCTAAAAAGTATTAAACAAATGACTTACCAAAAAAAAGTATTAAACAAATGAAAGTATTGAGATCAGCAATAGAATGTTTAGCAATGAACCAGTAAATGTTACCTCAAACAAGTGGTCTAAGAAAAAGTGTGATAAAGAGCCCGCTGACAGCAACAAAAAGCATTGTCTCCTAGTAAGGGGCACCTACACCATAAAACTCTAAGGTAAGGAAACCTAAAAAATCAAATATCTTATAAAGTAGATTGAAACATACATTAACAATATAGCAAACCCATAAAATGTACCTCTTAAATGTATTTGCTCATTGTAACAAAATGCAATTGCTAAGAACAAGATATTTCTAAGGAAAATTTTTTTCCCTCATAGTGCCTTTCAAGTGTTATTAAATGCTACCACATGCATGTATATAACTATGTAAATAATGCATCAATAATGAAAGTTCAAATTAGCTAACAACTAGATTCATAGAATGCAACCCAATCAATTTTATCATGTCAAGTCAGTGACTGGATAAGTGTTAAACAATTAGCAGTTAGTACAATACAAAGTACAAACTTGGATATCTTCCAACAACAAGGTCTACCGAGAACTAGTAGAAAAAGTATAAGATGGACTCAGCTAAAATTTCTTAATTAAGAGCAAGTCTAGAAGTCCCATGGAAGTAAATTTATTCTATTCTGATTAATATCACTTGATAAGATTTTGCTGTGTTCTGTTCAACATTTCATACAAGTCTATTTTGTTACATATCTAAATTTCATTTTTCAATATTGGAGTTGCTTAAATTTCATAAAATTGCTTAAGGTGTCTATTCTATTTTTTACAATAAATCCATTGTAGAGAATGGATTTGTATCTTCAAAATATAGCAGAATGTAATATGTAACAATTGATTTCCATGGAATATCCAAACAGTTAAATGTACAATGGAAATGCATTTTTTTCCAATGCATATGTCATTCATTCACAAGCAAAAGATAACTTTTCCCCTCCAAAATCTGTCTGTTATTTTCCATTATCCGAAAAATATTGGTTTCACATCGTTTAATTTCTTATTTCAAATATCAATAACTATAGATATAGATATAGACACACGAACAAACATATAGATGGAGCTTAAACACTCACCCCAGAAATGGAATCAAGAAAGCCCTTTTGGAGGAGAATTCGAGAGACCCAACTGTAGAGAATAGATAGAGGGAACCCTAGAATCAGGAAGTAGTAAAAAGGGTGGTGGATGAAGTCTTCAACTGTGGAGCCCAAGGCTTGACCTAAGCCGAAGGTGGCAGTGAGCCACTGGGAGAAGGAGCCAAGATCCGGGCCGAAGAAGGCGTTGAGGGCGTAGGTGATGCAGTGGTGAGGGCTGAACCTTGCCGTTGGATATGCTCATAAGCGCTTGACCAGAACCCAGGGCGTACATCATATGCGGACCTGGGCCTGGCATGGCTGCGGTGTACCTGCGCACCCCTTCTCTATTCTCACGGTCACCGTTTTCGGAGCGGCGGCCGGTCATGCGCAGGTGTGTCGTTTCGTAGGACCAGGCCAGTTGACCAGCTTGTAAGCTACTTGGTCTGGGCGGCTCACGTTGTCTTTTTCCTCTTCTTTTTCATTTTTTTTCCCTCTTTTGTTTTTCCTTTCTATTCATTTTTCATTTTTTTACTGTTGTATGTCTTACCTGAAAAAAGTATAACGGATCAAATTAAGACTGGTCTGAAGTTTATTTGTCAGATTGGATTCAATTTTTTGATGAAATTATAAATTTTAATTTAAATTTAAATTTATTAACTATAGAATCGAATTGAATAATAATATTAATATATGTAAAATAATATATATATAACATTAATATATATATATATATAATATTATGTTTAGAGATTTTTGTCTTTATTTTTAAATCACCCAGAATTTGTAAAAGTTAACAAGATTCAAACAAACTCAAAATTTTTGCACCTACAAAAATTGTGTCTTTTTAATCATAGAATGCGTTTATTTAGATGAGCAGTGAAAAAGTATAATTTAAATTAAGATGCAAGTGTATGGATAAATATATTTAAAAATGAACTTAAATAATATATTGTAGTGTTTGGATTAATTGTTAAAAGTGTTAAATAGTGTTATGTAAATAAAAATAGAATTTCAAAAAAAGGTTTTTCATTGACAATTTTTCGAAACAGGCGTTTAGATTTAAAAAGATTCAAACGAATATTTCGAAACATCGAAACAAATATTCAAATATTAAAAAGTTTTGATTTAAATTCTGAAAAACCCGTTTAAAAAATGACAACGCTCATCCAAACATGCTTGATTATTTAAATTGAGTATTTTCTAACTAATGTCATAATTTGCTAGCATAAATCATCAAGTGCCCTCTAAAAATGTTTAAAAGACTATACCAAGTCTAAGTTAGAATTCATATTGGGCCTGGGCCTGGATTATAAATACCATCTCTCCAAACTAAACCAAAACTCAAATTCCTGCTTTAAAAGATGGGCCTATGCCCAGTCCAACCAAAGGAAAAGAAAAGAAAAATGGTCATTATTTATTAGCTTGGGCAATGGGTTCATTGGTTCAACTTCAACCTGCATGCCCCAAATCATAATCTTGGTGTCTAACAGACTCATAAGCAATGTTTAGCATTTGAGCCTTCTACACTTATTTCTTCCCATAGCACTTCAACTTGTGATTGAACCAACTTTATAGTTGCTGAAGTCAGATAAATGAAGTTAACATATAGTTTGATTGCAATCAAAATTATTGAATATGGAAGACAGTCTAACAAAGAGAAAAGTTTAATCAAAGAAGACAATATGTTAATGCAAACCAAATTTTAAACTTAATCCAAGCTAATTTAGTACACTTGATCTTGCAATAAAATCATAAGATGTTGAATTAGGGGCGGGGCCAGAAATTTATTTTCCTAAATGTTTAATCATAAATTTTAAAAATAATGAAGTATATAAAAAAAAAATTATATTAATTGATTGTAATTTTTATAAGTAATTAAAGTTATTGATATAAATAAATTTATAAATTAGACAGAAAGAGACATAAAAAATGTTATGCTATACAAACAAAAAAAAAAAGTCAATAAAATATTCATTAAGAGGTGAAATTAAGGGTGAAATAGGGAGGAAAGAAATTAGATTTAGGGGGGAAAAAATATAAACAATAAGGGTGTATGTGAATTTTTTTTTTGAAAACTAAAGAAAATTTTCAAATAAAAAATTTTAAGGGAGAGGGGAAGGGGGGGTCGCCGCCGTCCCCAGTTGGCTTCATCCCTGTGTTGAATCATACTATCCATGCTAGAGATTGATGTTATCTGTTTTGCAGCTTATTTGGAAGCGTTTGAGAGAAGAGATGAGATGAGATGGTAACTTTAAAATAGAAAAAGGTAAGAAAGTGATCATTTTCAATTTATTTTAATGTTTAAAGAGTAAATAAAGAAAAAAGTCACTATCTCTTATTTGAACAATCAATAGAAAAGAAAAATAAACTATGTATAAATTATTTGGCAATTATTTACATTTTATTAAAATAACTCTATTTTTAACACATGTTTTTAAGACTATATTTCACATTTTAAAAAATTCATTAATGAAGTTTCTTCCTCTCCAAATTGTCATTATTTGGTCCCCGTTGATCAATAATTGAGAATAGCTTATGAGATTCTTGCAGGATCAATCAAAAAATTAATAATAAAGATCATCAGAAGAGTTTCGATGATGATCTCTTCGATGATCAAGTCAAAAGAAGAGAAAATATGAACTTGAAAAGGTTAGAATCAAGAATTAAGCTTAGAATTTTAGGAGAATACCTTAGCCTTTTACAATAGATTAATTACCATTCTTGATATAGTTCCTTATGGAGTGAATTATGAAATTTTCATATTAATATGATAAGTTTGAAGTGACACTTTTTTTTATTAGAGTCTATGACTAAACTAGGAAGAAAAGAACTTTAAATTTGAAGTAGGTTAGTGATGACCAAGTCATACTGATAGGTTTGCTCCCGAAAATAATACCCTAGGCCATGTTTATTTTATGGATTGAATAAGAGTAAATTAATTATTCACTTTATTAATAATGATAGAATTAGTAATCTCACCACTTTTTTTTCATTATTTTATTCATGTTATGAATTATTATTTATTCCCGATATTATTAGTGAGTTCCCTTTTTATTTTACCAAATACCGACTTCATTAATTTATTTAAATTCTTTCCTAAACCCGTAAACAAACATAGCTGATTTATTTGAAACTCGGCTATCCTGTTTTCCTGATGATAAACTCGGAAGAAGAGAGTACACTTCCCAGGAGACTACCCATTTGAGCAGAATCTTTCATCCAAATCTACAGAAATGTATCCTGTCAGATTAAGATCTGTAGTTTGGATGATATGCATTTTAGTATTCGGGTGTCATTATCTTTTAACAGTGGTGAAGTACTTAATCATATCACAAAGGAACTTTTTGTGAAGCCATTTTCTTAACCAAGAGTGAAGTTACAACTTTCAAAAATTATATTCTTTGCGATTCATATGCCTCCTGGTTTCTTGGTGTGAAACATTTTGCAGTTATGGCTTATTGAATCTGTTACTAACCTAAGTCAAAACAGATAAAAGAATGACAAGATTCAAGATTGCAAGGAATAATCTTCAATAAATTTTCAACACACCTTATCTCAAAGTTTGTAGCTTAAATCACTCTTCTTTGATAGTTTGAAATTTAAATCATTTTTGTAATTATCATGTTTTGTTTCCAAACTAGTATAAATATAATGAAATACAATTACCTTTGTTGAAGCAATTCACAAAAACAAAACAGTTCATTAATGATTCGTTATAGACTTATTTGACGATCGGATAAAAAGATGAGATTGAATAGGATATGATATGATCAGATAAGATATAAGATCTTCTGGGATATTAAGTATTTCAATTTAATATTTGAAACTGACTTAAATAAAAGACTGAATATGTTGTTACATTTAAATTTTATGTTCGGTTATCGACTGGATATAAAATTCGAATATAATTATTTTTAATTTTCATCGTCAAAAATTAACTTTTCTAAAAAGTATTTATTTATTTATTTTGAAATATGTGCATATGAGGTATCTAACATTAAAATTTTATTCACAAATCAATTACAAAATTTAATAATTATAATCATAATATTTTAGAACGTGATTATGCAAACATCATTCATAATAATCTCTAATTTTCTGTGTGACTCGAAAAAAATTATGATCCATATTACTAATAATCGTCCAAATTAATAATTATATACATGCATATAAGTAATATATGAATATATAAAAGTCCATTTTTTAATATCAAAAAATACATTAAAAATTCTGAAACATTAAAAAAGAATTGAACTATGAAAAAAATAAAATTTTAGTTTTTTTAATCTAGACTCTTCAACGGTTTCTCTATATTAAGGTGTTGTAATTTTTTTTTTATAATGTAGTATTATATTTTTATCTTAATAAAATGAGATAATTCAAATATTACCACACTCGTGATATAAGTTATATCTCATTCAGATAAAATATAAATATTTAATTCAAATAAAAAACACAAAAGATAAAATAAAATATCATTTATCGTGTTCAACCTTCTTCTCTCCCCGTTCAAATCGTGATTTATAAGCCTGTTGAAGAAGATCTTAAATGACTGTAAATAAATATATTGATGCCTCCACTAACATTAACTATATAGATAAGTACCGTCCTAGATAACCTAGCCAGAGTAGGTGAACATGATAAGTCTACCACCGTTGGTTAGAATAATTCTTGAGTAATGCTTATACTGACTCAATAATTTTATTAAAAATATTGACACAGTTGATATAACAGTATTATATTGATTTTATATCATATTATGATATGATATAAAACTAATATAATACTGTCACATCAACTGTAGAAACACTTTTGACAAAAAGTTTAAGTAAGCATAGTATTACTGATAATTCTTTATCAGAAATTATAATAATAATAAAAAAGACGACATTAATGTACAAGAGATAAGTGTTTTAATGATTAGAAGACTGGTAAAGTAATAATAAATCAATTGAAATAAATAAAACTTAATTTTTAAATTGTCTAAGAGTTAAAAAATTTTATCTTATATACACTCAAATTTATAATAATTTTATTTTAATAATAATATTTTTTCTATAAATAAATACTTCAATTATTTTATATAAGTATGCCTGTAAAACAATTAATTTGGTTAAAATATTTTAACAAAATAAAACTTGGTCTCTCTTAATTTTTTTTATATATTTCTATAAACCCTCCTAAATTTTAATATTTTTAATTTGACTCTTCTTAACTGAAATTTCTGAATCCGTCACTGCTTCTACCACTATATATTAAAGTAAAACTTGTGGTATTAATAGTTAAAAGTTGAGTAATATGTGAGCGCAATACTATCATTGTAACAAAAAAAAAAAAATTGCAAGTAAATCATTGGTATTGATTTTAAAATATCAATCAAATTTTCTAAATGTCTAGAACTTTTTGTTTTACATATTATTGTGATATGATTACTGCATTTTTTTGGTCGTATAATTGTTAAAGAATATGTCTTTGGCATGATTCGAACCGAAACCTATTAAAAACATAATTTTACAATTTCAAAATATTTTTAGTTGAATAATTATTCAAATATACTATTTATTGTTTTTAACAAAATATCTAATGACAACTAACTGGAACTAGTCTAATTAATTACTTTTGCTCTTCTCCAGAAGATAAGTCATGACTTTCGGTCTAACTCTCTTTGTAATACTTCATCATTTCCTTAAAAAAAAATATCCAATGTCCTAGAAAATAAAACAAAATTACATTCAGAATTTTTCTCTTTTAATTGAAAGTAAAATAAAATATCCTTAAAATCCCATCTTCATTGAAAAAAAAAATTGAACTTCCCACCTTAAATTTCCCCCAAAAAAAAGTTATAATCCCCTAAAGAATTTTAAAATCCACTCTTATAAAAAGTCTGTTTTCGAGATAATTAACAAATGTTCGATTTCTCTTTCTCATCGTTATATTAAATAAAAGTAGAATATGTAATGTTGTGAACAGTGCCTTGAACTATTGACTTTCAGATTTATCTAATCCTCCTCCTCTATGGCTGGAGATCCAATCCCTCTGACCTTACATTATCACCTTGGCCAACTTTGAACTTTGAACATACTTAGCAGTCAACCACGGATTAGCTTACAAGGTTCAAATGCAATCTAGAGTCTTTTTCAAGTGTGTTTGCGATGCAAAAAAGTTAGAACATTATTAGGTGGTGATCTTGATTTCTACTTTCTTAATTTTTTTTAGGTGCAATTATAATTCAGTCACTTATTTAAAGTAAAAGTAGAAGTCAGTGACAAATATAGAATTAAAAAAAAATATTTTTATGGACTAAATTAAGATAATTAGAAAAACATCAACTTTTATTGTTTTAAGTTTTTTCATCCATAATTATCCTTTATAAATTTGAAAAAAATACTATTTTATTATCATTCTCATCTCTTCCTCATTCAAATCCTAGATTACATACATATATATATATATATATATATATACATACACACACATAATTAGATATTATCAATATGTAAATAAATGTGAATCGGAAAGATGTAAAAGATAAAAAAATTGTTACAAATCAGAATCTCATTCCTTTATCACACTGTCAAAAATGGTTGTTACAAGAGATCGATTTCCTTTGTATAATATCTAAAATAGTGCTTAAGATATACACAATGCAGGAAATGATTGATTCTCACTCGTTTCTTTCTCTATGTTTTATCACTTTTTTTCTTTCTGGAACTATTTATTATACTCCTTTGGTATAAACAGAAAAATATCGACAATCATAACTCCTCCAAAGTTCGTTACTCACTTTTTCGAGCAATTCAGGTGCAATCCTCACAAGATTAAGGTATAATTCTCTAAAACGCAAGGTGAAACTTACATGATATTTGGTGAAATTCACATAATTTTGTGCACCAAATCAATTCAATGCTATTCTTCTAAATCTGGTATAACTTTCACAACGTTAAGATGCAACTCTCTAATACGTAAGGTATAACTTACACAACGTTGGTGCAACTTATATTACACTGTAAACAAATTCAATTTGATATTATTCTTCTAAACTTGATGCAACCTTCACAAATATCATAAAAATTTAATGTCTGTGTCTAGTTGTGTTAAGAAACTGACCTTGTTGAGATGTTAAGTTGGCTTCATTAATGTATTAACTATTTAAACTATTATATTTTTTTTAATAACCAATTGATACCTTTTTTTTATAAAAACGGGGTTAAAATAAATGTTTTACCTCTATAGTTTACATCAGATCTCACTTTAATCCCTATAGTTTCAATTGTTGCGATGCTCATAGTTTATTTTTTGGCTTTTTTTAAATTTAATCATTTCGTACCAATTAATCTTTTAGTGCGAATAGAACCACATCTGATCGTCACATGCAATTTTTATAAACGAAATAGTCATTTTAAAGTAATTTCTTATGGATCCATAAACAATCCTAGTAAGGGATTAGAATGATGTCTGAACTTTTTTATTAACATCCCTTCATAGGTTAGTAGTTATATCTTTGATTATAAATATATGTCATTCATTTAAAGACCCTAATAACAAAGGACCTTTATACATGCTTAAGAAAGAGTTGTCGACTCTTTTTTTTTTTTTTCGAGTAAGGACACAATTTTAAAAATAAAACTATTTAATTAATACATTCAATAAATTTAAGGATATTTCTCTCTCTCTATATATATATATATACACACATTTACTCATGACATACAAAATACACATATATATGTTGAATAAAGCTACTTAAAATTAAAATAATAACTTATTCTCAAAACAAAAGACAAGTTTATAAAAAAAATTTATAGAGTATTTATGGATACCATGCTTCTTATGAAATTTAGAGATTTGAGATGTTTAAGATAGGATAAATAAAAATTTATTTTTATTTTTTTTAATAATTAAATTATTTTATTTAATATAAGATATAATTTATAGCAGCTTTATTTTTTAAAATTTAAGTAAACATGCGACTACCCTCATCAACATTCGTATTTAGGTGGGACCCACATCTATCTGGTCTTTTAATGGATAAGGACGGACCAAAAGACTCCACACGCCTACCTCCTCACATGGCTTTTGACCAGTACACTGCCACCCCCACCTCGCCCCGGTGCCCGTTTCGATTCCAGCCGCGAAACACGGACCCATAATGCGGGTCCCATTCATATTTATTTCGCCGACATGGACCCGTCAACCAATACCATTGCAACTTTTTGATGGCGTAGGATGGAGTATTTACAGGGCAGTTAGGATTGTGGATCTTGGTTAGGTGTGAAAATTGAAAAGTCCGTACGAATTGGTGGGGGACCGGTGATGACGGAGAGGGAGTAATGGCCGACTGCGGGGAATTTGGATGAGGAAAATGGAAGATGAGTTTTCGGACAAAAAGGTTGCCACAGCATCGTGCCTGCTGCCCAACGTCTATGTCTATCCACGCCGAAGAACACCACCCTTCCATAAATACCCCTCACAGTTTCTTGAATTACAAGTAATAAATTACATTTACGTCTCAAAATTTATCCGACAAATTATAAAAATATATTTTTTTTTAATTTTAACTAATTTCTATTTTTTGTTTCATTTCTAAATTAATATTAATTAAAATCTTAAATTTTTTTATATAAAATAAAAATAAGTGATTTACCTTAAAATAAAAATTAAAAATATTTTTTAAAAAGAGTTTAAAAATTTTGGTCAAAATATAAAAAAATAAAAATATAAAAGAAACAATTTTATTATTTTGAAAAAGAAAAAAAACACATGACATGTGTTATTTTTAATTTGTCAAGTATAATAAAAGATATCAGTGTAATTTCAAAAATTTCATAAAAGATCAGTATAATTATTAAAAATCTCAAGAGATGTCAGTATAATTTATCTAATTTATTTTGTACTAACATTTATCGTTAGACAATTATAGTATCGACTTCCTATTTACGTAGTACAAGTATTCACTAATGCTAAAAAAAACATAGTTGTAAATTTGTGTGCATTTCATTAATGCTAAAAAAAATATAGTTGTAAGGAAATCTTTTCCTTAATAAAATCCATAGTGAAACCTAATCATTAATATTTTATTAACTAAATATTTTGAGTCTCTCAATATTATTTATTATTAATTATTAGAGAATTGATTGTAATAGTCTTTTTAAATATTTTATTAAAAAATATATAAATTCATAAATTAGACACTTGTGTATATTTGATTTACTTGATCTCTGCCATGCATGACTTTTAAAATGCCTATTTTAATTTTAAAAATATTCAAGCGGACGTTTCAATAAGTCCAAATAAAAATTTACTTATTTTAAAAATTCATTTAAAACATGAAAATGGTCAATCCAAACACAGCCTATGAAAGCAAGTTTGCCAAACTCCCACTTTTATCACTATATCATTAGGCTAACACATGTATAATTCGACCAAAAAAAAAAGAGGTCTAACTCATCAATTTTCTATAATAGGTCCCTTATTTATTGTATTAATTTTATTTTCACAATCTTTTAACGGAGAAAAAAATAAGATTACATAATACATGCCTTATATCGTGTTTGTGTTTGTGTGTGTGTGTGTGTGTGTGTATATATATATATATATATATATATATGAATATGAATTACAAGAGAAAATAAAACAATCAAACAAATTAAGATACCATTTGAGAAATGTTCTTAAAAATAGTCTTTAAAAGTAAAAATTTTACTTTTTCAAATTCAATTTTTTCAAGTAAAGATAAAAGATAATAAAATAGAAATATAATTGATCATCATCACTAAAAAATAAGATAAACTAGAAGCTACTTATAATTTTTGTTTCTTTAAGCATAAAAGTAAAAAAAAAAAAATACCAAACTGACGCTAATTTATTTGTTCAATGATTTATGTGAAAATTGTATATGAACTGATATTTATAAATGCGTAAAAGATAAAAGAAATATTATATTTCTCTTTTAAGTTTAAGAGTAAAAAATAATTAATTATTTAATAAAAAATATTATACTTTCTAAATATTTATCTCAAATGATTTATTGTCACAAATATTGATAGTACATTAAGTCACGTAATTAATATGACATTAATATGACAATGAAGTTCTATTCTATTACTGTCATATCATTTGAGATAAAATTTTAAAGAAGTAAATTACACTAACCTCCCTTAAAATTTATGAAATTATATTGACCTCCTTTACTTTACATAATAATATACAAATATTTCTCTCTAGTTAATTTTTTTTCTTCAAAATGACAAAACTACTTTTTCATGTTTTTTTCAAATTTTTAAATTTTAACCATTATTAAATTTTCTAAATAAATATTAATAAAAATCTTAAATTTATTTTTATATAAAATAAAATAAGTTATTTATCTTAAATTTATTTGTATATAAAATTAATAAAAAAATCTTTAAAAAAATTAGTCAAATTAAAAAAAATACAAAAATAAATAAAAGGGATAATTTTATTATTTTGAAGAAAAAATTAACTGAATAAGATATTTATATATTATTATATAAAGTATAAGAAGTTACTATAATTTTAAAATTTTAAAAAAAATTAATATAATTATCAAAAATTTAAGGAGAAGTTATTATAATTTATTAAATTTTAAAAAATATAACATTAATCTTATTTAATTAGTGACAAGGTTAATTTCATGGAATGAATAAAAAGGTGAGAGAGGGGGATGCTTTGAGTAAATGCAATCTTATCCGAGTGCCATCTCAGAATGAGCGTGTTTCGAGTAGCCGCGCGCTGTCTGCCATCATTTTGCCCTCTGTGTGCGATTGATTGGTATGGAGTTTTGAATATCGTCGCCTGTTCTATGAGGTGCGCGCACTTCCGTTTCGTCTCACGCAGTTACATCATCAATACACACACACACACACACACACATATATATATATATGGGAAACAGCTCATTGCTCATTGCTCAATCCTCCAATTCTCTTTTTTTATTATTATTGCCATTTACATCCGTGAGATCTAACTAACAGATTTATTAGTCCTCATTTCACTGACATTAGTCCCACGGCTCTTCCATCTTGGCCATCATTATCTATTGCGTTAAAAGTAACAGCTAATTTGGATAACCAGGTGAGGGAGAAGTGAAAGAATGTTAAGAATATAATCATTTATTAAAGTTCGGTAAGATATGAAATAAATAAAAAAATAAATTTAAAATCACTCACACATACAGTAATATAAAAATTTACATAATTTATTCTAAAATTTAATTACATTCATGACGGTTGCAATTATATTATGATTTGAAAGAGTTACAAATTCAGTATAATGAGATGTGACTCTTTAATTATAAATATATATCAGTGTTTGATACTTATTAGGGTTTACAATACTCGATAAAAAGCAAATGAGAGAATAATCTTAATTATGAGAAAGAGAATATGAGAATGTAATAATATATTTTCTTTCATGTTAAGATAAGTGACGGGAGAAAATGAGATGAGATGGTAATTTAATCCTTATATGTTCGAGAAAGATAATTGAGACAAAGGAAATGAAATGAAAGGAATGTTTAGTTATGTGAATATAAAGGGTCAAATGTGAATTTACTTTTTATAAAAAAAAAAAAAAAAAGGAGTAAAATGGATAATCATTATCTCTTTAATTCTTTTCCTTTGTCTCCTCTCACTTACGGTAGAAAAGCAAAATGGTTTTCAAATCCTTTAATCCAAACACACTTACTAGTGTTTAGTGCATTTTTCCTGTTGACTTATCAATTTAAGCTTAACAGCACCAACCATTTTTTAATAACAATGCTACAATTTTTTTAATTCATATCTCGAATTCTTATTCTAAAATGACAACACTTATGTGGCACTGTATTTTAATAAAAGTTAAATTATATAATTAATATAGTACTATATTAGTGTCTTGTCATTTTGGATACAAATTTGATGTATAGCATTATTATTCTTTATTTACAAGGTCATCTAATCATAATATAAATATAATATTTTGTTTTATTTTAATACATTGTGTCTTTTCCAAGTTTAAATATATTTTAAAACTTATTAATTTATTGATCTCGGTAATAAATACTCTACTCTTATATAAAAATCAAGCTCTCTTACTCAACTCGTGATTGACTTGATTCGAAACTCATTTGAAATCGACTTGAGACATAAATAAGTTAAATCTAATTATAATTTAAAATTCATTAATTTTAATAAATTAAATTTAAATAACTCACGATTCGACTTAATTAGGCTTGTTTTGTAATAGATTCCCCCTCCCCCACCCACATAATTATTATAATACAAATGTTAACTCCTGTCATGTTCCTTCCCATTTAAAAAACATAAAAAACCCTCCCATCCTAGTCTTGTATGAATGAAAGGTGAACATACTACTTGGTCATGAGGGTAAAATAGAGAGGGAAGTCCGTGGGCCCGGGATGTGATTATCCGCATATAATATGGGGCCATATTAAAATTTAGATGGGTCAATTAATTCTACCTTGATATCATAATAAAAGAACTGGCTGGTTTTAGCCCGGAACCCTCTCTTTATGGATAATGTTATTTAATGAGAAAATGAAATCCTCTTTTCTTACCTAAACATCTTAGGTCTTAGGTGACCCAAACTTCTTTCCAATTAGATTGAGGTTTATCCAATTCCCAAAACTTTATTTGACCCATTCTATCCAAGTGGGCAGTTTTTCACACAACCTAGGCCAGACAGAAAACCCATTCTACCCCTTTTGTTGCCTCACGGCCACTTAATTTTGAGCAATTATTCGGGCTCTTGCAATCACGATTCCAAGATTCAAATTAAGGGACACGTTTGAAATAATGTATTATTATATATACACATATAATTTATTATTTGGCTGTTGAGATTATTATAACCGGTCCATTTAATAAAGTCTTCTCAATTTAAAAAAAGTGTTAAGTAGGTCTGGAGTATCTCATGTGACAGTGTGCATTTTCAATAACACTTTGTTATTTATGTTATGATCTATTGAGAAAGATGAATTATAACATACATGACATAATATTATTAGAACGATATATTAAAACAGTGATGTTGACAACTTTAATTAATTAATTTTTCTATGACTGTGATTGATAAATAAAAATAAAAATAATACAACCATGGTGAATTTATTATTCTAATTATTATTATTAAGACTAATACTTACTAGTGACTGAAGCCTTGCACACAGCTTCATTTGGTTGTACATTTATGAATACATACATTATATATTTATATGTCTTTTTGTTGAAAGGACAAATTCCTAATTTGGATCTCATTCCAATATTTGATATTTACACAAATATATATAATTCAAATGTAATCCTAATTCAAAATTTAAAATTCAAATCATTTATCTAAAAGGAAAAAAATCATTGAGATTATTGACATGTGATTATTTTCTTATATACAAAAAAGAAATAATTATGAAAATTGATTTGTGATTATTTCTTTATATACAAAAAGAAAGAATTATGGAGATTTTCAAGTGATTCTTTTCTTTGTCAACTGATTATTTCATTTTTCGAATAATTCTTAATTTCTGCCAATATTATAATACAACAAGGCCACTAATGATTCATTAGCCTGGGTTATTTTGCTCATAAAGCATTTGCCTTGTAACAAACCTCCTAATGACTCTAGGAAGTAAATCTAGTTATGGAGTAATAATGATCATTTTACTTTAAAACAAAGATAAAGAAGCTGGACATGTCAATTTCATTGAGTTTTCCAACAATTTCTTGGGCATGTATGTAATTTTAGTATAAAGTGGTTGTCTATATGAAAGTACACTAAATCAAAATTAGGCCAAAATCTTATAATTGAGGAGAAGGAAAAGTTAGAGATTAGGTTGTCCAAGACAGTGGTCCTTTATATATTTATATCTTATCCTTCTTTACACTAAACATAAAATTATAGTCACATAGATGGACCACAAGATTGATACTTGGAAGGCTATTTTGATCATTTAAATACCTATCAACTATCAAATTAAATGAACTATTTAATGATATTATAAATCTAACTATGCTTTATGGTGAAAAAAAACACAGTTGGATAGTATTAGTCTTTCCATCTTTAATTTTTGTCCTTTTAAATAGGTGGATTCCGCAAAAAATTATTCAACGGTCCCGATATAACGATTTCAACGATTAACGATAAGCAATATGTATATGTACAGTACATTATTACTGATGTAATTATCCATCTGATCCTTGAGACCATGGTTCCAAAAAATTACTGAATAATTGTTTGGATTCTACGCGTGACTCTCATGAATAACGAGTCTCATCTATGTGAATATAAATTATTGAATAGTTCTAAATCATTAGTCCTAACCAATCATGAATTACCATGTGTATAACATGTTAAATTTTTTTAAAATAAAAAATAATTTTTGTATATATGATATTTCATGGTTAGAGAGAATTATTGACCATCCAAGCTACGTGAGACACTGAGTGGAATATAAAAAGAGAATTTTAGCATCAAAAATTAGTTGAGACAATTAAATGATACACTTTTAAAAATTTTCTGCTAAATTTTTATCTTAAATGATGTGATATAGATTTGATATTATATTATAAATTATATAATTAATTTAATTCTGATACATTAATTTCATATACAAACTTGAGAGGAATGGGTGTACATAGTTATTATTTATAAGAATATAAAGGGTAGTTCTGTAATATAGTTGTAGTACAAGGGTATTTTCAAGAGTGCAAAGACAAGATCATAACGTAAGGTGACTCTCTGTCTCTCACATACGTATATTCTTCCACACACACACACACACACACACACACATATATATATATATTATTTTTTGACTTTGGGGTCCGTTTAATTAAGCTATTCCCAGCTTCCATTGTTGAAAGAACACCAAACAGAACCTCTACATTTTATTCAAATTTTCACTTTTTGGCTTTGTTAGGACGTTTGGAATGTACATCACTTCATAAAAGTGATATATATATATATATACATATACATATATATACATGTGTGTATATATCTCATCGGTTTCGAACCTAACACGCACCCCATATACACCTGTCTCCTCTGATTTTGAGTATATCTGACAACTAAACATTCTTTCACAATTCATAATAATCACTTTCTCTCCTCTTATTCTTGTTTGTTTTGGACTCTTACGCCTTTGAATTTTCATTCCATTTTCCTTTATTTTCTCTGATTTTCTTGGACTTTCTCAGGAAGCAACCCCTATGGTATTACTGTGCTTGCTTTGAAGCTGTGTTCTGGGATCACTTTTGATTTCGTATCAGGTAACATCTTTCGTTTTCTCTCTCTCTCTCTCTCTCTCTCTATCTGAATTCCCTCCCCTTTTTCTCTCTAAATTCTTGCGTATTTAGAACTTTAGGTTTTGGTTTCGTTTGAGCGTCCCAGTATTTTCAACTCCTCTCTCTGCGATTGTAAGCATTTTCCTTTTATTGTTGAAAGCTACAGACTGATTTCAATTCAAACAGCTCACATCTGGTTTGGTGCTTTAAGTGTGTGCGTATACACGTTTATGTATCAATTTATATATGCATATATATATATATATACATTCTTCTATATACATATACATCTCTCTCTACTTCTTTCTTCGGATCAATTTTTAGTTTTCTTTTCAGAACAATTTATTCTTTGTTGCAAGTTCATTGCGATGTTCATCCATGATTATACACAAACATATATATATATATATGTATATATCTTATAGGTTTTCATCCTCTTATTAAGGTCTTAAACTGATTCAACAAATCATGAAAGGAACTTCATTAAAATCAGAATGATAAAGATCGTTGAAACATGGTAAAATATTTGGGATTTGAAAATTATTCACCAGTGGAATATGGAGGAGTTTCAAAATTGATCAATTTTCCTTATTGAATAATAGAAGGGCGTGTTTGCAATTTCATAAATATTCTGAATGTTCATAAAGATCAGAGACTCAGATTGGTATGTGATACATTTGCAATTTGATAAATTCTGGAAATAAAGGGACTAGTAAAATGTATGTGATAAGAAGATAAAACAAATCCAATAAATTGTAGATGTCATCTCTTCATTATTTTGTTGTTTGTTGAGTAAGGATTTATATGGATTATAAAGATAAGGATGAACTTCATCAATAGAAATATCTATTCCTTTAATGGAAAATTTTTTCAATGAATAAAAAAAAGATAAGGTGATTAAACCCTCACCCTAGAATTATCTGATTATAAAAGTGTAAGAGAGAATATTCTTTTGTGGTGAAGATTTTGTAGGATTTCCTTGTCCTGAAGTGGAAACGAATCCCATTTTCTTGTTTGGCAATATTAAATTTGGTCTGATCCTAAGCAAGAAAATGTTACATATAGAGGATAAGGAGAGAAACAAAAACATATAAAGGCTAAAGAAGAATAAAATCTCTATCGCAGCCTCTGTTTCATGCTTCTGAAATACAACAAGACTTGGTATGTCTCTATATGCGTATCTCTCTGTTTATGCTAATTTTTTTTAATTGTCTTTTGAATCAATCCATGCTATTGCTATTGGGATATCACAAACTTAAGGGATTATTTTTATTTGGCCCAAGTCTGATTTCATCTCAAACTGGCTTGGACAGCACAAGTTGTTCAAGTTTTAATTATTTGACCAAAGTTCACCAATTCTTTTTGATATGATTGTAAAATTTTACGGATAAAAATATTTTTAATTGCTATCTTTTAGAATCTTTTGTTTCTGCTAAACCACTCTATTTTTTGTCTGTATCCTTGCACATTAGTCCCACATTCTGTTTTTTTGGTCAAACACCAAATTTACAGTCAACAGTTTCGAGCCAAGTCTAACCTTTATTAGGTTTTAGCCATCCTTCCTGAATCTGAATTTTCTCAACTAATGACTAGTTTTTGAATTGTAAAACTTACTTTTGAGTGAGGTTCATCTGCAATTATATTGAACCATCTTGTGCATAGTTGAATGATTAACATGAATGGGAGTTAATTTCCCAGAGATGCCACTGAGAATACATAGTAATGGCCTTGCTATGGCAGCTTTTATCAGATTCGTAGTGTTTGTGTGTTTTTTTTCCCACTTGCTATTCTGATAAGTTTTTATGCATGCATTTTCGGCTTACATCATTTTAGATCAGCTTTAGGAAATTAAACTCAACAAAGCCTTATCCCAATTATTTGGGGTTGGCTGTGTGAATCTTGTCTTGCCATTCTTCTCTATTTAATACCATTCAGCACTAAGAAATTTTAGATCCAATATTATGTTTATTGTTGAAACCAAATAAGATAGTAAATAGTTTTTTCTCTTCTGTAACTTTGTCTTCCATTAAGAAGAATGATATATCTCGTGTAGAATCAAATTTGTAAGCTACCATGTTTTATGGGACTAAGGATTTCATAAGAAACATCTTGAAACCCATCTGCATGTGGGGAATGTCATCTTTTTAATGGAAAACATGAGGCCACTTTCCTTTCCTTTCTCTTCTCTTCTTTCCTTTTTTTTTTTTTTTCCTTTTTAAATTTTAGTTTTCTATTTGGATATCTCAAATTTACATCTAATTGTTGAAACATATAACATTTTCTCTCTTCAGTAATATTGGCTGTTTGGTGGTTTATTTATCTTTTAAAAATAAGGCCTCTAACTTAACTGGTTCAAAAAAACGCACTGTAGGGAGGGAAAATGACAGAAAAATTTCAAGTTATTTTGTATTATGAGGACATAGATTGTGGGATTTGTAACTGCACACGAAATGGAAGATTTTGCGGACCATGATAATCAAATTTTTGTTTGATGTGTGCATATCTATTCAGTTTTGCAAATAATGCTCTGCAATGCATCCTGTTCATAATAGTCATAACATATTTTTGTTGTTTAAATCTTTCCAAACAGGTACTTTGTTCTCTATATTGTGTATAATCCTGCAGGGTAGTTTGGTGGAAAGAGTGTTTCTCCTACAGCATTCTACAATCTTATAACATAACCAGACATAGAAACAGTTTCTGTCACTCGCTAAGATGAGATCTTGCGCAAGTTTTTCAACCTTGGCATCTGGGGACCTGTGGGATATGCCTCCAACTTCTAGAATACTTCCACGGGTGATGACTATTCCTGGAATTATCTCTGATATAGATGGCGATGGAATTAAGAATAAGAATGAAGACTCAGATGTTTCTACATCCGTGCGCCATAAGAAAAAAGTTATAGTGGCAAATTTTCTCCCTCTACATGCTGAAAAGGATTTAGAAACTGGCACATGGTACTTCAGTTTTGATGAGGATTCACTGTTGTTACAATTGAAGGATGGTTTCTCCTTGGAAACTGATGTTGTTTATGTGGGCTCTCTTAAAGTTGATGTAAATCCAAGTGAACAAGATGAAGTAGCCCAGAGATTATTGGAGGAATTTAATTGTGTGCCTACCTTTCTTTCTCCTGACCTGCATAAGAAGTTCTATCTTGGGTTCTGTAAGCAATACCTGTGGCCCCTTTTTCATTACATGCTGCCCTTGTTTCCAGACTTTGCCAACCACTTTGACCGGTTGCTTTGGCAGGCATATGTTTCTGCTAATAAGGTATTTGCAGATAAGGTCATGGAGGCGATCAATCCTGAAGAGGATTACGTATGGATTCATGACTATCATCTTATGATTCTGCCCATCTTTTTAAGGAGGCGTTTCAACAGAGTTAAGATTGGCTTCTTCCTCCACAGCCCATTCCCCTCATCAGAAATATACCGAACTCTGCCTGTCAGGGATGAAATTCTAAGAGCATTGTTGAATGCTGATTTAGTTGGTTTTCAAACATATGATTATGCTCGTCACTTTCTCTCTTGTTGCAGTAGAATGCTGGGCTTGGATTATGAATCTAAGCGTGGTTACATTGGAGTTGAATATTTCGGCCGCACAGTATACATCAAAATATTGCCTGTGGGGGTTCACATGGGCTGGCTTGAATCTGCATTAAGCCTCCCCTCTTCATCTGTCAAAGTCAAGGAAATCCAAGAACAGTTTAAGGGGAAGAAGCTTATTCTGGGTGTCGATGACATGGACATATTTAAAGGCATCAGTCTAAAACTACTAGCTATGGAACAGCTTTTGAAGCAGTCTCCAGAGTGGTGGGGCAAACTAGTCTTGGTTCAAATTGTGAATCCTGCAAGAAGCACCGGAAAAGACGTTCAGGAAGCAAAAAGGGAGACATATACAACTGCTGCAAGGATAAATGAAACTTATGGTTCTCCAGGATATGAACCAGTGGTCCTAATTGACCGACCCATGCCTCTTCATGAGAAGACTGCCTATTATGCTTTGGCAGAATGTTGCATTGTAAATGCTGTGAGGGATGGAATGAACCTTATTCCATACAAGTACATTGTTTGCAGGCAGGGGACTCCAAAAATGGATGAAGCTATGGGTATTGCTGCAGGGTCCCCTCGAACAAGTACACTTGTTATTTCAGAGTTTATAGGTTGCTTCACCTTCTCTAAGTGGGGCAATTAGGGTTAATCCATGGGACATCGATGGTGTAGCTGAATCACTAAATGAAGCCATCACAATGTGTGATTTAGAGAAGCAGTTGCGGCATGAGAAGCACTACTGTTATGTCAGCTGTCATGATGTAGCTTATTGGGCTCGCAGTTTTGTGAATGATTTGGAGCGAGCATGCAAAGATCACTACAGTAAACGATGCTGGGGCATTGGATTTGGTCTGAATTACCGAATTTTGTCACTTTCTCCAAGTTTTAGGAAGCTCTCCATCAACCATATTGCCTCGTCCTATAAGAGGACAAATAGAAGGGCAATATTTTTAGATTACGATGGTACTTTGGTGGCCCAAGCTTCCATTGCTAATTCGCCCAGTCCTCAGGTCATCTCTGTTTTGAATGACCTCTGCAATGACCCTAAGAATACTGTGTTTATTGTTAGTGGTAGGGGGCAAAATCCTCTGAGTGAATGGTTTACAAAATGTGAGAATCTGGGGATAGCAGCTGAACATGGATACTTCATAAGGTATGTACTTCTCAATTTTTTTGAACTATTGTTTTTTGTATTTGGCTGCAATTTCAATCAGTTCTATATAACTGAGGGTTTGCTTTGCTTCATCTTTCAGGTGGAGTAGAATGTCCAATTGGGAATCTGGTCCCTTAGCTGCTGACTTTGATTGGAAAAGAATTGCAGAACCTGTGATGCAATTGTATACCGAGTCAACTGATGGCTCCTACATAGAGCCTAAAGAGAGTGCCTTAGTATGGCACCATCTAGGTGCAGACCCTGCTTTTGGGTCCTGCCAGGCCAAGGAGCTGTTGGATCATCTTGAAAATGTCCTTGCAAATGATCCTGTAGTTGTAAAGAAGGGTCAGAATATTGTTGAAGTCAAGCCACAGGTATATAAACACCTGCTTTCTCTTCTTTGCTACTTTTTCATCTTTGTTATGGTTAAAGGGCCCAACGGTTGCCTGGTTACATGCAGGGGGTGACAAAAGGTCTGGTAACAGAGAAAGTTCTTTCGACAATGATCGGTAATGGGAAATCACCTGATTTTGTATTGTGTATTGGAGATGATAGATCTGATGAGGACATGTTTGAGAACATATCAAGCCTAGGGTGTAGTTCATCAGTTCCTGTAAATCCCGAGATCTTTGCATGCACTGTTGGCCAAAAACCAAGCAAAGCTAGGTACTATCTAGACGATACCAATGATGTTTTGAGACTGCTTCAAGGCCTTGCTGCTACTTCAAGTTTAAAGCCAAGGTGTAGCATAGAAATCCGTAGTTCTTTTGGCATTGCAGCCTGAGATGCCACATTGCCTTTGGTGGGAGTCAGAATTAGGTAGAAAAGCTGAAGGGATTGGATATGGCTGGAGCAGAAAGTTGGTTTTTGACATGGATGGTTTTTTTTTCTTCTCATGATATATATAGAAGGGTTCTCTTGCAGGAATTGAGATTCATTTTTGGTTGTCCATATTAATATACAAGTAACGCATGCTGGACAGGTTTACTAGGAAGGAAGTATAGAAAACAGGTACAAATGTGGATTTTGTTGGCATCAAAGGTGACTTTTTTTTTCTCTGGATTTTGTAATGGCTGCTTTTTTTGACTTTTTTCTGGCACATGTGAACGCCATCCTTTGGAGCTGATTGTCTTGTTGAGTCCAGAGTTTCGGATGCTTATGATGGTTACTCCAGATACTCATTTGAAACATCATTATTTGGAATTCCAGTACTGATTTTGTTCATATATAGAATTGATTTTGATACAGATATTGCTCAAAAGCCACTTTTTAACTAAAAAAAATGTTCGTGGTAAGGCAGTATGAAAATTTTCAGTGGTAATATAAATTAATTTTAAACATGTAATGAGAATGATGTTATGATGTTTTCATTTAAAAAATATCTTCTATGTCAGAATTTGATTTGTATTACTATTGAGTGTTTTTATATTATCTTTGTCAGGTGGAGAACTATTTTCCCTTGTTCACCTAGCCAACCTAACGAGGGGATGTCATCTTATCTGTATCCCTTGTTTGGTTATGTCTTTACATTTATGGAAGACTGAAGCATAGTATTTGACTCTTGCCTATTTTCAAATCGTGCATTTTCTTATCCAAAGCATAATTTTGTCTAGTAGTTTCTTGTCACACAAGATTTGAACTCTATAAATATGTTAAATTATAAAATTGAAGGCGGGTTTTGGCCATGCTCATTTTTATTTGCTTGTCTCACATTTGCGACTCACTCTTTAAAATTGGGGTATTTTACACAACAAGAATATGTTTGATGCTATAAAATTGAGTCTTAGAATTGAAATTTAGCTTGAAAGAGAAGGGAATTTATTTATAACTTTCCAATTCTAAGCACAATTTTAATTTCAAGCTCCATTCCATAATGACAAAGTAATTTAATGCAATAATTTTTTTGAGTTGGGGTCGGGTATCCTATTGTTACACTTCGGTTCTTGTTCTCCTATCTTTTTAGAACTGCTTAAGATTGGCCAACCTGTCCATGAGATAATCCAAAACTCCATGAACTATAAACGTGATGTACGGGGCAAACCTAAAATAAATCAGTTGTATTCTTTTTACTTGGAATAGAAAAAAAAATGTTTTCCAAAAATTGTTGTACAACTAGAATTCTTTGATGTGATAATAACCATTTTTTAAATTATAAAATCTGTGATCTAGATGTGTCAATCGGATTTGGTTGGTCTGGGCATGGCACTGTAAATAAACGGCACGGTGGTCGGTGGGTCAACCCAGATATGTCACAACATGGTGAGCTATGTCGGACTAGCCCTCTCAGGTACGTGGCACGAGCACGACATGGCTAGAGGCATAGGCACGAGTATGGCGTCCCATTAGCACAGCACATTTGACTCATTTTATTTTCTATTTTATTGTTATTTATTATTATTATGTGAACATATTTAAGTAAAATATTATAATAATTTTGAAAAAATACTACATATAAATAAAATATTATAATAACAAATAATATAGTGAACAATAATGATATTAAACGAATAAATAACAAAATAAAAAAATATAAAATTTAAACAAAATATTATAATTACAAATAACAAAATAAAAGTTAGCGATATTATGTAATTAGAACAACAAAAATATAACATTTTAAAAAATTACGATCTATATTAGTCATTAAAAAAAACAAAAGAGTGAAAAAAAAACTTAGAGAATTGTAGGCCAGCACGGTCTGCCATGGGTCGGACTAGGTCTAATAATTTTGCATATAGACTCGATCCGGCATGGCTTGCTTGATGAGTCAAACTGACCCAGCACGTTTAGTGAACTGAGCCGACCCAACACAACTCGTTGATCCAAATGGCCGGCCGTTTGACACCTTACTGTGATCCTTATGGTTGGAATAGAACCCAAATATATATCATTATTTTGTGTGGAAAATAATTAATAGCTTGAAAAATGTATTGTGATGCTGCAGCTATCTGACTCCGCATGGACCAGATTCTCCGGGGACTGGTTCGCCTGAAAGAGAAGGGAATTAGCGTGCCACCGGTGAGGGCTTCGGTGGTAGCCTCTCCGATGGTTAAGTTAGATCGATTGAGAGAGAGAAACTGTAACAGTAATAATTAATTTCTGTCTCCCAAAAAGTGGATCTTTATTCATACCTTATGGATTCATATTTATACGCCTTTTGCTTGTCAGAGTTGGTAAGAGTTGGTGACTCCAGGGCATGGGCTCACTGCCGTTTGACAGCAGTAATCATGACTATTAATACCCACTTCTCTGCCACTACCTGCTCTCATGTTCTTCAGCGCTACCTGCTGCCTGACCGTTACTCATTACTACCCGTCCGGATATACCGAGGTAAAAAAATACATGATGTCGGTGCCGGTGGTGTTGATATACCGAAGTCACGTCGGCGTAGCCAATGGACCTTTAATCCTGCTCAGCACAACTCAGCCACGTGTCATATTTTTATTTAAAGGCGCACTTTTGGCGTATCAGCTACTCCCCCCTCGAGCCTAAGTTCTGGAGGCACGTCCGGAGCCTAGGCCAAGTTTTCGGAAGGCCACGTGCTCATCAGTTGTTCTGTATCCTGGGGGGCCACGTGTCTTCACCCCTCAACGAGCCTTTTGGCATATCGAAGGGACAGTAGTCTTTTTTGGGCGCTTTCAATATGTGTGCCGCCGTTTCAACAACCGATGCAGTAATTAATGCAGACACTGTTTGATTCTCGAGACTCTTGAATAAAGTCATCGCCATCTCTTATAAATGACGGGATGGATCATCCGTTTTCCACTTTCACCATTTTTCAAATATTCTCGAGTGTTTCCAAGCAGTCTTCGGCGACTCAGTGCGATCTCCGACAACCGCTGCTCGCTCTTTTCTTCCTCTTTCACCTGGTAATCTTTTGGTCCCTTCGCTATTTTTCTGTTCTTCTTCCTCTTCTCTATTTTTATTTTTTTCTGCTTGCGGCCATGCCCAATTCGGGCGGCGTAGAAGTTAGGGCAGAATTGGGGACGATGGGTAGTCCCACTTTCGCGTCATCTTCTTCTTCTCCTCCCACACTTAGGTCTAGTGATAGGGAATCCAGTTCGTCTGGTCAGGCACGGAGGGAGGAGGGGGTGAACGCCATGACGAAGGAAGTGCTTGAGGCCATTAGGAAACGATACAGTTTCCCAGAAAACGTAACCTGTAGGATCCCCAAATCTTCAGATCGTCCCTCCGACATCAAGAGGGGGGAGATCTGTGTCTACCTTGAGTGGTTCCATTTAGGTGTACGCCTTCCATTTCATCCCCTCCTCGTACATTTTTTTACCTATTTCAGTATTTGCCCGGCTGATCTCAATGTGAACAGTTGGAGTCAACTTCTAGCCTTTATAGTTCTAGGTCATTTGAACGGGGTCCAAGTAGACCTGGACCTCATCCGTAGCCAGATGGACATTAAGTTCCACAGCACGGAGGGGCTTTATTATACGTGCTTTGATAAGAGGTACAGACCTCTGACCTCAGTACCCTCTTCCAATAAGACTTGGAAGAAGTGGTACTTCTTCGTAGGTGGTGGCTGGGAACGTGAAGATTTTGAGGGCAATCTAGGTATTTTTCCTCGGCACACCGGTCCAAGGGGTGAGCATCCAGACCTGAGTCGCTTGTTTTTTCTTTTTGATTTATCCTTTATGTTTCGGCAACTTAACTTCAACCTGGGTTTCTCTTTTGCAGATAAGAAGAAGCGGAAGAGGCCTCACTTCAGTGACGAGCTTGTTGAGAAGTATAGTCACCTTTTTCAGCCAACCCTCCGACCGCATCACCTGATCCTGTCATCTCAGAGTCTTATGGCGGCCCAACTGACTAAAGAGGAGGCTGAAGTGT
Organism: Nyssa sinensis; assembly: GCA_008638375.1. Lineage (NCBI taxonomy): Eukaryota > Viridiplantae > Streptophyta > Magnoliopsida > Cornales > Nyssaceae > Nyssa > Nyssa sinensis. Next base: position 8,838,775 of record CM018036.1, read on the forward strand.
ACAAAAAGGACGTGTTGTCGGGCTTCGTTCCGAGTTCGAAGATGAAGAAGAAGAGTGCTCCATCATCATCTACTGCGGCGTCTTCGGCTCAGAAGAGGAGGAGGCTGGTTTCTAGAGCAAATCGTGAAGCTCGTCAAGCTCAGCCCTTCGAGACGGCTGAAGCCTCCCAGAATCAGGCTTCGGAGCCTGCCACTGCCTCTGTACCCGAGGAGCCAAGACCTGAAGAGGCCAGGGAAGGTCTAGGAGTACAGGCGTTAAGTCCCCCACCTCCGGGTTCATCTTCAGAGGGGGCAGGTTCTGTCCTTCTCAATCCTGGTGAAGCGACTTCAGGAGCGGAAGCCATGAAGTCAGCTCTGAAGGCGGCCCTCCCTCCCGGTTTTCAAGGGAAGGGCTCAAGGCAGATGATCGCAGACCTTATGCTGGGCCATGCTAGGGTAAGACCTCTGTGGCTGTTGTTTCATCTCTGCCATTCTACCTGTTTTATCTGTACTAACTTTCTATCTTTCCGTTTCAGGGTCTCCGAGCAATGGGCGTCCTCATGGATCGCTTCGATCAATCTGAGAGGGCTAGTAGCCTTCAGGTTGAGTTAGAGACAGCTCAAAATGAGCTCAGCGTAGCGCGGTCCAGTTTGAAGGTGCTTGAATCCGAGCTTGGTGCCGCGTAGTCTAGTTTGAAGGAAACCCGTTCCGAGCTAGCTGCCACCCGTGCTGACTTCGAGGCGTCTCGAGCTAAAGTAAGCACCTTGGAGACCAAATGTGGGGGTCTCGAGGAGCAATACTTGGAGGCGAAGCGGGGGGTGGAATCCCTGTTCACCCAACGGGGCAAGCTTCGTCAGGACCTAGAGTTTTTGAGAAATCAGCTCAAGGAGTTGGAGGCGGCCGAGGCCCGGAAGATAGAGGAGGCCCGAGCCTAGGCCAGGGCGGCTACCAAGGCGGGGTTGATGGGCCTTGCTACTTCAATGGGGAGGGAGCTTGTGGACTCCGGCTATATGCTGTGCAGGAAGAAGATCCAGAAGTTGTATCCAGACCTGGATATTTCTCGCCTAGATGACGTAGAAGTGGACGAGTCGACACCGAACTCCCCTACCGAGGAAGGTTTCGTTGAGGAAGCCGTTCCTATTGCCTCCGTCCCTCCTACCGGCCCAAGATAGTCATTATATTTTTACTTCTGTTTTTATTTCTATTTGTAAACCTCAGTTTGCTTGGAGCTCCTTTTTTTTTTTTTTTTTGAAGGATCATTAGTCATTACATCGCTCCGTAGGGTTCTTGACCATGTTTATCCTTGAATCGAATTTAAATGAATTGTTCCTTGGGTGATGCCTGTCTAACCTTTTCTGCTAGACCTTACACTTGACATTTAACGAGACAGCAGATTTTTAATTTCAAACAATGATAAGGGTTCAGAGACTAAGCCCTTTATTGAAAACGCATTAAACTAAAAGTTTTAGCGATACGTCCTCAGCTTAAGATAAGAATGAATGCTTATAGTAGATTATTTTGACCTAACAACTGGCGAATCTTCAGAAGTTCCCCCGTTACCGAGGTTTGTTATCGGGAACCAGGTCTGGAGGCATGTCAATTCAGAATCCGCCTACAGAATCCACTTGGTCAGATCTTGCTTATGGTGTTCACGCTTTGGACCAGGTCTGGAGACCTGCACATTCGAGGCCATACCTAACGGGCTTTCGCTCGTAGGGGCCTTTTTATGGACCAGGTTTGGAGACCTGTGCATTGAGGCCATGCCTAACGTGCTTTTGCTTGTTGGGGCCTTTATATGGACCAGGTCTGGAGACCTGTGCATTGAGGCCATGCTTAACGTGTTTTTGCTTATTAGGGCCTTTATATGGACCAGGTTTGGAGACCTGTGCATTGAGGCCATGCCTAACGTGCTTTTGCTTGTTGGGGCCTTTATATGGACCAGGTTTGGAGACCTGTGCATTGAGGCCATGCCTAACGTGCGTTTGCTTGTTGGGGCCTTTATATGGACCAGGTCTGGAGACCTGTGCATTGAGGCCATGCCTAACGTGCATTTGCTTGTTGGGGCCTTTATATGGACCAGGTCTGGAGACTCGTGCATTGAGGCCATGCCTAACGTGCTTTTGCTTGTTGGGGCCTTTATATGCTTGAGAAACATGTACGTAGCAAGGAAAAGTGTTATTGATAATACTTTCTTAGATGCTCTACATTCCAGGGTCTCGGTACCGGTTTCCCGGACATATCTTCCAGCCAAAAGGTTGTGGGCCTGGTGACTTTGACAATTTTGTAGGGTCCTTCCCAATTCGGAGACAGCTTCCCCATATTGGGATCCTTAGTATTAGGAAAGATTCTTCTTAGAACAAGATCTCCGAGCTTTAGGACCATGGGGTTTATTTTCTGGTTGAAGCTCTTGGCCACTCTTCGTTGATATTCCTCATATCTGATTCCGGCCTGCTCCCTTTTTCCCTCCACCAGGTCGAGATTCTCTGCTAGGTGGAGGTCATTGGCTTCTTGGTCAAAGATTTCAATCCTCAGTGTTAGCATCCTGATTTTTACTAGGATTACCACCTCTGTATCGTATGCGAGTGAAAACGGGGTCTCGGCAGTGGAAGTCCTTTTTGTTGTTTGGTATGCCCAGAGCACTTCAGGGAGCTCATCGACCCATCTCCCCTTGGCTCGCTCTAGTCTCTTTTTGATAGCGTCGAGGATGGTCCGGTTAGTGACCTCGGCTTGTCCGTTTACCTGGGGATGACCGGGCAAGGAGAAGTGATGGCTGATGTTCAGGTCGGCACAGAACTTTCCGAACATCTTTTCGACGAATTGAGTGCCGTTGTCCGTGATGATAACGCGGGGAATGCCGAACCTGCATACAATGTTCTTCCAAGTAAAATTCTTCACTTCAACCTCGGTAATGTGGGTTAAAGGTTCTGCTTCCGCCCATTTGAAAAAATAGTCAATAGCGACGAGCACATATCTCCTATTTTGCGGGGCCTTTGGTAGCGGACCCACGATATCCATCCCCCATTGGGCAAAAGGCCAAGGGCTTGCGATGGGAGTGAGTTCGTGCTGCGGCCTGTGTTGGTAGGAAGAGAAACGTTGACACTTATCACATTTCTTTACGTATTCCTTGGCGTGCTTGAACATGCCAGGCCAGTAATAGCCGTGAGTCAGAGCTCGGTACGCGATCGTCCTCCCTCCGTTGTGGTTCCCACATATCCCTCATGGATTTCTGCTAGGACGTATTCCGACTGTTCAGGAGACAGGCATTTCAAGAGTGGTTGGTTGTATGATCTTCGGTAGAGTTTCTCATTTATAATAAGGTACCTTGCTGATCTGATACGTATACTCCTAGCTCTGTTCTTCTCTTCTGGTAATTCTCCTTTCTGTAAGTACCGAATGATTGGAGTTCTCCAATCCCCGAATTGTTCCGCGCAGCATATTGGACGGACATCCTGGATGCTGGATGCCACCCGGCAGGAGATGCTGACCTCAGAATCCTCACCCGGTCTGAGGTGAGAAGCCACGTTTGCCAATGCATCAGCTCAAGTATTTTGGCTTCTCTCGATTTTATGGATACTGAAATCGACAAATGACTTCCTCAACGAGTTTGCCAGTTCGGCATACTTGATCATCCGGTCGTCTTTGGCTGTGAATTCCCCACGAACCTGCCCTACCACCAACTGCAAGTCAGAGTATGCTTCAAGGTTGCGGACCTCGCACTCTAGGGTTAGCCTTATTCCGAGGATTAGTGCTTCGTACTCAGCCTCATTGTTAGAAGCTTTGAAACTTAAGGTTACTGCCTTTTCTGTCGTTACTCCGTCTGGGGATCGGAGTACAATACCAACTCCAGAACCCTTGTCGGTGGAGGAGCCATCGACGTGGAGCTGCCAAGTTGTCGCGCTTGAGTTAGTTCCGAGGTTTCCCTCTAGAGCTGGGGTGAATTCCGCGACGAAATCCGCCAGGGCTTGGGCCTTGATGGCGGTCCTAGGTGTGTAAGATATGTCGAATTCTCCCAGCTCAACTGACCATTTCATTAGGCGTCCCGAAGTGTCCGGTTTGTGTAAAATCGCTTTCAGGGGGTAACACGTTGGAACTACGATCGCGTGGGCTTGGAAGTAGGGTCGGAGCTTTCGTGCAGAAATTATTAAAGCGAAGGCCAACTTCTCTATTTCGGGATACCTTTTCTCGGAACCGAGAAGCGCTTTGCTAACATAAAATATGGGTTTCTGAACCCCCCTTTCTTCTCGAATAAGTGCAGAGCTGACAGCGTTCTCTGATACGGCTAGGTACAGGAAAAGCTTCTCCCCCTACACGGGCTTGGACAAGAGCTCTGGAGAGGCCATATACTGCTTCAGTTCTTAAAAGGCTTTGTCGCACTCGAGGGTCCATTCCAGGGATTTACTCCACCTTAGAGCTTTGAAGAATGGCAGGCAACGGTCAGTAGATCGGGAAATAAACCTATTCAGAGCTGCAATTCTTACATTTAAAGCTTGGATGTCCTTTTTGGACATTGGTGGTTCCAGTTCTGTCAAAGCTTTGATCTGTAAAGGATCCGCCTTTATGCCTCTTTCCGATATCAGACGCCCGAGAAACTTGCCTTTACTGACCCCAAATGTGCACTTTAACGGGTTCAATTTCATTTTATACTTCTTCAGTATGTCGAAAGTCTGTTCCAAATGCCGCACGTGCTCTCCCATCTTTTTGCTCTTGACTAACATATCATCTATGTAGACTTCCATAGTGGTGCCGATGAGAGGGCTAAACATTCTGTTTACCAGCCGTTGATAGGTGGCTCCAACGTTCTTTAACCCAAAAGGCATTACCTTATAACAGTACAGACCTCGCTCAGAGATGAACGAAGTTTTCTCTTGGTCGGAGGGGTGTATTTGGATTTGATTGTACCCAGAGTATGCGTCCATGAAGCTCATCAATTCATGTCCTGCAGTGGCATCGATCAGTTGGTCGATTCTGGGTAGCGGGAAACTGTCTTTGGGACATGCTTTATTGAGGTCGGTATAGTCGACGCAGACTCGCCATTTACCATTTTTCTTTTTGATGAGGACAGTGTTGGCAAGCCACTCCGGATAGAATACTTCCCTGATCATCCCTGCGTCTAGCAACCTTTGGACTTCTTCATTGATTATTCCGTGCCTTTCCGGGGCGAAGGTCCTCCACCTTTGTCTGACCGGGGGACAACTTGGGTCGGTCATCAACCTGTGGCAGATGAGAGAGGGGTCTATCCCCTCCATGTCTTTAGTTTCCCACGCGAAGACCGACAAGTTATTTTTCAGGAACTTGGTCACCTCTTCTTGTTCCGAACAGGACAGGTCCGCACCGAGCTGCAAGTAACGCCCTTCCTCCTTCGGCCCCATTAGCACCTTGACGGGTTCTTTGATTGGTGCTACCATGCTGTCTCTCCCTCTAGGGCTTAATGGTGCGTCTAATTTGGGGAAGCATTTATTGTTCTCGACAAGATCGGCTTCCTGCCGAGGTCTCTTTAATTGCTATTTCTTGTTTTTTCCCTTCAACGCCACGACGTGGCATTCTCGGGACAATGGCTGGGATCCTCTAATAGTGACGATTCTGCCGTTGTGAATGTATTTTAAGCACTGGTGAAGGGTGGACGCGACTGCTCCCATCTGATGAAGCCATGGCTTCCCCATGATGATGTTGTAAGGTGATCGGGAGTCTACCACCATAAATTCAGAGATAAGGGTCTTTTGATCGTCCCCGTCCCCCGCGGTAGTTGGTAAGTCTATTTCCCCCATTGGTGAACACAGTTTGCCATCAAATCCTGCCATCACTGCAGCGGTGGACTTTAGGTTGGCGGTATCGAGCTTCATATGTTTGAGAGGCTCATAAAACAGCACGTTGGTAGAGCAGTCGGTGTCTACCAAGACTCTTCTGATATGGAAGTTGGCCACCTTCAGCGAGACGACAAGGGCGTCACTGTGTGGGCAGTGCACGCCTATCAAGTCCAATTTTGAAAAATGGATATTTGGCAGGGGCTTTAGTTTTTTATCAACTACCGCCACCTGGACGAGGTAAGGCCCTGCTTTCGCCTCCCTAACGTACCGCTTCTTCGCCCTGTTAGACATCCCAACTAATGAATTGTCAGCGTGGAGGACGAGGATCACGTTGTCGTCTTGGCGTGGTGGATCATTACGAGCCTCCACCTGCTCGGGAGCCTACCTTTGTAGCTGTGGCCTTTGTTCCTGTTTGGGCTGCTGCGGCCTTTGGTTTTATGTGTTTCGTCCCGCATCACCTTAAACAAACTCCCCCAAGCGTCTTCTCCGAATCAATCGTTCGATTTCCTACTGGAGGCTCCGGCACGTATCAGTAGTGTGCCCGTGATCTCTGTGGAAATCGTAATATTTATTCTTGTCTCGGGAGTCGGGGTGGCTGTGCATAGGCTCTGGACACTTCAAATTTTCACTGGCCCTAACTTGATGGTATATTCGGGCGAGGGAGGTGTTCAGAGGTGTGAGTGTATCGAGGCTTCCGGCGCCGATTCCACCGCGAGCCCTGGGTGCCGTCCTGACATCGGGACTTCTTGCTTTCTTCTGCGAACTGCTCGGTCCACGCTTCTGGCTGGCGTCCGTTTTTTGGGCTTGCTCTTTAGCTTTGCGGAAGGATGCTCTTGTATCCTCTAGATTTATGTACTTCCGGGCTCTTTCCATGAGTGTGGCCATGTCGACAGGAGGATTCTTGGTTAGGGAATCGTGGAATCGGCTAGGTCCTAACCCAGCATGAATGGCCGCTGCTATGAAGCCCGGGGTGCAGTCCGTCACTTCTGTCAGCTCGGCATTAAATCGGGCGATGTATTGCCGAAGGGATTCCTTTTTCTGCTGTTTTATGGAGAGGAGGAATTTCGGCCCCTTCTTGAGCCTTCTGCTAGTCAGAAAGCTGTCGAGGAATCTCCTGCTAAGCTCGTAGAAGTTCGGGATCGATTCTTGAGGGAGGTTGTGGAACCACCTCAAAGCAGCTCTTTTGAGACTTGTCACAAAGGTGCGACATAAGAAGGCGTCGGTGGCTCCGTGTAAGGCCATCGTGTGTTGGTAATGGGAGAGATGGTCTCCCGGGTCTTCCAACCCGTCATAAGGGGTGAATTTTGGCACGATAAACTTTTTGGGGCGCTCTTCTGCCAACACTGCCAAAGTGAAAGGCGTGGTGAATCTGCCGAGCAACTTTGCGATTTCATCCTGCCTGAGGGGAATGTTATCTTCCCTGGCCGGAGCCGTCGGTTCAACCGAATCTGCCATCTCTTCGGCTCTTGACGGTGCCCTGGACGGGACAGAATGGTGCTGCCCTGACACCATAACCTTGGGTCCCATGTGTGAAGGATGACCATGGCTGGGGGCAGCATGGTTTGACTGATTCTGAGGCGGGGCTGACGCCTGTCGGGGTTGTGAACCCGGTTGCACATGATTGGCCCCTGAGTTTGTAAGACTCAAAATCCCGCATGATAATGGACGGCAGGATGAAGATTTGGCATTCTTGTGCCGCGGCCATTTGGGTGGTCGAAATTGCTCGTTGCATGAACTTCCGCTTGGTTGCATGGAGGGCAGACAACAAGATCTTTGCCTCCCCAGCGTTCTCCATTTGGGATTGGCAGGAACGGCGGTTCACTCTCGAAGGTACTCGGAGGGATACCGTTGGGACGGTTTGGCAGATTTTGAGTCAGAAAGGCCAAGACTTAAGAAATGGCTGAGAGTTGCGTCTGCATTTGATCCAGCTGCTGTTGCTGTCGCAGCTGCACGGGATTGAGTGTTTCCCTTTCTTATTCTCCCATCAGTGGCTGGCTTCTAGATACTTGCCTTGGACGGAGAGTAGGAGCCATAACGGAGTCGTTCCAAGAGGAATGGGAAGGAAAGGAAAGGAAAGAACGATTTCTTTCCCACAGATGGCGCCAAGCTGATGCTGCAGCTATCTGACTCCGCACGGACCAGATTCTCTGGGGACTGGTTCGCCTGAAAGGGAAGGGAATTAGCGTGCCACCGGTGAGGGCTCCGGTGGTAGCCTCTCCAATGGTTAAGTTAGATCAATTGAGAGAGAGAAACTGTAACAGTAATAATTAATTTCTATCTTCCAAAAAATGGATCTTTATTCGTACCTTATGGATTCATATTTATACGCCTTTTGCTTGTCAGAGTTGGTAAGAGTTGGTGACTCCAAGGCATGGGTTCACTGCCGCTTGACAGCAGTAATCATGACTATTAATACCCACTTCTCTGCCACTACCTGCTCTCATATTCTTCAGCGCTACCTGCTGCCTGACTGTTACTCATTACTACCCGTCCGGATATACCGAGGTAAAAAAATACATGATGTCGGTACCGGTGGTGTTGATATGCCGAAGTCACGTCGGCGTAGCCAATGGACCTTTAGTCCTGCTCAGTACAACTTAGCCACGTGCCATATTTTTATTTAAAGGCGCACTTTTGGCGTATCATATTGCAAAAATGTAAGTAACATAGGCTAACGCAAGTCATTTAATGAAGTTCAGCAGAGTATAGTCTAATGTGTGCACATTGGGTTCAACTAAACTCAAGTGAGACGTTTTACTGTTTACTTTTACTGGCTAGAGAAATTATTTCACGAGTTCATTACAGTTAACGTATTAAAATGAGTTGAGTGATTAAATTAAATTTAATTTATTTTTTTAAATCAACTCGTAATATAAATAAATTAAATTTGAAGTTGAAATATATTTTAAAATTTGTTAATTTATTGAATTTTGATTGAACTTAACTTGTTAAATAAAAAATAATTTAATATTATAAAAAAATCAAGTTATTCGATCTCGATTCGATTAGAAATTCATTTAAAATCGATTTTAAAAATTAATAAGTCGAACTTGAACATAATTTAAATTTTATTTATTTTAATAAATTAAATTTAAATAATTTATTATTTCATTGGACTCATTTATAATCTTAATTAAATCACATTATTATACATGGTGTGTCAAAAAAAAATTTAAATTCTTGTAAATTATGAAAATTATTTCTTTCACAAACAAATTTAAAATATTTAAAGAGTTCATGAGAAATTATTACTGTAGATGAAACCGTGGCGCAATGATGTGGGCGATGGAATCATGGGTAATTAACATAGCGATTGTCGTCTTAGAAAAGGTAAAGTCGAGTCTACGCTGGGTTTTTGCCTCGCACAGAGAGAGTTCTAAGCAAAGACCTGAAAATGCATTCCCGTGAACTGGTTTCTTTCGTCTTTCTCGGCTTCCTGATCTACTCTCCCTTTCAGGTATATGTTTTTCTTCTCCAAAACCTTAACCTTGAAGCTAGATAACACCCTAACTTTTCTTTACTTGCACGGTTCAGGTTTTGGCACAAGCACACTCAAGCAACTCACTCCGTAATCGCACCTTCAAACCCACGTCGCCATTCTCAGCCGCCCTCGAAACCCTACAAAAACAAATCGGGCAAGTCTATTCATATAAAGAACACTTCATTTTTTTTTTCTTTTTCAGTTTCTCAGCAACCAAACAGATGGTAATATTAGTTGTTTGTTTATTTATTTATTTTCTTTTCAGCTATTCGTTTCAGAGCATTGGTCTTCTACGACGCGCGATGACTCATTCCTCATACTCGGAAGAGAACAACAGAGCTTTGAGCGTTCTAGGAGCGGACGTAATCGAGACTTCGGTCGCCCTCCGATCACTGGGTAAAAACATTGAAATCTCGGCGAAAGATCTGAATCGTCAGATATCGGAGATCTCTAAAGTGGAGAAGTCGTGCGCCGTCGATGGAATGCGGTTAGGGTTGCAGAAGGTGGTTAGGGTTTCTCCGAAGACCAATTCGTCAACTCCTGCAGTGGTCTGCGGCGCTTTTCGAGCTATATTTGGGGCCATTGCAATCGATACCGGAAAGTCTGATGATGCAGGAAGTGTATTTTGGAGTGTTCATGGAGGCGATGTTGGAAGAGCTCTTACTCTGTAAGTTAAGATCAATATCCAATGCAGTACTACCTCATCGATAGGGTTTTGGGGTTTATAATATGCATGAACTGTTGGCTGCTGCTAATGCTAGTGAACTGCTTGTAGTACAGCTAATTGTGTTGGTAGTTGATCTTTTTAGTGAAGAACACTATGTTATAAGATGCTCTGTGATTATATAATGGTCTGTTTGGTGGGTTTGTGAATGCAAATTTGTAAATTTAGAATGCATATTCATGATTTTTTATTTATTTATAATATACAACAATGGGGGAATACTTACATCACTTCGATAGGACCTCGGTCCTCATATTAATGGTGTTTTTTAATTACTTTTTATGTTCTACAAATGTTTATGATATTTTGGGGTACTTATCCAATACTATTTGTTTGACTAGAGCTGGGACACTGAAGATTTGTATTTTCAGGATTTTTATTTTTTTTAGGGAAGGCACAGTAAATGAGTTCAATGTTTCTTTATTCACACAAGTATATTTTACCTTTGTGCTTTTAGATTGCATGGAAAATCTGTATTGTAGTTTATCTTGCTTCAAATGAGTCCAAAATTTGAAGATTGCCTTAGTTTTGCAGCGCGAACAAAATGGTAATCTCAAATGAACACTTGAACATATGGATTAAAAAAAACAAATTAAAAAAATATGGATTGAAAAAATAATACTGAACTATAAGGATGGAATATTCTATAATTTCAAATTTTCTATGTTAAACGCTGTTTGGTTAGAGGGAAGAGAAGAGAAGAATAACTTTTAAGAATCTGTCATTTTTCACAGTTTGGTTCATTCATTTATTTATTTATTTTATCAGTACAGTTTGGTTCATTTATTGAGGAGAGAAATTGAGTGACTAGGAGAAAAGATCTTTTCGGACCTACAAAAACTAACACCTCAATTTGGAAAAAGTACAACATTTCAGCCTATGTTACAAATACTAAATAGAAGGGTGAGGATTTGCCCCATCCTCCCTTGTCCCTCCCTCCGCAGATCTTCTCTATAACTAGACGGATGCAATTCGTTAAATTTTCTCTTTTCTTCTCTCTTCTATTATCTCTTTTTTCTTCTTTGAAGGAACCAGAGGGAGTGTTAAAGTTAACTTGTTTACTGAAATTAATTATTTTGACGGGTAAAACTTGAGCTTATGCGAGGTTGAGGTAATATGCTCAAGATGAAGCTCAGTTTGCTTTGGTCACATGCTCAAGCTCAATGTACCTCTCCTTGTGAAATCATCACTCTTAAGTTCAATTTCAATAAAGAGTGAAATGATCTTCTTCTGTCAATTGACAACCTTCAGTTTTTATTTTCCTATTTATTTATTTATTTGGAGGGAGGGGGCCTACATCTCTAAGGGAGTTGATAATATCTTATGACATGCATGGAGTTGCTTTAATTTTCTGAAAACCCAATGAAGGTTTATGGTAGATACCTGTCTGTTTATTTTGTAATTGTTAAAGGCAATGAATCAGTGGGGCTTTAGAAGGGAATGGGTTATCATTTGACAGGCTATTATGCAAAATGTTCTCTCTTTTGATGTTATTTGTTGAACGAAGAATGGTTTTTGTTGGATAATGGGAAATTCAAAACAATTAAGGGGATTTAAAAAACGAGTACCTGACTCTTTTTCTATAGCATTGGATGAAAATGGTGCTGTTTAAAGTAACTAGAATATATAAGTAGGTTTTGATTTTTTTTGTTACATATGTTTGTTAGGCTCATAGCATCCAGATTTGAGTTTAATTACTCCATCTAGTGACTCTGTGATGTGATGTGATACATTAACTAAAGAGTAAGATTTTTTTTTTTTGGTGGATTTTTTGAGCGATTTCTGCATGTAAAATGCTGGATGATGTGATTTCTTTCCACAGTCATGTTGTAGGCTAGTGTGTAGAGAGTCTAGGAGACCCATGAGTACATTTTCTTCAAATGGATGGGCTGTTGGATATATTTGATTAAATTTCCATTTGTTGATAGCAATATATGAGTATTGACCTTGTAGAAAAATGTGACCTGCTTGAGATATTTCTATAAAAAGGCCTCTACCTAGTTTTTTACCACCTAGGTGGGGCGCTGAGAGGGGTGCTTGAAATCAAGGATTAAAATTTCGTTTCGTAGTGTTGTTTCAGTCACTTAGAAAACAGAAACATTTCGAAAATGTTTCGAAGACGTTTCGGAAATATAGTGGAAACGATAAAAAAAAGTAAAATGTATAGAAACACTTAGAAACGTAAAGTAAAATATATGAATGTGTGAAGATAAAATTGAAAATGTTTTAGGATACATGTCCATCCACACAAGAAGATATTAGGGTGAAATTAAAAAAAAAAGTGAAGTAAATTAGTCATTAATACCAAATAACTCTTTACTTATTAAAAATTAGTATAAAAGATTTAGAACTAATTTGTTTATGTAATATGAATTTGTTATATATTTGTTATAAAATATGTCAAATTATTATCAATCATAAAATAATAAATATATATTGTGTAATATCCACGGATTAGACAATTTGACATAAGTTACATATAATATAATAAATAAAAATATAGTAATTTAAATCTATTATAATTATTAACTAAGTATTAAAATAAATTATTTATCTACATTTTATTTCCATTATTTTTACTTTTTATTTTCTATTATTTTTTAGGAAAAATAGAAATATCTTTTTATAATTTTGGATTTTAATCTTTCAATCTCCTCTATTTAAAAAACAAATTGATATTATTTTTTACCAACTTCTAAAAGTATTGTTAATGCCAAAGAAATGTTTCTACTGTTTCGGTATGTTTCTACTAGTTTCTGTATGTTTTTACGAAAACAAATTTGTTTCCATAAAAACATGTGAATTTCGGTATTCCACTAGTGTTTCGTTTCGGTTCACTAGGAAACAGAAACGTTTCGGCCGTTTCGATGGAAACGAAACGAAACGAAATTTTGATCCCTGCTTGATGGAAACGAAACGAAACGAAATTTTGATCCCTGCTTGAAATGTTGTTACTTACCAACCTTACCATTTTCCTGGAAACTGGGACCATGTCAAGTGCTACTGCTGTTTTCTGGTGGACTTGTGGCTTCGGTGGGGTTGAGGACGATTTCTTTGGCCAGTTCTTAGACTAAATAATTATTGTGCATATTTTATTTTTTTGGGGTCTAAGGGAGAGGAGAAGCAAGAGCTACCACATGGGAGTAGAAACTCCCATTCTATCAGCATTCAGAAGCCTGGATATCTTGCCTAGGAGGCTCATCTAAAATAGTTAGATTGTCTGTAGCTGAATCATTAACTGACCAATCCACACATCTATTGCCTTCTCTTGGGGTGTTCACAAGCCTGCATGTCCAATGATTGTTTTAAAGATGTCAACAGTATTCAATTCTTGGCTGAGAGGGTGCACTCAAGTGTCAGCATTCTGGATGAGATGTATTGCCGTTTCTGAGTCTGTTGCCACCACAAGATAGGGAAATCTCATATTCCAGGACATTGAAAGACCTTCCTTCGATCCATATAGTTCAGCTGCACTGTTGCTGCATTTGCCCAGTTTGTTCATGAATCCCTTGACAAAAACTCCTTAGGCTTCTCTCACAAGGCCCCCTGCTGTGCTGAGATTAGAGTCCATTCTTGAGTTGCTGTTGGTACTTAGTTTGTGCCAACCCTTTGGAGGCGTGTTCCAGGCCACTAGCTTGTGAACATTTTGGGGACTGGGTTTAACATTCCCCATGGAGGGTTAATTGATGTCCATGCAAACCAATTGATGGTATTGAATTTGTAGGCAACTAAACCTTCATTTGGGGTTATGGCTCTCGACGTGAAAAACTGTGTTGCAAGAGAAGCAACCCTGGTAGGCAGCCCTCACACATTAATTGGTGAGCCCCACGGCCAAAAACACAAATACCCACTAAGGTAAATGGATTTGTTGAGTTTGATAATATTCCCTTGGAAGTATAGGTACAGGGACTTGAACTGATTAGCTGTTGCTTTCAATGGTGTCTGATTATATTCCTTGTTAGACAAAATAGATGGGATTGACTTTCTTAAGATGATGTTCTCACTTCTCTGACATTTACCTACCTGAAAGTTCATTGGTGTCAGTTTCAATCAGAGGATGTATGCATTCCTTGTGCAAAACAAATAGTATTGAGTTTCTTGACACAGATGGTATTGAATTTTCTTTACAGATAGTATTGAGGCACATGCATACCCAAAGTTTGGTCGTTGTCATTTTCAATTAGGACTTTTCAGTTACTTTTTCTCCATTGCTGTTGAAATCATCCATTTTGCTTTGAAATTTGATATCAAGAGGCATCTTTCTTAGCTGTTTCATAGCACCTCTTCCCTGTAATATTGTTGTGTCTAGCCAAATTTGCCAGAGACCTAACGGGTAGTAAGATCATATATGTATTTTTTTTAACGATTAAATTTTTTTTTTTGATTTCTTAAGCTTATCCTGAAACCTTGCCCTTCAGGTTTAGATGTCACGTTCAGATTTGGTGAACCAAACTATAACCGGTAAAACAAACTAACACAAACCATAGCACCAGTCCTTGCATAAAATATAACACACACACACACATCTTTTTTGTGCAATTTTTTCATATAAAATGATTAATTTTGTTAAAGTTAGAGAATAAATTGTCGAGACAGACAGCAGTTCGGTAGCATTTTTGGCTGATTTTTAAATGGAAGAGTAGGGTCCAAGTTTTTGTAGGGATAAAGAGAGTTAGTCTATTAAGCACTACATTCTATTTTGACTCATGTATCTGAGTCGGACACCGATACTATTGGACACGTACATATAAAAAGAGAGCATTTAAGTTGTTTTTTTCTTTTAAATTTTAGACATGTTTTGAACACATTAAGACATGTTACTACATTTTTTTTTTTTCAAATTTTTCTCTCCTTTTCAATTGTCTTTTTATGTATATGTTATATTTAGTAGTTAGTAAATATGTGTTCATTTAGGAGGTAGTAAATTTGTAAATATATGTATGTAGTAGTTACAATTATTGTAAATTTGTAAATATATATGTAGAGTTGAGTACAGTTATTCCGGAACTTGAAAAATAGATGTTGATAGTCAAATGAAAGAAATTTTTAAATTTTTATTTAATGATTTTATTATTTTAATAATATTTTTATGATTGATGTATTTTTATGTTAATTTTAATTAAAATAATATTAAAATTTTATTATTTAATCATATGAAAATATAAATATATATGTATTTAATGTGATTTTGTCAATTTTTTTTATATAGAAATGTCATGTTCATATTTGTACTACTTAAACGTTAGTATTTAAGTAAAAATTTAATACTATTAATTCTAACAATTAATTAAACTTTTAAAATAATTTATAAAATAAATTAATAGATATTATATTTTAATTAAATGACTTAAAAGTTCTATAATTATCCTCTTCCTAATCCTCAACTCCCCACTTAAAAAGTAGGAAACCATGTGCCATAATTTGAGGTCGCGCCGCTGGCAAAATCCCCATGGCTCCACCGTCCTGAAACTGTGGGACCTGCGTTTTAAGATTCCCCCACCAATCATACATCCCTGATGTCACAGCAGAACCCAGGGCCCACTAAATTGCTTATTGATTACACCTAATACTTCCTGAGTCGCAACGTAACATCGCGATATACTCACCTGCGTAGCAGCAGATCATCATCACCCCCAATCCAACGGCTTAAAACTTAAAAAGATTTTAAATTACCAAAATATTCGAATTACCGCCTTACCGGTACGAACAGGTAGTCAGGCATCACTGTGAACTAAGCTCCAGGGAGGCTTCGTGTCAAAATAATTCTGGCAACCGGTATTCCCCGGTATCTGTATCTCTCCTCCCCTGTTTCCGTTGCAACCTTCCATTAAAGTCTACGTGGTGCCCTGTATCTCTCACTGTCTCTATAGAAAGAGAAAGAGAGAAGAGAGAGAGAATGGGTTTTTAGGATTAAAACCATCTCTGATTGAGTGAGCTATAGACACAGGTTATACTTATAGACAATAGATGGATATTGAAGGTCGTGAATTCTCTCACAAAGAAGCAGACACAAACGATGAGATGGCCGAAATGCTATTCCCGAAGAGGCGTTGCTGTTTCTGCATACCTTGCTTCGGGTCCAATCGATCGCCGACCGTCGGATTGAATTGGTGGCATAGGATGCGGACGGCCGAAGGCAAAGACAGGTGGTGGGGCCGGGGGATCAATGGCCTGAAGAAGCTTCGAGAGTGGTCGGAGATTGTTGCCGGACCGAGGTGGAAGACCTTCATACGCCGGTTCAATCGGAACAAGAGTGGAGGAGTAAGGCACGGGAGATTCCAATATGATCCTCTGAGTTATGCTCTTAATTTCGACCAAGGACCGGGGCAAAACGATAATTCGGAGAACGACGATTACGAGTTTCGCAATTTCTCTTCACGGTTTGCCTCGATTCCGATATCGACCAAGTCATTGTCTATGGATCTCGGCAAGGACGGGCCGAGCTTCACGTGACGGTTGAAGACGACTTGGGTGCACCGATGGACTAATTTGCGCCGGTGTGCGAATTGGTGGCATATTACGTAGGGGAACGAGAATGTGCTCGCTGGGGTGAAGGTTAACGTCTCGTGATTTACCAGTCACCATAAATGATAGTGTTGTCTCCTTTTCTTTTAATTTAATTTACAAATATTTTATTAGTATTTAATCTTTTCTTTTTTCATAAATGGTGTTTGTGAATAAATAAAGATAAAAGATAAAGATAGTGAGATATATGAGAGGAAGTGTGTAGGTTTCTAAGGTTGGTTTGATTGAATAATTTATTTATAATTATTTGTTTCTTGTTGGGGGGAATAAAGGTGTAGTAGGCCTTGTATCCATTGTAATAAAAAGAATGGTTGATGATATGGTCAAAATTATGGAGCAAAGGTTTTCTTGTCATTGTGAATACTTAGTGGTTTATATATTCTTGACAATACCTTTAACATACTTATTTGATAACTTTTTAAAAATGTATATTACACTTTTATTCTCATAATATTTTTGATAATTATATTGATTTTTTCTAATGTTATTAACGTTAATTTATATTTTTATATGACAATATAAGAAACTTCTTTCTAATTATTTTTTTTTTCAAAATGATAAAATTGTCATTTTTATTTAATTTTATATTTTTTAATTTTTTATTATTTTATTTTAAATTCTTTTAAAGGTAAATTACTTTTTTTTTTTTACTTATTTCTATTTTATATAAAAATAAAATTTTAAGATTTTTATCAATATTTATTTAGAAAATAAAAAAAAATGGTCAAAAGTTTAAAAATTAAAACAAAATGAAAGAGATAGTTTTGTTATTTTGAAAAGAAAAAAAAAATTGACTGAAGAGATATTTGTATATTGTCAAATAAAGCAGAAAAAATCAATGTATTTTACTTATTTTTAAAATATCTTTACATTGATTTGTGTTGAAAAACGTTTAGGAAAGTAAAAAAATTACTTTTTCAAGACAAAGATTTACCTCCTCATTTGTATATTACACACTCATCAATACATGTATGAGGATTTAAATGTGTGTATATATATATATATATATATATATATTCATGTATTTATAGGTATGTGTTCTTAAGTTGGAAAATGTTAACTATAACAAAATTTTAGATGGAACCACATATATTTATAATAGTGTATATTTAATAGTGAAAAAATAGTGTAGAAATCTATTATGTATAACATTAGTTGCATATGTATTCATATATTGAACTTTGACTGCTTATAGATGTGCTTGTACATACCTAGATGCTCACGTAGACGTTTTTGTGTACATATGTCTCTACATATGCTTTTGTGCATGAACAAATACACATATAAATTATCTATAATACTTACAGATATATATATATATATATATACACACACACACACATATAAATATCCTTATCTTATGTTACTTTAATGTCACTTCTATGATTATCGTTTTTTTTATTTCTACTTAGTTTTTCAAGAAAGTCAAAAATATAAATTTATATCATCAAATAGACATGTGTGAAAAATCAGATTGTCATATTTAAGTAAATATAGGAGAAAATAAAAATTACCCACCATAGGAATAAGGGTGCAATATTCCTATAATCATGCATCACTACCTAAAACATGCTTACATATATAAATACCTATATATATATATTTACATATGCACTTATACACATACACTTCGATAAGCACTAATATACGTATCATTATAAGTGCATATTTATCTATATTCTATAGTAATTTAGTTGTGATATTCTTTTTTCATTCTTTTTTTTCTCTTTCCATTTCTTCAATGTAAAAACAATTCAATCTAAGAATAGAGTTTGAATGAGTCGAGTTGAGTTGAGTCAAGCCAAAAAGTAGGTTGTTTAAGCTTAACTAATTTCAAATTGTGTTTAAACTTAATTTGTTAATTTTTGGAGTCAATCTCGAACAAGTTTCTAATCGAGTCGACCGTGAGTCGAGCTTAAATTACTTGATTTTTTATATAATATTAAACTAATTTTGATTTAATTAGTTAGGCTCTATGAATTAAGGAGTCTCAAAATATGTTCAAGTTTGACTTATTTATCTTGCGAATCAATCTCGAATAAACCTTTAACCGAACCAAGCTCAAATAGCTTGGCTCGTTTTACAGCTCTATCTAAGAATAGTTTTGAAAAAAATTATACACTAAAAATGTTTTTTAAAATCACAAATCAACTCAATTTTAGAACCATTCAATAAATTATAAATTTTAAAAATATTAAAAACAAAAATATTCTTTCAAAAATTGCAAATCTATTTGTAGTTGGTAATATTTAGGTTTGACCTTTTGGGCATCTTAGAGTTCCCAAATACTATTACCAGAAATATTAGTGGTATAGGTTAGTTGGCTATATGACATAGAAAGATTCATTTTTCTTCTACACATGATTCTAGTTCATATTGATGTATACATACATATAGTATTTAAATTTTTTCTCACCCATATTGCTTATATAAAAAAAGAAGAAGAAGAAGAAATATTAATGGAAGGTGTTTGTTTATTCTTACAAATAGATAGTTTAATGTATGGCATGTCCAGAGTGGTACCAGGTAGGCACTGACCTTCATCTATTTAGTTTTGTCTTTCTAATAAAAGAATATAATAAACTAATGCATAATTTTTATAGAAAGTTTGGCATCCAATAATCAATACAGTTGAGAATTATAGGGCTCCCAAATAATGCCTTTAGATTCAGATTTGACTAAACGAAGCTCTTCTTAAATATAAAACTTGCTCATCTTGGTTAGAAAATTTTCATTCCATAACTATGACTATGAACAAATATATATATATATATATATATATTTTAAATTCACAAAAATAATTTAATTTTTAAGAAATTATAGATTATAAAAAAAATTATAAACAAAAAAATATTTTTCTAAAATTACAAACTATTCAATTGAGTAAAAAATTAATTTCAAAAGTTAAGGTATGCTTTTGTACAAATAATACGCACATTTTCTTTTACAGTGATTGATCATATTGTGTTTGATTGCGAGATTAGGATATTATGGTGAGGATAATAATTTAGAGATATTTGGGAGGATTCCATGTGAACATTTTCAACTTTGTTTTTCTCTCAAGCAGGTTAGGATTAAGCAGGACAGGGCAAGTCAGAAATGAAAATGGTACTAGACGGATCAGGATGCGTATCAGTGACATTTTTGTATGCTGGGGCGGGTATGAAATATTGGCGACCCACGCCCATACCCGACCCATTGACATGCCTATACAAGCTAAAACTTGAAAAAAAAAAAAAAAAAAAACGAAAGAGAAAGCAAGGGCTATGATAGCCTCGAGCCAAAACATTTTAAAAAATGAAGAAAAAAAAGAAAAATAAAGTAAGGGCTTAGATAGGCCGATGGACATCACAATACATTTTAAAGTGTCTTTGAGACCATTTTACAATTGTGGCGATTACAATATTTTAATTAGGTTAATATTACTAATGATACTTCTCTTAATCATTATAAATTACTTGATTATATACTTTAATGCAATTAAAGAATCATATTTACTTAAAATTTAACTCGTTATACATGAGTAGCGTTGAGATCCAAGTAGGGTTATTAATAGAGTGATTTTTTTTTTAATAACTCGTCTCTAATGAGACAAGTTTGAGTAATATATAAATGGGTTAAACACATATTGGAGCAAAGAAATTAAAACTCGATACAGTTAAGAACACATTTGAAAACAAAAGAGTTTAAACTTGCCCCACTCAATTCCCGATTATAATATAAACTTACTTAAATATATTTTACATATTTTAAAACACTTAACCTATCTATGAATATCTTAAATTATAGATTTTTAATACTAAAATATACATTTTTGTTTATTATTATTATTTTTTTATTATTATTATTATTTTAAAAAGATAATATAATTTGGTGCAATTTGATTGGGACAGGGTGAGATATAGATTAGAGCTGTCAATGGATCGGATCTCGATCCGATTTGATCCATTAAGTCCGGATATAATTTTAGAAATAGTGATCCGTGATCCGTTCCGATCCGAATCCGATTATCCCAAATATAAACGGACCGGATATGATATAGGCTGATCCGATCCGTTTACAATCTGATCCGATCCGTTTCGTTTATATATATATATATTAAAATTAAAATTAAATATTAATATATATATGTATATATTATATTAATATATATATGTATATATATTGATATATATATATATACTATATATATTAATATATATTATATATTGATATATATTTATTATATTATATTATATTAATATATAATATATTTATATTAATATATAATTTATTAATTTAATTAATAATATATTAATTTTAATATATATATATATATATATTAATTTTAAACCGATCGGACCAGATTAACGGATCGAATATCCGGTTATTAACGGATTCGGATATGGATTAACATTCGCTTGATTCGTCGGATTAACGGATCGGATCAACTTTCTTATTAAACGGATCGGATTCAGATCGGCTCTGATCTGATCCGAATCTAATTCGTTTACAATCCTAAATTCAAATTGAAATTGTCAAGTCATCCAGAACTGTTTCGTCAAAACAAGAATTAATTTTCATGGAACCGTCTAATTTCGTTTGTTTACTGTTGGACATGTCTCGTTTATTATAGATTTATCATAAACGATACAAGTATGCGACAACCAACAAGGCACGGCATCCTCACAAGTAAATGCTATAAAATGTGAGATGTTTGGATGACTTTTTATTTATTAATGGTATTAATTAAGTTCAGCCTTTCAAATTCAATAAGTCATTTCATTTATGTAGTGTCAACATCATAATTATTGGTGATATATTAATAATTTGAAATATAGCAAGACTTTGACAAAGAGATAAAAAATAAAATAGAAAAAAAAACTCTTATGACTATTTAGGAAATTATGCGACTTTTCAATTTTAAATTATTTTTTAAAAAATAGCCTTAATTTATTTAAATTTTAAAGTGTTACTATTACAAACTATCATTATTTATGATCATCAATAATTATTGAACTTTTTGTATTAGATTTGCTAAATTTTCAACATAGTATTAAGAGTTTATAATAAATCACGAAGACCGTTACAAAAGATGTAGGTGTCTATTTATTTTTTACATATATATATATATATATATTTAAGACTCTTTACATAACATGAGTCAATGCTAAGTATATACTTTATGCATATCTATATATATTTATATACATAAAGCAGCTCTATTGATAAAATAAATATTATTTTTACTGCTTTCACAATTGTGCGGGGGAACGAGGCTAGAAATTTAGATAAGTAGGCAAAAAAACTTCTTAATATTTAATTATAAGTTTAAAATTAAAGAAGTTAAAAAATTAAAATTGATTAATAACATTTTTAATAAATAATTAAATTTATTGATACAAAAAAAACTTTTAAATTACACTAGAAATCCAATTAAAGAAAAGACACTCAAAATTTTTTAGGCTATTTAAAAAATTTCAAAAAAATTAATAAAAGTCTCATTAAAAAGTCAAATTAAAATTAAATAAAGGCAAAGTGTAAAAAGTTTAAATGAATGAGGTGCAAAACATAAATTAAAGAAGTATATTTAAAAATATTTAAGGAAAGTATAAATAAATTTCAAATATATATATTTGAGAGGGGACCAGGCTTAAAGTAGCCTCGTACTTGCAATTGTATATTGCTCTAAGAGCAACTCGAATGCATGTATTATTATGTGTCATTTTCAAATTTTGACTTTAACGTGAAGTTATTATTCCAATAGTGTTATTTGGATTGTCAAAAAATGATAACGCCATTTTCAATACTATGTTTGACATAAAGAGTAACTAATGCTAATAATATAGTTAGCATATGCCAAATAGAAGTAGGGTCCACGTAACTTTTTCTAGTAAATATCAAATAGAGGTAGGGTCTATCGTTACTTTTTTAGAGAAACTAAGTTGTTGTGTTAAAAAAATGACATTCTAACATTGAAACAGAGTTGTCAAACTATAATATTTTTATACTATAACAATACCAAAATATATATTTAATATAGATGAAATGACATTTAGCATTAGAGATGCTCTGATAAAATAAACTTAGCTTCAACAACAAAGTTGTCTTTGTATCTATTCATGTGATGACTATTTTAACTTTGAAATTTGATTTTACAAAAATAATTGTAATCAAAATAACTAAATATATATAGAAGTTTACCTATATATCTATATATAAAGTAGCTCTATTGTAATCAAAATAAGTAGTTGTGTAAAAAAAAATGACATTTTAACATTAAAACAGAGTTGTCAAAATATAATATTTTTATACTGTAAGAATACTAAAATATATATTTGATATAGATGAAATGACATTTAACATTAGAGATACTCTGATAAAATAAACTTAGCTTCAACAACAAAGTTGTCTTTGTATCTATTCATGTGATGACTATTTTAACTTTGAAATTTGATTATACAAAAATAATCGTAATCAAAATAACTAAATATATATAGTAGTTTACCTATATATCTATATAAAAAGTAGCTCTATTGATAGAACAAATCTTAATTTTACTGTTTTCACAATTGTACATTGTTCTAATAAAGTAAAATTAGCTCCGACAAAGGAGCTGTCCTTGTATATATTCATTTGATGATTATTTTATCTTTGAAAATCGATATTACAATAATAAGCTTAATCAAAATAAACAAATTAGAAGTCAAAATCAATTTAAAACACATTCTATATTCTTTTCCTACTATTACATTTTAATTTAATCAAAAAGTAAAAATTGTAAAATTTAATTTTCTCACTTAATAAAAACACTTCCAAAATAATTTACTAAATGATATTTAAAATTTTAACTTGGCCAAAATATGAATATTGCAACAAGAGTATTCGAATTAATTTGTCTTAATCATTCAAACATGATGTTGGAATATACAAATTGACATTTTAAGGAGGTGTTTGTCTCAACCAAATCATTATTTTGAGGCATGGAAAAGTAAAAAGTAACTAACTTTTAAAGTGTATGGCTACAATTTTCAAAACGGAGTTTTGCGATGAGATTCACAAACAAAAGTTAATAGTTTAGAGAAGTTTAATAAAAAAACTAACTTCTAAAAATTCGTTTGACTTTTTACAATTTTTACTCTAGACTCACCATTTACACATTACTCAACAAATATGTATATGTATGTATGTATGTATGTATATAGCATAAAAAAGAGAATTGACAGTTAAAATCATTTCTACATAATTTTTATCAAACACCCAAATAACAAACTGATTATATTCTTCCGAATTCATTCCCCAATAATCAATTCTTTAAAATTTATTCTCCAAAATCTAAAACTCCTTCCAAACGGACTCGAAATTACCATCAGAAGTACCAGACAACCTAGAGCCATTGGCACATCTTGGATACAACTTACACATTGAGGTCCAGAGCTTATGTTCAAAATTTTCTGCTTTTCACAGACTTGATGTTCAGCAAAATATCACCAACAATCCATGGGAAGCCCAAGCAATTTATGCTTTCCTTACAGTAAGTTGGGTGATAAGTCACATGATACCATGCCGACGCCATTTTCTGTTGCTCAGGCACCTTGCAGCTACTCTCAAACCAGCCTTTGGCCTCCTTATGCAGGCTCTTAACAGACACCAAAATTCGATCCTTTGTTTCTCCGTATCTCCTGTTATCCCGCAGCAAATACATTGACCGATTTCGCAAATTACCTGACAGTATCTCGTCTTCACTCTCTGCGGCGTAATAAATCATCAAGGTGCTAATTTTATCCAAATACATCTCTTTGTGACTTTTTGCAATTTCAACGAAGGCTTCAAAACCATCCACTTCAAGATCATGATCGTAAACGTCTTGGGCAATCTTCTCAGACCAAACAAAGTTTGGGTCTTCGTGCACTGTTGAGTTGATGGTGGCACGGTAGAGTTTGCCGAGGACCCCCTGGGAGGTGTACGTGGGTTTCTCCCACCTTTCCATGAAATCTGGAAACTCCCTTGGTTTCAAGACCCTAGGCATCTCAGCTGGTGCTCCTGTCTTTGCAAAGTCAACAGCCATGGAGTGAAGGGCAGCCAACTGAAGGCATTTTGGACTCATAGCTTTACTTGGTTCACGGTCTGCAAGTACTAGATGTGCAGTGGAGATGGTGCCCAGTGTATCATTGATCATGTAATCAACAAAAAACTTTTGAATTTCCTGAAAATACCAGTAAAATGGGGAGTAAGATAGAGATCGGGTTTTGACAACATCTCATTTCATTTCAGTTCCATAAATGGCAGCAAATCAGTTCTAAATTACCTCTAAAGTCACATCATGATCCATGAGACGTGGTCTTCGTCCAATATAGTCCATGGGGGTCGTAGTTTGGCATGGGATGAGATTTTCATCCCAGCTTATAAAATATAAGTCACCGTCAAGATCACCACCAGAGCATTCATTTGGATGAGGCCTGTCAATGCGACATTGTTGTGATGTATAAGTTCTTAAAAGACTACAGATGAATAAATGCATTTCACCAGTATGGAAAAGTATAATTCATGAACAACAAAGCATGCTGTTTCCAATAGTACTGGAATTACTCCCATTGGAAGACATAAAATGACAAGGAACTTGCCAGAAATGCTAATGACATAGAATTCAAATATTCCATACATACCTCCCATAAATTAAGGTCCTTGTATTACCATATAGTACTATTATGAATATTAAACAGCTGAATATGACACAGATTTGTCCCAACTACTTGGGGGCTCTAACAGCTAGAACAACATCAAAAACAATAAATAGTTCTTTTTTTAAGAATAAAAAGTTACATTTCAATTAAGATATCCCTATACTTTTCCATATAAAAAAACTTTAATAAAAAGGCTTTAAAGAGAAAAAAAAAAAAAAGGCTTTATTTATTTTATTGGTATAAAGGATCCAATATTGTCACCACGCGGAGATGTGCGTCAATATGGACCCAAAGTTCATATGCCTGAAGAATTTATCCATCAAAAATGAATCTGATTCCGGTAACCTTTAACCACATGGAGACATTGTAATAACGTGGGGAATATAAGAAAGTCATTTAATTTCAAATCAATTTAATTTTAGGAAAGGAGATCACATGTGTGAGGTCAATCATTTAGAGAAATTGAATCCTGTTTTAAAAATTGAAAATTAGGTAAATGCATAATTGTTAACTAAGATATGTGGTAAAATATGATAAAAATATACTTCAAAGGAGTGCTCCATACCTCTCTCCTTTCTGAGGGAAGACGATGCAATCCACCAAACCTTTCTCCTCCAATGCCACCTCATAGACAGCCTCCAGGACTCTGACATCTCCTGGATGAAGACAAGGGTTTTTGGTAACTACAACCTTCCCTATCACTATAGCCGTTGTCTCATCCACCTTCTGAAAGAAACTCTGATCCCCACATTGTGACTCTGCTTTATTCATGGTTATTCGGACATAAACTTGGCCATAGTTTAGAATGCTTGTTTCATCCAAACATCCAATTAAGATCCTGCCCTTGGGTACAAATATTCGGCATCTGCTCCTTAGATCAGACAACAGGTTGTCATGATGCATTTGAAGCATCATAGAGAGGTAAGGTTCCGAATTTGGCTCATAACCTTGAAGCAACATCTTTACTAGAATGCTTTTAATATCACTCGGGTTGATGCTCTCCAGAACGTCCAATGCTGCCTCTCTACTTGTCAGCATTTTGTCCAGAAGACGAAGTTGTTCATCTTGCATTGCCTCAAAAGCTTTGTCCTCTACTCCCAAGGTAGTCAAAAGGGTAACAATCTCCCGGTTCAGGTAGCAAGGCATGGAGTCACTCCACTTGGTGACATTAAGCATCCTGCTATTTGATTCAAATTTAAGCATACTATTACGCAAGGATAGCTTCCGGAAGGAATTACGGTCAACAGCTATGACACCTTTATAGCCACCATATCGAATTTGAAATGCCGAAGGAGTATGACTCAATCCACACTTTTGAGCAACTTGCCTAGCAAAAGGGAGGGAAATTTTTCCAATGCCATCAGAGAAGCAGTAGCCAACACCATCAGTAGTAACTTCAACATCAGGAATAACTTCAAGTTCTTGATGCAGGGACTTCCAGAGTTTGCCTAGAAGAACTGAATAATTGACCCATCCTGGCAGCACATTTCGAGACACTGCGGATCTTGTTGAAGCAACCCATCCATTCTCTAATATCCTCTGCTCTCACATTCTCATTAGAGGCAAACATCCACACGGCATTTGAGCGGCAGTTGACTAGCTGAGAAAGCCAGAAATTGAAATCTTTTGGCTCCAATCACAATTCCCTCCCGGAGAATAGACAAAATCCGATGATATATATGAGTTCTATAAGGCTTCGAAAAGATGCCTTGCTGGATGCTAGTGGTAATGGCATTAGAAGGAAGCTTACACCAATCTTCTTCAACAAAAGTAACTCTTATGAAATCTGAAGCATATGAAGCAAATTTCTTCACAACATAATTGGAAGATTCAAGCTCTGGACCCAAGCAGTAAATCTTTGACGGTGTGACGAGGACTCTGTGACAACTCATAACGTTATGATTTGTTAACCTGCTGTGGGATGATGAAGGAAGATTCTTACTATTCTTCCTTAGAATATGTAATCGGGTTTTGATAAATGACACGGGCTCAAAACAAGTGGACTGTAGCTTATGCAATTTCTGAAGAACCATCATTGCTGTGTCTACATCTAAACTGCTAAGGATCTCAATCAGATCATCATCCACTGCAGCAAGACTAATTTTTTGAGTGTGAACGAGGGAATTGAGCTGGAAAAGGATCTCATATGCTAAGTTAGAATTCAGTTGGCATCTTACAAGTGGAACTAGTTCAGATGCAGAGCAAAATTCTTCCCCTTCTTCTAGTGTTAGATCTTTCAAATCTTTGCTGTAATATGGAAAACTAGTACAAAAATCTAAAGCAGATAATCCTTCTTCAATTTCCCAACAAAGTGAAGATGATTGTCCAATCGAATTCTTACTCGAAAAATCTGTTGTGCGGACCCAAAGAAACTCAAAATCTTCCTTGCAGATATGGTATCGGTCAGTGCTGAACTTTGAGGCAATATTAGGTCCAGAAATTTTTTGGTATATCTTAGGTGCATGCCTGAGCTGAAAAATAAAATAGCTTAAGGTAAGATTTTTCCGTGTAAAAATCTAGTTAAAAAACATAGTTATTTTTTTTATTAGTCTAAAACATAGTTATAAGGTTCTCAAGCCTGGAAACCAGTCAACATGAAAAGTAGTATCAAAACAAAGATAAACTTTTAGCTGGGAAGTTTCATTTTGAGTTAATCAAATATATATATATATATATATATATATATATATATTCCATAGCAGTGTTATATCTTATGGGGTAACTCCATTTTTATTACTATCCACAATCTGCCTTTACACTCCTTTTCTCCTCTTGTTAACCCCATGCTAGAGCAATTACATGAATTTGAAATGTCTGATGTGGCAGGTATTTTTTTTTTTGTAAGTAACAATCATATTAAACGGCATCAAAAGGGGGGGCAACTCATGTACACATGAGGTATACAAAAAACCCTATTCCCCCAATACTGTATGATTCTACGCACCAAAAGAATAAAATTATCCTATGCCTCTCCCTCTACAGTTTACACACCACATAAGCAAATAAGCTGTATCCCACATTATTTTAACCTGAGAACACTTGCAACCTCCTTTCCAGCTCCAAAAAAAGAATCCACTATAAGCCATGACCCAATGAATCCCACAAATACAAAACAAAAAGGATTGGGGTATGTATGTTGGATGTGGGTATGTGTTGAAGCATAAGATTAATCGCATCCCCAAACCTAAGGACATGGGGACGTGCTAAACGTTCGTTATCTATTTCAATACTTTTTATATTTACCAAAAAAAAAAACTATTCTTTTTATGTGTTGAAGCATCAGATTAATCACATCCCCAAACCCAAGGACATGGGGATATGCTAAATGTTCATATCTTTTTTAATATTCTTCTTGAGAACCATGTCACAAAAGGAGCACAATAGACTAGTTATATGTACAATTATATAGTAAGCTTGAATTACCAGACGTACTCATTGGGTGTATGTCTAACCACACATGTCGAACACATCCCATACCCAAAACGAAGTTGAATCAAGCTTAAGATTAAAAGAAAAGTGAAAAAATAGAAGAGAGAAGAAGAAGAGAATAAGAGAGTTTTTATTCTGTCACAATACAAAATATTGTCATACACGGATAAAACCTAAAACTCTCACATATATACTATAGGAAAAAATACAATACCATACCCATTTAACATAGATGGAAATAAGCTCCACCATGGTGTACGGACAATGTTTGTAAGAATATGAAGTACCTTTTTTATTTTTATTTTTTTAGTGAATAGGGTAAAATAATAAGCCTTTAAAGCTTAGTCCAACCACATAATTTTAGATCATACAATTTCTACTGCTACTTAGTATCAGCAATAGGTATGAAAAAAGTATCTTAAAATATCAAATTTAGATATTTGTACCCTCACAAAGAAAGGAACCATGCATATATGTTTGGAAACCATATATTTTATGATCATACAATGTAATAGATGCCTACAATGTTTTTGGACCACACGATTGTCATCAAATGCTAATATTCTCAAAGTTTCTAAATCTGACACTTTGTACCGATTAGAACATATGAAGCAGGACTTTGAATAAAATCTATAAGAGGATGCAAAATCTTGTGGGAAAAAAATGCAATACAAGGGAGGGAAATGCAGAAAGTTACATGGACAGCATAAATAAAAAGAGACATGAAAACTTCTTCCATCATAGTAGACCTTTAAGCAACTTCAATCGTACCTTATGCTACAGATCTCTACTTAGTAGACTTGCAACTCCAGTGGGTTGCTGGCTGCCCAAAGCCCAATAAGGGCTGAGCACTCAGGCCAATGCCTACCACAATCTAGGCCAGGTTTTTGAGCTCAGGTTAGGATTGGTTGGTTGAAGACATTGCAAATTATAACGCTCCTATCTTATTTAACAAAAAACCACCCATCTAACTAATCATAGCCTGCCTTAAAGCCAACCTGACTTGATATTCAATTAAGACCTTTTGTCCAAGCCCAATGGTCCGAACCCTATGCACTAAAGCTTTAGCCAAGCCTGTAAAATGGTCTGGCTGGGTGTGGGTGTAAGTTGCATCACGCTCAACAACTTGAGTTGCAATTATACCCTTTGCAGCGACACGAATGCCCAATTACACCACATGGGGAATATGATTGATTCACACGTTAACACCACTAGCTAATATTAATTAGCACAGGTGAAAACATCAAAAACTTTTGAGTAAAAGGGTTAGTCCAGTGCACGAGACTCCCGCTACTGCAGGGTCTGCGGAGGGTTAGATGTATGCAGCCTTACTCCCTCAAGTGGAGCTGTTTCCGCAACTTGAACCCGTAACCTACACCTCACAATGGAGAAAAGATTTATTTTGAGTAGAGAGATTTATTTTGTTCACATTTATAGATAAAATATAATAAAATTTTCCTTTTCCAAAAACAGCTACTGCAATCTTAAAACAAAATCATGAATAAATCAAGATTTTTGTTCGAGTTTTTACTTATAAAAAATATATATTTTTGTTCCATTTATTTTTGTAATAAATCCATACAAACATATAACAATATTGCATCTAACATTTGTTTATTGATGGATTTAAAGAAGTATATCCAATGTATCTTCATGTTAAAAAAAAAAAACAAATAGATAACTTTGTTAAGAATATTTAAAAAAAAAGAAAATCTTGACTGGACAAATTGGAAGTTGACCAGAGTATTTTTACAGAAGCACAAGGATGTCTTAAATAGAGTGGAATGAGAAGCTAGGATTCATGTGGCTGACCCCAAATAGTTAGGATAAGACGTTGTTGAATTGAATTTAGTTGAATTGATAAGCACATGGATGTCACAATTTCTGTGGTCGGAGTGAAGAAGAAGAGAGAGGGGTGGGGGAGTTCATTTTTCTACACCAAATTCTTAATAGCCTCCACAAATTTCATTTACACTCAACGACTCATCCATATTCAAGCTTCAAAAGTTCTCTCTCTCTCTCTCCCCCCCTCTTAGCAGGTTAAGCTTCTTCCATAGATACAATCATGTGATTTGGCCACCAATATGTTGTGTCTGTATAACACATATTCCATTAATTACCATAATAATGGCATGAGGTTAAATAGTAAGAAGCTTTTCTACGAATTCAATTATAACTTCACAAGCGGGCACGGATCCTCCTTTGAGACATGTTTGACACACTATAGAAGTAATCATAATTTTACACTAAATTTTTTACTTTTGGAAACTAAGCCAACACCTGGCTAACATATGTCGTACTTATAGTAGTTATGTTACATGAACTCTTATAAATGCATGAGTACCCATATTGGACACACAACCCAGATGTATAAGTATTGATGCTCTATGTTAGAGTTCTCATTTTACCCTTTTTACAATTTACTATATAACTGTGTTATATTCTGGGATATGTCAGGATATTCTAGTAGGGGTAATATTTAATTGTTTTGACTTTTTACATTATATAAATAGCTAGTAGTGTGCATGAAATAAAATATCGCGATATATAGCTCAATATATCGAATTTTTTGCAATTGTGATCCAATATATGCGTGTGAATAAAAATTCACAGAATATCGGTCATATATTGCAAAGGAATATATTACAATTTTCTTATGATTTGAAATTCTCAAAATATTGCTAATATATCGGAAAGTATCACATTTCATTACAAAATATCGCAAATTGCTTTGGACTTAAAAATAACATAGGTTGGGTAGCGAATATAAAAATTGAGTGGAAGCTAGACGAGGGAGTCTTCTCAGTAAGTTCGTTATACAAGCGTTTGACAAACACTATTCATGTCGAGTTCCCGTGGCGTATCATCTAGCATTCTAGAAATCCTTTGAAAGTAGCCTTTTTTGTTTGGGAGGCTTGTTGGAAAGCCATTCTGGCAGTGGATAATTTTCAAAGGAGAGAATTCTAGATGGCCAACCGATGTTGTTTGTGTAATCAGAAGGCAGAATCAGTGGACCACATTCTTCTCCATTGCACCTTTTCCAGGGATTGTTGGGACATGGTGTTCTCTTTTTTTGGGATGAGCCTGGGTTATGCCAAGGTTGGTTGGAAACTTGTTGACTATTTGGTCGGGCTATAAAATCAAGAAGACTGCCAAGAAATCGTGGAGGATGACTCCTAGTTGCCTCATGTGGAGCATTTGGAAGGAACGTAATAGAAGGACTTTTGAAGGAAAAGAGCAACCCATTGCTTTGTTTAAAAAATAGCTTTTAGTACTTATTATTTTTTTGGGACAAAGAGGTCTCTCCTGTAAATGTTTTTTCGTTTGTTGACTTTTTGGGGTCGTTGAGGCCGCGGTAAAGTTATGTAGTTTGGTTGTTTTGGGTTAGCCCCCCTTGGGCTCCTTTTATATTACACATACTTATAAAAAAAAATACATAAGTTGGCATGATTTTGTTACACATCATTATAAGGCTGGAAATTATATCACAAAATATCGCAAATTACTTTGGGCTTAAAAATAAAACAAGTTGGCATGATTTTGTTACTTGCTATCACATATGTTTTTGGTCGAAAAGAATATTGTTTTCTAATCTTAAAGAACACAACAGACGCATCATTATATGGCTTAAAATTATATCGCAAAATATCAGAAATTGTTGTGGACTTAAAAATAACATAAGTTGGCATATTTTTATTATTTGTTATGACAAATGCTTTTGGTCGAGAAGAATATTGTTTTCCAACCTTAAAGAATACAACAGCCGTATCACTATATGCTGAAAGTTTTTATTAATTACTAATTACAAAACAATTATCACGTTAGCAGACTAGCAGTTAATAGTCCATATTTTAAGGTTAGTAATTAGTTTTACTATTTTATAAACATTTAATATTATTAAATTTAAAATACTAATATTAATTTCATTGCTTAAGGTTAGTAATTATTTTCAACATTTTATATTAGAATTATTAATATTAATTTCATTGAAATTAGTGATGTCCAGTACCATTCACCTATTAATTTTTGGGTAAATTACACTCACCTTCCTTGAAGTTAGGTGATATTACACTCACCCATTATTATATTACCTTGTTATGGAACCATATGTAATATCACCTAACTTAATTTACCCTTAATTTTTTGCCATATGAATTGCTTTTTCTTTATGTGTGTAAGTGCCTATTTTTTTTAGCAATTAAGTTTTTCTATTCTTGTGATTAATATGAATTATTTCTTTTAATGGTAGAAAATAAAGATACTCTTGAATTTGTATCACATATAAACTCAATGTGGTATCCATTGGACAATTGATTGTATTACATTGTTAGTGTAATGAATTATGTATATTTAAACTTTATTTGATATATTTACATATTTGACCCTTATTTATACTAATGTAATTAAATTTTATATATATTATAGTGATTAGTGTTCTTCGTATTATCATCCATGTCCACCTTTTTTTTACCTTACATATCACATGATTATTAAATATATGTTTTAAAATAATACATTGACTCAAAATAATTTATTAACATCCCACCTAATACTTCCAAAAAAATTCATTCAAGATTTCCATGATTTGATATTAATATTCATCATTTAAATAAAAAAATTGCAATATCAATATGTAATTGCGATATATCCATCGATATATCTGTATTTTTGACTTGCGATATATCTCTTTCATCGATATTTTATTCCTTGGTAGTGTGTACTGTGTAGGCAGTTTATATCTACACAATCAACATTTATTTTATATATTTTGTCTTTTTCTCTCTCAAACCCTAAATATTTATATCATATGCAACTTCACTTGGTATCACACTAACAACTAAAGGCCAAAAATCACTAAAAACATTGTCAAAGGCATCAGGAAAGAAGGGCTATCTAATCTAGGGGCTGACATCAGCACTTTCAAGCGAATAGAAACTACCAATTATGTTGTCTCCACCTTTTGGTTATTATGGCTATTTAAGACATCTAGTGGGTGTTTTCTATTTTTGATGTTAATCTGCAATTTCTAATAGATTTGGAGGAACTTGTTGCTCTGATCTTATTCCCCAAGGTGTGTCTAGGGCATCTATGACTATCTATGATCAGCCCATGTGTTTTTAACAACATTTGATTGAGAAGAAGTCTCTGTAGTGGTCAGTTGGGCTTATTCAGTGTGTTTTTGTGCTTTTGTTCATCTCAGTTTACTATTGTTTACTTCAAACTATGGTGTTCCTTGTTTTGGTCTGTTCCTTCTGAGTGGTGTTGGTGTTTCATAGTCTCTGTAGTGGTCAGTTGGGCTTATTCAGTGTGTTTTTGTGCTTCTGTTCATCTCAGTTTACTGTTGTTTACTTCAAACTATGGTGTTCCTTGTTTTGGTCTGTTCCTTCTGAGTGGTGTTGGTGTTTCATTCCCTTTGGCTTCTACAAATGATGTCAAAAGTCATTCCATAGATGAGCATGTGTGAATCTGTGATCGGTTACTTCTGTGAGATTAAATGATAATAATTACCATTCCTCGTTTCATGCTTTTAAGGTTTTCCTGCATATGAAGAAAAAAATAAACTATCTTACCGAAAATCCGCCTCCTCCAAATGCAAAAAGACATTTAGAAGAGTAATGGAGTGAGAATTCCTTAATAATGACGTGGTTGTGGCTTAGCATGAAGCTCTATGTAGTCTCAAATGTTAAGCTTCTTGACACTTGTCCTTAGGCTTGGAGATTTGACCAATGTGATGCTTAGAGACACATCCACACTTGATACACATACCTGAGTCCATGTAGGTAGTGCAATAGGTTCTTTGGAATGCAGCTTTCCATTCACTTGTAAAAAAATACAATGATAAAAGAAATTATAAGGTAAATTACACTTAACCTCATTTGAGATTTCTGACAATTAAAAAGACCTCTCCTGAAGTTTTTGAAATGACACTAACCTCCCCCACTTTTACTGACAAATTACAAATACCTCCTCTCCAACCCAATTATTTTTAAAAATAAAAAAAGTGCCCCTTCATTTTTTATCATTTTTTCAACTTTGGCCAATAATTCCTAACTTTGTTTAAAGAAATTTTTATGTTATATAAAAAAATATATAAAAGATAAATAACTTATATCTTTCGCTTTTGATCTTAATAAAGCCAAAGAAGGTTTTAATCAATATTTATTTAAAAATGAAAAAAAAAATGTTAGAATAAATGGTCAAAATTGAAAAAATGAAAAAAGAACATGAAATGGGCACTTTTGTCATTTTTGAAAATATTTAGGCTGGAGGAGAGATATTTGTAAATTGTCAGTAAAAGGAGGAGAAATCAGTGTCATTTCAAAAATCTCGGGAGAGGTCTTCGTAATTGTCAGAAACTTTAAGGGAGATCAATGTAATTTACACAAAAATTTATAATAACTTGACAACATAAACATATTTATATTACTACAAATACATATTTATACACATAAAAATAAATGTGCAAATGTGTGTATTCGTATCCACCCATGTTCGAGCCTCGTCTTAAAAAATTTGCCTTATTGGCATGTTCATGTCATGTTGGATATGTCTTCTAGCCATATCAATGTAACATAGCTTGACAACCCTATGTTCTTTGTGTTACAAGTTACTAGAAATAAACCAATTAACCACCTAAAGAGCCACTGAATTGTTAAAGATTGATATTTTCAATGTTCGGGGTTACAGATGTAATAAAGGAAAACATTCAAAACTCCATTATTATTTTCTAATGGTTTCATGTTCAATTACCAAGAACCCCAATAGAAACCAAGGATGTCACTTTGATGAAAAACTATAGCTTTGCTTGTCTAATGGTACATCAGCTACCATAATAGAATTTTGGTGACAAACATTAAAATAAAAGTGATCTACATATGACTGCAGTTAATTCAAGGAGCAACTCATCATGTATTCAACTTTAATGCTGGCAGGAAGCTAAATTGGGCTAGGCCTACTCCGAGGCTTTGAAACAGGTTATGCAGGGAAACTGGTACATGTTTCTTCTTTTAGGTAATAAAATTAAATGCATTTTTATCTACGAAATATAGGACACAATATGTGATATCCCACATTGGTTGGGTGAGTAGAAGTGTTTGATTGGTATAAAAGACACCATAAGTCTTGCTAACCTAAGAATTTTGGACCATGTGATTGGGCCATTTCTTCAAGTTATTAGGAGAGCGGGCTTGGGGCATTACAAATTTTAGAGGGTAGAAGCCTATAGAGTGTCCACTTATAAACAACTAGGAGAGATTTGGATTGACCCCACAGGGACGTGTGGTCTTGTTGTGGGATTTATGTTTTTTGGGTGGGGGGGGAATGTGATACCCCATATCGGTTGAGCAAGAAGTGTTTGATTGATATATAAAACATCACAAGTCTTGCTACTAATAACTTAGCTTAAACATTTTTTGTCATGTAGTTAGGCCCTTTTTCATGTTATTAGGATAGCAAACTTATGGCGTTAAAGATTATGATCGATTATAGATATGACAGCTTCTTTGGGAATTTTAAAAATAAAGTGCCAGTTGATTGTACTCAAACCTGCCTGGCTAGCATAGCAAAAACCAACAGAAAAGAAATTTGACGCATTAGTTAGAGCAGCTGAATATTAGGTAGTATTGTGACAACTAGACAATTCCAGATCAGGTATACATTAGACTTAATAGAACAATCAACTTCCAAAACAGTTCCATAAATCGTTGCCAAATTTCCAGTTTAGATTTCATGCATGCTATATCTAGATTTTGGTTCAAAGCACATTAATTAATAATCCTTGGTTTCCAAGCTTATCGATATCTGTCAAACAACAAAGGAAAATTTGGGTCTAGTTGCAACAAAAGAACGTGTTCCTGCATGGTTAATATGTTGTGTATCAAATTAAGAAACTACCCCAAAAAAATGCACTTCGATTAGCAAAAAATTCATAAAGACAATGCTGCAACATTAATATAATCACTCACAAGAAAAATTGAGAATTAAACGTTTTACTGAATCACTAATGCTGAAATATATCACAGGTGCATAATGTGGACATGACAATATACGGACATATAACAACATGAAATTTTTTCAAAAAATAGGATACAGATACAGCGAGCACACAGCTATCTGCATTTATACAATCAGTGAATAAAATCCAGATATTAAGTACTATGTTGAAGTTTCAAAATATAGAGATATCAAATATCAAATATTTTTTCAGAGAAATGATGGAAATTGATAATAAAATTTGGAAATTTTATATGAAACTTTGAAGAACATTAAATTAGACTTCTAAAAAAAACATGAAATTGGATCATTCGTAATATATAAATACAGTATATTTTGTTTTTTATGTATTGAGAAGCTTATGACTATTAAATATTTTATGACGCTTCATCATAGTGCAATCTAAATCGTGACTTAGAGGTGTTGGGTCTTTGTTCCCCCCTAACTACTAAGGTTCGAGTCTCATTCATTCTCATTTCTCTTTGATTTTGAGCATTGCCAATTAACCATATTATTTGTGTCTCCATCTTGGGGCTCAACAATATGCAAGATATCGCGATGGCTTCAACATATCATCGAGATTCAACACACCGTATATAACTGCATATACACGAAAGCAATCAATCATTACAAATGTCTACCATAAGATATTTATTATGATAAGGTGATTTGGTGTGCTAAAGCACTTGTAAAGGTGCTTTTTTTTTTTTTAGGGCAGCTGCATGAGAGGCAGTTCTGATGATGGCTTTCAGATTGGCAAACCAGTACTCCATGTGTTAAGAAGAGAAGAAACAGTCAATCATCTATTTTCTCACTGCTTCATGGCAAGGGATTTGTGGTATCTTTTTCTTTCGCTTTTTGGTTGTAGATGGACTATGCCTAATTCAGTATTCGAGTTTTTGTGGGGTTGGCAAGGGGCTTATTTAAGGAGGAGCATTTGAAAGGTTTGGAATATCGCACAGTTTTATCTTTTTTAATGTTTGTCGCATGAAATAAAAAAGTAGAATTTTTGAAGGGGAAATAATGCCCATTCGTAAATTTAAAGATTTCTTTTTCAAAAACTCTATATTGTTGGGTAATTGAATCTTACCCGCTTTATGTAACTTCTATTGTTGGGTTTTTGCGAAGTTGGAGCTTCCTCCTTCAGTAAATGGTTTTCCCTCATCAAAAAAAAAAAAAAAAAAAGAATCATTTTTTGTCAATCTATAAAATATTCTAAATTCCAATCTATAATTTTAAAATTCAAAGAGAAAACTAAGGGTTATGTTCATATCTGGAAATATACGAGAACTATCGGTATTCAACATGTTTATTGCTCCTTCTTAGAAGAATTGATGCCACATATAGTCACTAAAATCGACACCAGAAAGATCTGTCATTTAACAATTTTGAGACCAATTGAAAATGAAAACTAACCACCAATGGGTCAACATATAAGCAGCTCCTATCAACAAAGGTCACAAATCAAAAGCAAATGCAATAAAAAAAATTTAAAAAAAAAAACAAAAAACCCATCAATCTAAAGCTAAAGGAACCAAGGAAATTACTGTAAGCCTATACCACACTGATCAGACAAGGAAAAAAAAATATAATCCAATTGATTAACAGCTGTGACTTTACTACGAACTAAACACCATCAAGAGCAATTACGAAAACCCATCAAACTTCAAACAAAATGAACAATAGTGTTACGATCTAACATTATGACATCAAATTATACCTTAAGAAGAACTGCATTGGGTTTCTCACCATCCAAACAACACCCGCAAGCCTCCGAAACATCGCCAAACTGTAGCTCCAACTTGTAATGCTCCCCACCATGACCCACCCAGAACTCAAGACTCTTCCTTTCAGGCATAATCCAAGCCTTGACGCCCTCCCAGGACTCCAACACACACATGCAATCATCTTTTACCAAGAACCCAGTATGCAAAATCCCATTATCAACCCGGTTTCGGGGCTCGACGGGCCGAACGATGACATCGTCGAAGGAATAAGAAAGAGAGAGGTTAGACCCTTTGAAGAGAAGCTTCCCCTGTTGAGAGAGGCGTGTGGCGGTTGATTTGGCTTCGAGGGTCTCGAACTGGACTCGACCGAAGCCTCTGGACTTCCAGTTCTTGCGCTCGGAGACGATTTCGCAGGCAAAGACAGAACCTTTGCCGATCGTGGACTCGAAAAATTCGAATAGGTCCTTGGCTATGGCTGC